>JAZKJV010002011.1:0-538196 GCA_037367405.1 Ottelia alismoides | reverse complement strand
TCCATGCCAGATCGCCCAGAGAATAGCCATGGGATACAGCCGCTCCCTCCTTGGTCTGGCTCTATTAGCGTGAATCGAATTCCAGAAGGTCTGAAATTCATCAAAGCAGCACCAAGCAACATCAGCCTCCTGCCAAATTTGTGAAACCACGGGACAAGAAAAAAATAGATGTTCAACAGTTTCAATCGCGCTATCACAAAGCAGGCATCTGTTCGCAACGAAGCCCAAGAGTCTGACGCACCGATCACGCATCATCAACCTCTTCCTCCGAAGAAGCCACAAGAAGATCCCAATTCTCTCAGGAGGGTTAGTGGCCCAAATAGATGCACAATCCCTGCTCAGCAGCTCCGAGTTTGCCGGTGGCGGCCTGGAGATGGCCCCGTAAGCCCCCCTGACCGAGAACGAGCCAACCTTCCAGCACCAATGATCTCTTCCCCCAATTGGAGCCCGCACCTCCCTCATGGCGTCAAGTAATTCCAAAACATCCTCAAGTCTCTGATCCGAGAAGTTTGCGGAGAAAGTAGGCCACCAATTTCCATCCACCCAGCACTCCATCACCGAGCAAAGCTTGTTGTCCGCCAAGGCATATAATCGAGGGGAAACGAGAGCAAAGAGCCCCCGCCCCGGTCCAATTATCCACCCAAAATAAGAAGTTGTCCCCCCTCCCACAAACCGGTCTGAAGAGAGCTAGATTTTCCACGAAAGCCTTCACCACTCCCCTCTAAACAGTTGTCATGGTTGCCAGATTAGTAGGTTGCGGATGAGGCACGCCCTTCACTCCATAAATGCTGCGAATCACCATGCATACAAGATCTTCCCCTGGACCCCAGATCCTACCTGCCCATTTAAGCATAAACGCCTCATTCATCTGTTCAAGAGATTTCACCCCCAACCCCCCCCCCCATCCTTGCCACGCGTGACGTCCTCCCATCCCACAAGATGAATCCCCCCACAACCATTCGAATTATTCCCCCACAAAAACACGCGCATCCTCTTCTCCAACCTCTCACGAATCCCCTTCGGGATCTTGCGATTAGCAATAAAATAAGTTGGTATGGAAGATAAAACAGCCTTGAGCAGAACCAATCTACCCCCCCCTCGACAGGATAGCAGCTCTCCAACCCGCCAATCTCATCTCCACTTTCTCCACCACCCCCAGCCAGTCACGGAGCCTCATCTTCCCCAGAGCCAGAGGCATGCCGAGGTACTCAAGAGGCAAAGAGACACGAAAAGACACCAAGGCCACGGCCAGCCCATCAGCAACCTGCTCCGCAAGCCCGAACGGGACGAAAGATGATTTGTTGTCATTTTTGCATAGCCCAGACAGCTCCGAGAAGATCTCCAGTGTCGTAGCCATACCAGTGGCCGCCTCGGTACCCCCCTCAATGAGGAAAAGGGTGTCGTCCGCATATTGAATGAGCGGAACCTGAAGCCCCTCCTTTAAGTAACCACCAGAGAGCCCATGGTTGATCACACCTGACACCATATCAGCCAGCACATCGGCCGCAAGGATGAAAAGCATTGGCGCGAGAGGGCACCCCTGTCGCACCCCTCTACGAGGTTGGATCCAACCCCCCTCCGACCTTCCGTTGATCATGATCGAAAGAGACGTCGTGGTGACACAGCGCCTCATTCAAGAAATCCATATGTCCGGGGAAGCCCAATCGCCGCAAAACCGACCACAAAAAAACTCCAATCAAGGCTATCATACGCCTTAGCAAAATCAACCTTCCAAAGGACACCGCTCGTGCCCCTTCTCCGCCAATCCGCAACTATCTCAGAGGCAAGAGTGGTGCAATCAGAGATCTGGCGACCAGGGACAAAGGCAGATTGAGCCGGCGAAATCAAGCTCCCAAGAATGCCAGCTAATCTCGCTGCAAGGACCTTTGTCGTGATTAAATAGATGGCGTTAGAGATGGCAATGGGCGAAAATCCCCGATGGAGGACGGAGCAGAACACTTGGGGATTAAAACAACGAGCGCCCATTTGATATGGTCAATGCCCCTATTCCCCTGACAGAACTCAAACACCACCTCAAGCACGTCCTGACCAACGAGATCCCAAAAGTCCCTGTAAAAAGAGATCGGGAAACCATCCGGACCAGGCGCCGCATCAACGTTCAAATCCCACACACATCCTTAACTTCTTCACAGGGTAACATCACGGATAAGAGCATCATGGTAATGAGTCACCTACTAGTACTCCGGCCCACCACTTCCATCTCCTCAGAATGGTGCAATGAGGCGTCCCTGAAATGATTTGCAATCGCTTTGCCCATGATTTTGTTCCCCTCCAACCTGACCCCATCAACCACGATGGAATGTAAGGCGTTGGATCTGCGTCTTCCGCTAGCGATACGATGGAAATAAGCCGTATTCGCGTCTCCCTCCCGCAGCCAAGTGCTCCTCGATCTATGTCTCCACTCCGTGGCCCGCTTCTTATCCTCCAAGGCAATCTTCTTCTGCGCTGCCAACGCCGACTCCAACTCTGACAACGTGAGATCCCTAGTGTCCTCCAATACGTCGAGCAATCGAATCTCATCCTCTGCAGCCTTCCTAGCCCGCACCTAGCAGCCCTTGTTCTCTTGAAAATCGCCAACCTGGCTCGTAATGTGGAAAGATTTTGGTCAAACCGAAAAACGACGGAGCCTGAAGTACCCACCTCACCCCAATGCGAGGATACAATCTCCCTGAACCCATCCTCCAACAGCCAGCATTTCTCGTACCTGAAGAGCCCCCTCTGTATCGGGGCAGACCCAGAGCACCACAAGATTGGGGTATGATCCGAGTACGATCTCGGTTTTGCCTCCACCGTCGCCAAGGGAAAAACATCCAACACCTCGTTGGAGACAAAGAAGCGGTCAAGACGCGAGCGTGAAATGGAGTTCCTCCACGTGTACGCTACGTCCCCGACGTCCATCAACTCAAGCCCAAGCAAGTCAACGGTGTCAGCGAACTCCGAGGAGCCCAGGTCCTGGACTCCCCTCCCCCCCGGTCTGTCCGTGGTTAGAAGGGTGACGTTGAAATCACCCCCCATCACCCACGGCGTCCTCCCGACCACCCTTCCAGCCTCCAGCAAATCCTCCCACAGCTCACCCCGCATCCTGCTGCCACAAGGCCCGTACACACAAGAAACCGCCAAAAGGTCAATCGAGGACGTACCAGCTAAGACCACCGTCAGGACGTGTCGCCCGCGAGTCACCGAGACGAAAGACCAGGTCGACGAGCGCCACGCCACAAGCAGCCCACCCAAAGACCCCGAAGCCCCCAAAGTTCTAAACTGATCAAGACCACCTGCTCCCCACGCCCTCCAATTGGCCTCCGTCAAGGACTGAAGTTTTGTTTCCTGGAGCATTATGATGTCGCAATCCCATTCATTGAATCTAAAACCCATTGATTTCCGCTTATCCGGATCCCCAAGTCCACGAACATTCCACGATAATATTTTCATTTGGGAAATTCTGCCGGCTCCTGCAGCTGTGCAACTCCAGCAGCCGTCGCCACAGTAATCTTGAACGAAGAGCACGAAATTGCCTCTGGCTTTGAAGCCATGGCTTTGTTTCTCCTTTTGTATCTCTTCCTGCTTCTTCTGTCGCTAGGCCCGACCTCCGTAACGCGAGAAGGAAAGCCCTCATCCACACGAACCCCCTTATGGATAACCACCGAGCTGGAAGCGGGCGTGACGGGGCACGACAGTGGTCGAGATCTAACCTCATCAAGGAGATTGCCATGGATAGGGAGGGATAGCACCTGGGGGGCACCCAGCAAAGCATCACGCAAGTTCAGCGATGGAAATAGCTGCGTCGGGAAGCCCGAGAGAGCCGCGGCCTGTACATTCTTGAAAGGGTCCGAGATCAGCAAAAGAGCATCCGGATCCGAGGTATCCCACGAGCTAGCCCGATCGCCCGAAAGCGGGTCCGGATCCGGACACTGCAAGCCGGCACCCGAAAGCACACTCACTTCCGAAAATTGAATGTAATTATCATAAGTAATGAGAATATTATTCATATTACTTAGACATATGTGGAGAGACAAATTGGATAATTAAATTAGATTTAATTATCATGGATGAAATTAATGTGGATGATACTATCCACAATAATTATTGATAATGTGGATATGATCCACAATATCATAAAGAGAATTAATTGTGAATAAGATTCACAATTTAAATATTAATGTTAATTGGATTCACATTTAACAACTAAATGTAAATATGACTTACATTTAGGTTTCGATGAATGAATATAGTTCATAAATATCAATGGTCTATTTGCAACGTCGCAAATAATGTGCAAATTATTTGATGATACTTTGTTGATAAAATAATTCTATGAATAAAGATTTAATGTAATAAGATTACATTAAAGGAGATTGGAGAGATAAAGGCTCTCCAATCTCATGGTGGGTATGTACCACAAATGAAGAAGGCTATCTCATTTCCGCATTTTTTGAGGGAGGCACTTTTTATTCATGAAAAAAAGATTTGAGATTAAATTTTGGAGCTTGAATTAATAATTGATTTATTAATTATAGATCTTATTATACTTGGAGCACAAACATAATCTTTTAATCTTAACCATTTATCTTTATTAGGAGTGCGTCTCCATCATACATTATTTTATAAAAGAGAGGCTAACCCTATTATCTTTAATGAATTAAGGAATGCAATAGTTGCAAGCAATAATTCTTTCTCTCACCACACGTCTACCCTCTCTCCCTCTCCAACCCGTGTCGTCGTCCACAATGGGTTCGTGGAGATTGCAATCACCGTCTCGTTGTCTTCATGCTACCGGACTGATTGCTCATTGATCTTCATCTTCTTCGACATTTCGTGATCTTGAAGAAGGCGTCGAATTTCATCAGATGAAATCAGGAAGTTCTTTACTCGGATCCTCGCCTTGAATTGTGGGAAGCATGCGTCTCATCCATGTGTCCACAAGTGATCTCTTGCCAGATCGTACTTTAGACAGGAAACCTCTTCCTTTAGAGACTTTGAGATCGCAGTCATGCTTCAAGATGTAAACCTTATACTCGTGTGACCATGATGAAATGGAATGGGAATTGTTCCCATACCGTGTGATTTCCTCGAAAAAAAACCTTATACTCGTATGATCACGATGAAACGGCATGGGAATTGTTCCCATACCATGTGGTTTCCTCAAAAAAAATTATAAATTCTGCTGCACCGTCAACTAGTATGACTAGTCAACTTGAATCGAATACGATTCGATCATCACGCTTCCGTAATATGCGAGGCGAAATAGCCTCCTTTCAAGTAGTATCGGAGCCTTGGTCGAAGGTCTTGGATGCGATCCAAACCCTATGGACATAAGGCAATGGATATCAGATTGCAGGAACACTGTTTTTTCCACATATATGTGATTTCGAATCGATTTTTTGCATATACGATATAGTTATTGTTTTGGCCTAATATGAATGAATTTTAAGGTATTAAATCATGTTTAGAATGTATGAACATGATCCTAAAAGTCTGCCAAGAGTTAGCAACAATCAGGCATTGATCAGATACGAAAAATTCCTGCAATGCATTATTTTTGCATAAATTTCAGATCTGTAACTTGATCTGAATTTTAGTAATGATTTCCTGTCATGAAACATTTTAATAACACATCAATTATGTGAAGAATCAAACCAGCAAATGGTTCAAATTTATTTCGTGTTATTCCGACTCAGTTTGCCTTAGATATGCGATTTTTAGTGGAGATGAGTCGGAAGATGATTAGATCATCTTGATGATGAATTTTATTGTGCTTATCATTCAAAATAAATCATGAAAATTAGGAATTTTCCCTAATTAAATTGATTAAATGGTATATCATGGTCTCTTCGACGACATATGATAAAATTAAAACGATGCAAAGAAGATTAGCATGGCCCCTGCGCAAGGATGACACGTATAAATCGAGAAATGGTCCAAATTTTTGAAACTTATGAGACTTTTTGGATGGGCCTCTACTGGAGGTTCATCCCATCTCTTCTCAGAAAACGGAGGGCATGGGCGAAAGGACGACAGAGGGCTACAGTAAGGCGGGGGGTTGGGAGGTGGTTCGAAGGAAGGCACGACGTCAGAAGGAGATGGGCAGCGAGAAGCATCACCAACCGTTCTCCAACCCTTTCGGAAGAGGCTGCTTTCGTTGTGATTCCCTTGCTCATTGGGCTCGGTAGTGTCGGGAGCCCAGGCGCTGCTTCAGGTGTCATCGCTTCTCCCACAGGAGCAGCTCTTGTCCACTGCTTCAAAGGATTCATCAGGCCGCATCTGAATGGAACGTGGGGCTGCTGATAGGTGAAGGCGGTGGCAGGGAAACCCTCTTACGGGGTTCTTCGGATGTGGGATTGATCTCGGCGGCACGGTTCGGGGGTGATTTGATATTGCTATTCCCCCTGGCGAGTGCTAGCGAGGGGGCTCGGAGAAGAGGAGATCAAGGAACTACAGCGTTGGTCGAGAGAAGGTTAGACGTTGCTGTGCTGGCGAAAGTCGAGGGCCTCGGACGGCCTCCTGAAGCCAAAAACTCTGGAGAGAGTAATCGTAAGGGGGGTCCCTTTGGCCGCACGGGGCTTGCCAGCCATTCAGAAGCTCCTGGGAGGTGGAGTGGCGGTTACCGACGTAGAAACCACAGGTTGCCGTACGGGGGAGCCACCGGACCTTGTCAGGGTGAAGAACTTTACCACTGACGGTCTGGGCTGGAGGAAGCTCGGTTGTGCAGGGAAGCAGATACACGTTGAGTTTGTCGCGATGGATCACACACCAGGAAATGGCGTTGCAGAAACAATGGGTAGAGAAGGCGGCTTCGGAGGGGTCTCCGGTCTGCATAGGCGACGGAGCCCCGAGATCGTCTATCTTGGGTCTCCAAAAAAATTAGATCCCTTCGTATAGTCTCATTCAAACACTTCATTGGCCTTCCTCGCCCTCTCTTAGCCAGCTCAAGTCTCAACATCCTAAAACTCGCATTTTCTCACTAGTGCATTAGCTGATCTCCTTTGCTAATGGTCAAACCACCGTAAGCGATTTTCTGGCATCTTATCCTCGATCGGATCTACACCAACTTTCCTTATAAGTGCATCATTCAAAATCCAATCTTTACATGTGTCCACACATCCACCTTAGCATTTTCATTTATGCTAATGACATTCTCTGCACATGTTTATGGTTCACAGGCCAACATTCATATCCATATAGCATAGCAGGTCTCACATCTGCTTTGTAAAACTTTCCTTTGATTTTCAAAGAATTTTTTTGTATCACAAAGAACAGTAGAGGTCTCTTCTGAATATTAGTAACACTTAACCAACCTGCATTTATTTTATTAGTAACATCTCCATCAATATCCCCATCATGTTGCAAAATAGATCCCAAGCATCTAAAAGAATCTCTCCTCTGAATATTCTCATCACCAATCTTGACCTCGATTCCTTCAACATCGCTTCCATCAAAAGTACACTCCATATATTCAGTCTTAGCCCTACTTATACGAAGCCCTTCATTCTCCAATACATGTCTCCAGACCTCAAGCTTCTCATTTACTCCATCTCAAGTATCATCAATCAACACAATATCATCAGCGAATAACATACACCAAGGTATCTCATCCTAAATATGACTTGTCAACTCATCCATAACCAAAGTAAAAAATAATGGACTCAAAGCCGAATCTTGATGCAGACCAGTGTTGATGTCAAAACAGTCAGCATTCCTAGATTATATCCTTACACAAGATGAAGTCCTATCATACATATCTTTTATGAGGTTAATGTATAAGACAAGTACTTGTCTCTTCTCCAAAACTCTCCACAATATCTCCCGTGGGACAGAATCATAAGCTTTCTCCAAATCAATAAAAATCATATGGAGGTTCTTCCTTGTAACTCTATAAATCTCAATTGTTCTCCTCAACAAGTGGAGGGCTTCAATAGTTGAGCGATCTAGCGTAAATCTAAATTGGTTCTCTTTTACTTTGGAAACTTGCCTCAACCTTCTTTCAATCACACGTTCCCAAATTTTCATAGTGTGACTCATCAGCTTGTTTCAATGTCTCCTTTGTTCTTATAAAGAGGCACCACGATGCTTTTCCTCCAATCTTCAGGTATTTCCATGCTTCACCAAATAACAATGAATAATTTTGTAAGCCAAGTCAAACCACGCTCACCTAAAATTCTTCAAACTTCTATAGGAATATCACTAGGTCCTAGACCTTTCCCATGTCTCATAACCTTCAAAGCTCCCTCTACTTCCTTCTTTTGTATTCGTTTATAGCTTTCACATTTCAAGTAATTTTCACTACTAGCTAGATCTCCCAAAGTGATCTCTCTATTTTCTTCCCCGATGAAAATCTTATGGAAATACTGCTTCCATCTACTCCCCACATCCTTCTATGTAACAAGCATGTGACCTTCCTCGTCCTTAATGCATCTCACTTTAGAAAGGTCGTTGATCTTTCTTTCTCTTGTTTAGTCAACCTAAATATATCCTTCTGGCCTTCCTCAGAGGTGAGATTTTTGTACCAAACTTCATAAGCTTTGACTTAGCTTCGCTTACAGACTTCTTTGCTTCCTTCTTCGGTATTTTGTAGTTTGTGACAGTTTCATATATTCTATCCTTAGACATTGCTTTAAAGCATGCTCTTTTAATTTTGAGCTTCTCTTGCACCCCTCCACTCCACCACCAAGCCTCCTTTTAGCTTGGAGATCATCCCTTTGACTCGCCTAACATCTCTTTGGCTACCCTTCGGATACAAGATGCTACCGCCTCCCACATATCATTTCCACTTCCGTTACAATCCCAAGATAAGTCTTCTAAAACATTCTCCGTGAATCTTGATTGTTCAGTTGAAGATTCCACATCTAGTTCTAGTGATCTTGGAAACCCTCATTTTCTTTATCAGCCCTTTTATTTGCAAATTCATGACTAACAAACAATGTTGGGTGGTTGAACTCTCTCTTGTGATTACTTTGCAGCCTTTACAACACAACCGATATCTTCTCCTCAACGCAAAGTAATCTATCTGTGTTCTAGTCGGACCATTCTTATAAGTAATTAAATGATCCTCCCTCTTCTTGTAGAGAGTGTTTGCTATAAAAAGATCATAAGCCGTTACAAAATACAGAATGACTTTCAATTCTATCCCCGAATCCATGTCCTCCATAAACACTAGAATTACCCTAAAGCATCCTTTCCCACATGTCCATTAAAATCTCCACCTAGGCAAATCATTTCTCTTTATGGGATTCCTAGCATATCTTATCCAAAGCCCCCCAAAAATCTTGTTTAATCATTTCATCTAAACCAATTTGTGATGCATAAACTGAGATGGCATTCAGAATTTCTTCTTCGAGCACCACTTTTAGCAACATAATTCTGAGTGATTATATATAGTATCATACACTGTTGAAAGATATATAAATCCTCTTAGTACAATTTGTACCAATTATCTATAAATCCTCTTAGAACAATTTATACCAATTATGTTATCTCGAATTGGAACGTGATAGTATCTAGGCATGGATATGCTATTGGATTACTTAATTGGCACCCTGCGATGCATGACAGTGGAAGGGCTCCCTGTTAGAATAATCTACGACCTGACCGGATCTATTGAAAGGAAGGGTGACATGAAAAGTCTCTGCATACTTTTAACAACTAAATTGGAATGAAGTAAAATGTACTAAGTGAGGGTATATACTATGTAATATTAAGCAAAAATTGTTTGTTGGTTGCATTGGATTGATGTATATACAGTCTATTATTATTAAGATTGAATTTCCCTTGAAAGGGTTGATCATGAGGATATGATTCAAATGATCAATCAAATTTTGAATGGGATATGAAGGATCATAAGAAGACATCCACGATCTCCCGTCAAAGCGGAGCGTACCATCGCCATGGATTGTACAATGGAGACGCATATGCGATTGCGAAGTCATAACTCCAACGTACAAGCGCGCATGGATCGAGCTCTCTACTTCTCAAAAGAGACAGGTCGTGTGCATAGTGACCTCAATGTTGTTCCCTATATAACTGAGGTGGCATTGGATTTCACATAGCAAGTTCTATTCCGGTTGACGATTGATTCAATTGACAACAGTTCAACATCACCTTAGGAGTGGTGGGCTCGGGTATCAAATACCGAATTGGGAAATGCAAGTTGGACTTGCAAGGCGGAAAGAGTTCCCACTTCCTTTCACCCAAGTTACATTTTTCTCATAGTATTGGGGGTGTGACAAAGGTGGAAAGGGAGATCCCAGATCTCGATTAAGGTACTTAGATTAGCATACCTCATGCTTCGAAAGTTTGAAATCAACTTTCAAGATAACAAAAAGCGAGACAACTTTGATTTAAAATAATATTAACCTTAATCAAAATAAAATATAAATTTGCAAATTATCTTGTTTTATATAACTTTCACTAAACACACTCAAATCTATACTCAATCATAACCAGTATGATGGATTGGATCCATGATCAAGAAGTAGTACTTGCAGTTAGACACATGATTTATGTGGTTGCAATGTACAAGTTTCCTCGTAGTAATGAGGAATGACAATTAATTAGACAGTAGGACAACAACCAAGGGTTTGTGTGTCTCTACAGTCTTGATCTCTCATCAATTATACTTTGGAAGTAACACGTCGATGATGATTGTAATTGTCAAGATCATTCTAAAACCGATAGAGATGTTTTGACAAACATATACGCTCTCAGCATTTAATCATGAATGACACGGTTCACTGCATTATGCAGAATGGTGGCTTCATAGGAGATGATGTACTCAAAATGTTTGAATACATGCCTGAACCAAAGTCTTTATAAGTTAAGATGAGTGTGGATATGATGAGTGTCATCATTCTACTATCTCTACTTAAGTCATTAATGAAGCTTCGTATTTTCTATATTTTATGAAAGAGATGAAGCAAGTATAAATGTTGAAATACTCTCATATTGAAGCTCCATTGAGAACATTCAATTTAAGAGATCATTTATCTTAAGTAATGGTTGTTTTTGGATCAAGGAAACATGATGGAAGCTTGGGTCTTGGCCCACAGTAAGAAGAGGGAGAGTCAAAAAGTTAACCGTACTTCTGTGACTTCCACACCTATGACATCCAAAGTGTTGAATGGCTGCCATTACTGCAACATATCGATATACTGGAAGTATGACTATCCAGACTATCTAAAATCCTTAGGAGTCAGATAGTACATCGGTTCATCCTATATCTACATATCATCATTGAAATCGACTAACTTATTAGATAAGATTAAAGTCCGATAGTTGTATCTCAATCTTCTAATAACACTTGCAATCGATTGCACATGCTTTAGAAGAATGGAAAACTTGATCTTAAAGGTTCATAGTCATCCACATGAGATTTGATGCAATTATTGTAACAACTGCCATTGGATAGATAGACTACCTCTTTTCCAGTGGGAGAGCCATTAGTCTTAGAGAACATCTCTATAACCTAGATATTAGAAAAGATTAACTATTTATTTCTAAACTTGTTAGAAATAGACATACATTCTGAGATAGACCTATGACAAAGAGTTGTGATGGATATATTTCAGACGGTAATCTAGCATATAGAAAACTCTACTAAATTAGAATATTAATGAATGGTTCATTGAGATTTGTAATACTGAAAATTAAACCTTAAAAGATCAAAAGAAGGATGAAGATCATTTGACATTGATATGGTGTGAAGATTTGGACATAAGTTTGTTGATAAGATCAATAGACTAGTAAGAGATAGAACTTCAGATTGTATGAAAGTTCAAAACCTACATACTTGTATTCAAAGTAGAATGTCTAATGCATCCTTCTCTAGGAATGGTGTAAGATGCAAAGGTATTCACGACCTCATACATATTGATGTTTATGGACCCTATATATCATAATGAACATTGATGATATGTGATGTCCATTGATGATTATTCATGGTATGGGATTTCTTCGTTATACATTAGAAACCTTTGAAATGTTCAAAGATTTCGTAATTTTAGTTGAGAACCAAAGTTAGAAAGAAGATAAGAATTCGAACTAACCAAGGTAGCCAGTACCTATCAAATGAATTCAGATAATACCTTATAGAGAAAGGAACATTTTTCATGTCTCATTCCTCCAGACACGCCTCAGCTCAATGGAGTTGTGGAGAGATGCAATGGGATCATGTTTGATATGATCTGATCAATGCTGACTCTTAGTATAATTACCTCTAAATTTTCAGGTATATGCAGTAGAGACTGCAATATATATCCTTAAAAGATTCCAAGCAAACCAGTACACCTCATGAGCTTTGGTTAGGAACCACGCCCAGTGTTAGAGACTTAAGGATTTAGGGTTGCTTGGTCCATAACAGAAACATGGATGCAAGTAAGCTAGAATCTTGCACTAGAGAGTACTGCTTTATTGGGTATATAAATGATGATATTGGATATCTACTATATTACTTTGAGATTCTTAAAGAATTCATCTCTAAGGATATGATTCTCAAAGGATGACTTCCTTAAGAGTCAAGATAAGAATGAAGTAAAGGGACTCATCAAATCCTAGGAGGATAATGAGCTTACTGAAATCGAAAATCAAAAGGATAATTAAAGAAGAAATACTCATACCTTTTCAAATCAGTTTGAAGATGATAAGACCACCTAAAAAGGTATGGATTCTATGGGTCAGAGAAAATCTGACAATGATCAAACTTCATATTATAAAGCATCTAAGTATCAGACATGGAGAGATGGATGTTAGCAATAAAGTCTAAATTAGACTTCATGCACAAGTGTTGTGTATGGACCCTCGAGGTTCCACATATAGGGACCAGACACGTTGGATGTAAATAGATCTTCAAGAGAGAGGGAGAGTGATGCAACACAAAATTTAGTATCAATTGGTATCAATTGATGCAGCACATCGGACTTTTTTGTTTGCATCATTTGGTAGCAATTGATGCAGCACGAAATTAACATATTGGGCTTGACCTTTTATCTGTCAATTAGAGTTTAATTTTCTTTACGTTTATTTGAGTCGTGCAATTTCTTATTTAAATAAAGAGATCGCATGTGATCTCCAAATTAGTTAGTCAGTTTTAAATTTGAATTTCGAATTTTGAATTAGAGTCAAATTAGGATAAGGTAGATTTGAATCTTGATTCAAATCAATTGCAGTCCATTAAGACCGAGTCAGATTTTATTTTTGATTCACTTTCTATTTTTGTAATTCCACCTCTACTATATAAAGAGGTTGGTAGCCTATTGTAAGACAGTTCAGATTATAAGAAATTTGAGTCTATATCCGTCTCTCTCTCTCAACGTGATCTTCACGATTCCTTTCCAAAACCCCGCGTAGCCGACGCGTTTTCTCCTTCTCCCTCCCCTCTCTAAATTTCTTCTACCAAAATTTATATTTTTCCACCGTTGGATTTTTTTGTTTGCATCATTTGGTATCAGAGCATGGCAACCGAATCGTTCTCACAATTCGACGATCCTGTCGCCTATTGGCATTTACAGTTCGATCTGAGCCGCATATCTCATGGCCCGCATGCGCATTCACGTCAACAAATGTTCAAGAAACGCCTTGTATCAAGCATCAAAGTCCAAGAATGGTTGGACGCTTTAATCGATGAATCTTCACCCATCGACAACAAAAAACATATCACAGAAGTTGTACAACCTACTTTTGATCAAGAAAACGAAGGTATTTTCATTCTAGATGAAGATTTATTTGATACAACTATTGTGCAAGAAGAAAAGGAGGACCAAGGGCCCATCTTCGACGAAGACTATGCGGATAGCGAGGTCGAACACCTCGATCTATTCCTGGGTGAGGTTTCTGTGCAGGAGACCACTGCAACATGGCCGCCAACACCGGCAACACCGACACCACCGTTGCCGCCAACGGCCTCACCAGCGCCGACATACCCTCTTGTCGAGCCCTCAACCCTAGGTCCACCCACGACCAGAGCACCCGCACCCCCAGACCCCTCTCTCGCTACACCAGCAACTCCAGAACCCCATCTCGTTGCACCCGCAACCCCATCACCCTCTCCCATCGCCACCCTCGCACTTCCTGTAACAGAGCCCCCTCCTACCGCCACCCTCGTCCCCCTGGCAACCCTCCCTGCCCCACCACCACCGCCATTCTCCCCATCCGCCACCCCCTGTACCCCCACGAAGCAGGGCCCAGCCCCATCACCCTCTCCCATCGCCACCCTCGCACCTCCTGCGCCCATCACCGACTCCCCAACCGCATCGCCTCCCCTACAGTCCTCCCCTACCATCCATCGTCTCATCCCTCTACCGTCGCACCGAAGGAGTACTCGTCCAGCCCCTCATCGCTGCCCTCTGCGAAAGCGTGACCGTCGGCCCCACGTACACGGCTCGAGTGGCTGTCGTCGTCGCCGCCTCCAAGTGATCTCGAGGCCTTGCGGCTGCCACCTGCGTTTCTAGCACGACTGTCGCCTTCACCACCAAACACGACGCTGCCGAGTCTATATAGGATTCGAAACCCTAGTAAGGGTTGGGATCTCCTCGCGATGGAAAGAAATCACTCAGCATGGCAATTGGGATTTAATTTGAAAAAATTGCAGGGAATGCCCCCCTTACAAAAGTTTTTATCAAAAGGGGCAATTAGTGGATATGTTATGTTATGGAATCCTTTTAAGTGAAGGGGTGCGAAAATTGCAGACACCCTCCAATTGGAAAAAACTACAAACGTAACTTTGAAAAGGATATGATTGGGGAATTTGAAGCTACAGTTTCAACATCTAATTCTCCACCGATGGAATGAAGATCAAGCAATTCGCCAAGAGACGAATTTTTCCAGCGGAGGAGAATTGATGCAGCACGAAATAAACATATTGGGATTGACCTTTTATCCGTCAATTAGAGTTTAATTTTATTTACGTTTATTTGAGTCGTGCAATTTCTTATTTAAATAAAGAGATCGCATGTGATCTCGAAATTAGTTATTCAGTTTTAAATTTGAATTTCGAATTTTGAATTAGAGTCAAATTAGGATAAGGTAGATTTGAATCTTGATTCAAAACAATTACAGTCCATTAAGACCGAGTCAGATTTTATTTTTGATTCACTTTCTATTTTTGTAATTCCACCTCTACTATATAAAGAGGTTGGTAGCCTATTGTAAGACAGCTCAAATTATAAGAAATTTGAGTCTATCTCCGTCTCTCTCTCTCTCTCTCTCAACGTGATCTTCACGATTCCTTTCCAAAATCCCGCGTAGCTGACGCGTTTTCTCCTTCTCCATCCCCTCTCTAAATTTCTTCTGCCAAAATTCATATTTTTCCATCGTTGGATTTTTTTGCATCAGAGAGGAAACTTGATGGGAAGGTAGAGACCTTCAAAGCATGGCTCATAGCCAAGGGCCCCATACAGAGAGAAGGCATCGCTTGCGATAAGACTTACTCTTCCGTGACTATGCTTATACCCATTAGGAAATTGCTAACTATAGATACACAACTTGACTATGGCATCTGGTAGATGGAAGTCAATAATGCATTCCTTAATGGGTACCTCAATGAGGATATTTATATAAAGTACCTCCATGACTTCATAGTTGAGGAAGGCAAAGTGTGCAAGCTAAGAAACTCAATTTATGGACTCAAACAAACTTCTTATAGTTGGAACATCATATTAGATGAAATTATAAAAGTTATGATTTCAAACAGAAACTTGATGAACTATGTGAAGCTTAGTGGGAGTGTCATTGTGTTCATCATGCTAAATGTAGATGAAATCATAATCATTTACAATGATATAAGGATGATAATAAGTGTTTATGAATCCGGTTGTCACATACCTTTGAGATAAAAGATCTCAAGGATGCTTTTTAAATCTTAGTTCTGAAGTTGTTCAAAAGCAAAGAGAAGAGGCCATTGGAACGTCACGTTAGGGGTACATCTTGGACAGATTCCATTTAGGAAACTCCAAGGAAGGCTCCATTCCCTTAAGATGTGGTTATGGGATATCTAAAAGGATAACACCTTAAAGTGTTGAGGATGTGAATGCTATAGCTGTATACCCTTGTGGATCAGCTATAGTAAGCATGGTATATGCCATGATATGTACGAAAATCGGATTTCTACCATATACTGGGAAAAGTAAATTGTTACCAATCCAACTATGGAGATAAATCACATTGTAGTAATAATAATAACATCTTCAAAGACACAAGACTTTAGAGATGGTGTTCTCAAAGTCTTATCTTTAAGAACTTAAGACTTTGTAGATAGTGATCTAAAAAGCCTTACCTACAAACACCTTACAAGACTTGAGACTATGTCTTAGTCTAAAGTGATAGTGATCTCCAGGCATATAGGTATTCTGATAAGGATAATAGAAATCCCTTACTGGTTAAAATAATTGTTCAGATGTGATATCAAAGGCTAAAACTAGCAAAATACAAGGCACTATGGCTGCTTTAACAAGATTGAGTATCGGTTGCATAAGATGCAATATTCACATTGAATGCAAGCACCAAGGTTCAGAAATGCGGTATGCGGTATTCAATCGGTCATTCGATCTAAAGCGAGTAAGCAGATATGCAGAGAAGTATACGGAGGTATATAAGGTTTATGCAGTTTATAATATTTCAATTTAAAATATTATAAAATAAACAATAAAATGTGATTATATAAAAAAAAGTTGGTGATATAACAAAATCCAAAATCAAAAAATTCAAATAAGATAATATAATCAATAAGATATATAAGCGTGATATTATAAATTGGTTATTTTTAGTGTGTATTTTGAATTTAATGCATATATATACATATACAAATTTGGATTCAACAGGGAACACATGAATTCTATAAGAAAACCTTTAGTGTATATATAGATCCTATAGATAATAAAAGCTAAAGAATAATCATAAATATACAAATCATACACCCAAAATTATACACATATATGTATCTCCAAGGGACAAAACATGTTGACACAAAATATAGGGGAAATTTTATTTGCATATAAACTTTATTAGAAGCACAAAATGAAAAGTGCCAGATTG
This sequence comes from Ottelia alismoides, assembly GCA_037367405.1. NCBI lineage: Eukaryota > Viridiplantae > Streptophyta > Magnoliopsida > Alismatales > Hydrocharitaceae > Ottelia > Ottelia alismoides. Next base: position 521,159 of record JAZKJV010002011.1, on the reverse strand, counting down.
TTGGTCAGTTATTTCATGTTTTATTTAAAGAATTAGAATGAATTCCACTAGATAGAAAATTCAAAAAGCAGTAAACAGTTCATTAATAAGTGTTGAGAACAATCGAAAAATGGATATGAGAATAAATACCCTTATATTCGCAAATGCAATATATATGAGAATAATGAAAAGATGCATCAATGTAAATAATGATATAAGAGTTGCTCGGAAAAAAATCGAGTTAATGTGTCATCAACATGTCATGGATTAATAAGATATGCGGCTGCATATGCGGCCGTATATTTGGATCGCATATGTGTTTTGACCGTATATTGTCTCATATAACATATGCGCGGTCAAGTGACTGAATACACATATGCAGCTGCATGGACCGCATTTCCGAATACTGCCCTTGATGCAAGTCAAGGTTAGGTCGAAGAGGACCATGCCCTCCGCCCCCAATCCCATCCCCGATAATCTTCAAAAACTCAAAAAGAGCAGGCTCTACAATAGCCTTCCCGCTTCAAATTCCCCAAACAAATTTTCCACAAAATTACCCGCCGTTGGACTGAAGGAGGCAACCGACACCAGTTACGTAAATGATCACCCAGCTATATCTCGTCGAACCCCTGTTTACAAGTATGGGTCATCCCTTTCTTTTTGCGACAACCAATCCAGCAACCAACAGCTTTCCAAGTCTGATAGTGTGCTCGACAAAAAGCCTAAAGGTATCCCGATGATGATCAATGACCTCATAGCAAAAGCAGTATGTCATGTCTCTGCAATTGGCCGCATGGTGGCCCTTAGAGTTGCATCTAAAGCAGAGAACGGCATAGGGGCCCTTCTTCATATGGCTAACTATAAGCCCTCCACCCAACCCCCGCCAAATCCACCGCAACCTCCATTTTGGTGGCCCTATCCTCTCTCCCTAATCGCTCTCGACCCCTTGATCCCCCATCCCCATCCCCCATTATGGGTCTCGCTTCGGTTGGGCACCCCTTTGACCCTCACCGCCTCATAAGATTCGTGAATGGTGGACCTCAAACCCTTCTCTCGAGAGTTTCTCTCCCTTGCTGCTTGAAGAAAGTGTTGTCTCCCTACCCCCAGTGCATTATGGTGAAAAGTGTTGAGCCCTAGCACCATTATATCTCCTCTGAACTCGCTCTCGGTCGCCCTCCATATTGCCCAAATGAAACAATCATTAATGATACTATTTTTTGTGAAATTCAACTATTACTTCTCGAGCAATCACACCAAAGACATGAGTCCTTTTTAGGTTTCCTTATTGGTCGATGACAACTTTTATTCCATGATCAATAAAGCGAAAAAATGAAAATTAAAGAACAATTGATTAAAATAAAATTTATAAATAGACATCTGACTATAGTTCAATTAGTTATTATATATCCACAATATTAATATAACTTATTATAATTTCCATGATTCAACATTTTTCATTAATTATTAGAAATATATGTTATATATATATGTGTAATGGTAGTTATATGTAATGATAATACAGTATTATAGTCACAAGTAGCTGCATGAGAAGAAACTCGAATGTTCAGTTTTGTACTTGTAGTAGAAATGGAATTGAGAAATAAGTTAAATAACCATCAATTATAACCCTAAAGAACCAGATTTTAAAAACAATATAGAGGAAAAATGAATGTAATATATTATCGAGGCAATCATATTTCCTTCGAAAAATATGCTTTTCGGGTGCTTGAACCAGGGGTGCTCGAGTAAGAGTTGGTTTAATACTTAAAGTACATATAATGACGAGCTGGTGTATAAATAAAGATATATGAGGTGTATGATCTCTCTAAGGAATCGTGCGGGTTTCTATATTAATAAATCGGGACAGAGATCCCACTCATGAGCCCGAACACCATGTCCCATATTCAAGGAGGCATTGGCTCATTGTTTCAACTCTAACCACCCCTAGTATGCTAAGACTGACTCAAGATTGCTCCTAGCCTCATGCATTTTCTTGCCATGTGAAAGCGAGTTTTCAAGCTGTTCACTAATAACATGCATATGGACATGACAAAAGAGGACTTTACAACATCAAAAGAAGTATTGCAGGATCAACTATCCAGTAATGGACAAAGTATACCATCCCAAGTATTGGTGTAGTATTGTAGGTGGATGACCCCGAAGAAAGACAACTTCAGCCTCCATAACATATGCATGCGCCTTTTTCTTTCTTTCATCCTTCTTTTTTTAGAAGATCTTTCATCCTTCACCTTGTAGGAATAGATGACGTGCAATTTCAGTATGTCTAACAAGCCGAGCGATAGAAAATGAAAATCAGTGATTCTTAACCCACCACGGAAAGCACAGCCATATTGGAGATCTGAGGTAGATGCACCAGAATGCTGAGTTACTTTTTTATTGTTTTTTGGAAATAAGAATAATGACCTTTTACATCCCTGGATGTATGTCTTTTTGATAGACTAATCCAAAATGTACAAGTGAAAAAGAAACAAAAAGAAAAGCATAGATAGCACATTGAGCTGATTCGGGGAGAAAGGAAGGGCACTGTTATTTGTTTGACCTCAGATACTACTACTTCCATATTAATTTGATTAAAAGCAACAATGAACATGTTTGTATACTGAGATCAAACAACGCCCGTTTTCAAAATTTGTCATTTGCACAGTACATTCGTATTTCTCCAAAGTTAATAAAACCCAAAATGGGAGAGAGAATGACTGTGAATTCCATCAGTAGTTTGCAAAAAAAAAGCGAAAACATATATAATATTCCTAAATTCGATCTAAACCTCCATATACATGGACTGTGAAAATATCCCTCAAATAAGAAGAAGCGAACACATTTAACCGTCCCCCTTCAGCATCCACCAATCACAAACCCCAATTTTCAACCCAAAGCCAACATGCAGATATTCAGAAACCCTTATCCCGATCCCAAATAACAAAGATGGCATTTTTTTATCGAACAGCTCATCCGTATCCCAAAATTTACGTAACACGTGAGGAATCCACAAAATAAAACCAGCAAAGATGTCACCTTTAGCACAGAACTGAAGTTGTCGGCCTGATCCATCTCGGCGAAATGACGGCTCCACCGGTTCCAGTCCCAATCCCTGCAGCTGCAGCGGCAACAGAATCCACCTGTCCCGCGGGATGTGTCTCTCAATCTTAACACGAGCCTTGCAAAGGCGTCTCTTTTCCTGGTGCGGATGGAGGGCGGCGGTGCGCCTATGACCCAAGCGCTGGACGCAGCCATGGGGAGGTGATTGGATCTATTATCTTCCAAGTGTTTGTGGTGCTGTGCTGCTCTGTATCTTGATGTTGCAGAGCTGTCTGGGTTAACACCAGAGAGAGGAGCAGGAGAAAAGCTTCGGGAGGAGGAAATCGGGGATGGATAGACTGTGAAAGGGCACTGTTCTATTTCCCAGTTGTTTGACAGAAAAATACATAACCTACCGAGAAAAATTCGCTTAGTAGTCAATTAGGAATCCTATTCGCTTTATACGGCGATATTTTTTTTTTTAAGTCCAGTAAGGAAGCCGCCTCTTAAAGAGGCGACTTTTACCATACGATAGCCGCCTCTTGAAGAGGCGGCTTAGGCCAAAGCCGCATTCCGCAAAGGCGGCTTCCGCTGGATTATAGACAGAACCAGAGCATCGCCCGACCCCCACGCGCACTGTCCAAAGCCTGACTCCAGCGACCTACGACCTCCCTGTCCAAAGCCCGACGCCGCCCCTCCCGCCCCAGTCGCCCCCCTCCGGCGTCGTCAACTCCCCCGTCCGTCGAAGACTACTCCGTTCACTCCATTGCTACCTAGGGCATCCTCACCCATCATCGGGTTGTCCGACATTGACCTAAGGTGAGCTCCTCATCCCTTTTAGTAACCCTAGTATGAAATTTTATGTGATGTGTGCATGTATCGATACGTATAGGATGTCTACGGATATTTTGTGCTTCTGTCACTACGGAGGAACGATTACGAATTCGGGTACTTATCAAGGTGGACGTATGAAACCGTTGAAGCTAGTTCCGAACATGAAGTTTGATACCCTGTTGGAGAAGATTGTCTCGTTATTCCGGATCGAACGTACACACTTTGCTACTTTGAAATTGCTTCACAAAATGGAGGGGAATGGCAGTAGTTATTTGGCGAATGTTTAGTTTGATGATGACATACAAGATGTCTTTGAGTATGCAGGAATGATGGGTTCATCGTACCGTCTAATTATATATGCAACCCATCAAGATGAGTCTTCCCAAAATGTCACCCGAGCATCTTCGCATGTCACCCATGCATCTTCATCTATAACTCGAGGTCACGGAGTTGTTACCTTTGATATGAATGACACAATTACTCAAGAAATTGATCGTGTGAGCACTGATGAAGATGTGGCTGCGAATGATACCGAAGATGAAATGGAGAACGATGAGGAATCTGAGGAACACATTGTGTCTGATATACCATTCTATAATGTCCGTGGTGGTGATGGCTATATAAGAAATGACGAGGGTGACTACGATGCTGGAGAGGGACTTAGTCTTGCAGATGAGTTGAGAAACGGGATGACCTTTAAGTCGAAAGCTGACTTGGTCTATTCTGTCAAGATGTTTCACATCAAGCGTCATTACAATTTTCATGTGCACGAGTCAGATAAGTCGGTTTGGGTTGTCTACTGCAACGAGAAAGAAAGAGGTTGTAAATGGCGTTTGCGATGTCACCGCCGTCCACTAGATGGTCAATTTGTGATTTCTATAGTGGATGCACCCCACACTTGTTTGCATCGTGTAGCTAATCAAGATCATCCTCAACTTGATTGTAATTTCATGGCCCAGAAGTTTCTTAACCAGATAAAAATTTCACCATCCGTAAGAGTCGCAGTTTTACAAGGCATGATTTCTGAGGATTATGGCTACATGGTCAGCCGCAGAAGGGTCTGGGATGCTAGACGCAAAGGAATAGAGATTGTCTATGGGGACTGGGCCAAGTCCTACAATGAATTGACATACCTTTTCAGGGCATTTGAAACTTCTACTCCAGGTACTGTTACAGATTTGGATACTACAGATGTTGATTCTAGCCTAGTGTTCGAGAGGGTCTTCTGGGCTTTTGGGCCTTGTATCAATGCCTTCAGGCACTGTAAGCCTGTAGTTAGTGTTGATGGGACTCACATATACGGAAGGTATAAGTAGAAGGTTCTTATTGCATGTGGATGTGATGCCGCCAATCACATTGTTCCTCTAGCTTTTGCATTTGTCAACGAGGGAGATGAACCCAGTTGGGCGTGGTTCTTGGAGAGGCTGCGACTTCATGTTTTTAGGAATCGTCCAGGGCCTATTTGTTTGTTATCTGATCGTGCACCTGGTATTCGTGCAGCCCTACGTAATGATGATGTGCAGTTCCATCCTCCATATGTGTATTGGAGGTTTTGCCTACGTCACGTTGCGAGCAACTTCAACGACGTATTTAAGAATCAAATGATGAAGAAGATGATCAAGCGGGCTGGGAGTGTATACTCGCAGTCCAAGTGGCAGATGTACATGGATAAGTTGAAGGAATGGAAAGAAGATGCTCCCAAGTGGTTTGATACACATACTTGTCCGCAAGAGCAATGGACCATAGCGTTTGACGGTGGATACCGATTCAGTTATACCACTACGAACTTTTCCGAGAGCTACAATGCAGTGTTGAAAGATGCAAGGTGTTTGCCAGTTGCCGACCTAGTGCTGAAAACATATTACAATTGCATTGGTTACTTCTACGAACGACATTTGAATGCATTGGCTATGATAGCGCAAGGTGACAGATTCACAAAATTTACCACGAGTAAGTTGAAAGCATGGGTGGACCGTAGCAACAGTCATCGCATTACTCGAATAAGGGGTGCTCCACTACATCTTTATGAGGTTATCACGGGGCAACGATTGACACAATTCGGTTTGAAAGGAGGGAAGAAGCATACAGTGCTACTTAGTGATCTTTCTTGCACATGTCAGAAATGGCAAGTACACAGGATTCTTTGCTCACATGCTTGTGTTGTCATGTCACATTTGAATATGGATGTGGAAGAGTACGTGGGTCCATGGTACTCGTGGAATGCACAGAAAGATATTTATGATGGTATTTTCTTCCCCATTGGTGATAAAAATAAGTGGCCGAAATTTGAACATGAAGTTGTAATCCCCAACCCAACTAGATTGAGGCTAAAGGGTAGGCCGAAATCTAAACGGATCCACAACGAGATGGATATGAGAGAGTCGGTTGTGCCCTCACAATGTGGATCTTGTCACTCACAAGGTCATAATGTAAGAAATCAAATACATTCCACCAATAACAGAAATAAGTGTGGTTTATGCAAGGGGGAAGGTCACAATAGGAGGAAGTGTCCAAATCGAAATTTACATGGTATTTCTTGAATATTTTTGTATCTTTTTTTATTATCACGTGAATTCTTTTGGCAAACTTATCCGTTGAAATTTTTATGCAGATGGAGCCGGGCCCGGCTGATCGTTCAGTTCTTCGCCAGCAGCGCGAGCACCGTTCACGTGCAGTTTGGTTGGGGGATGTATGTATCAAGGTAATTTTTAACATACGATCTTTATCTTTGTTATACTAAATACTTTCCCATTGTCGCTTTATAGGTATCCAGGTGGCTACGTTGTAGGCGACGAGAGGGTGCACTTCATCGGGCACAGTTGGATGAGAGATTGGTGGAGCACATATACAGAGCGGGCTTTTTTGGGGTATTGCAGCTAGAGTTTATTTCGTTGGACTGGCATTTGTTGACTGCATTGGTAGAGAGATGGAGACCAGAGACGCATACTTTCCATATGCGTCATGGAGAGATGACGATTACTCTCCAAGATGTTGTTGTCTTGTTGGGTTTGCAGATAGATGGGCTTGCTGTGATTGGACAGACGACTTCGCCGAGCTGGGCGGATATTTGTGAGAGATTGTTGGGCATTCGACCACATAGACCGGATATTGATGGTGCTCGCCTACGGATGAAAGCTTCGGGACCACTTTTCAGAGCTCCCTGCAGGTGCAGATGCAGATATGATCATCATACACGCACGTGCTTACATTTTGCAGTTGATTGGAGGGATTATTTTTCCTGACAAGTCAGGGAACGAGGTGTCCTTGATTTACTTACCACTTTTGGAGGACTTATCAGCGTGTGGAGCTTATAGTTGGGGATCTGCTTGTTTAGCCTACCTTTACAGACACATGTGTGTGGCTTCGAGGACAGACGCAGTAGAGATTGGTGGCTCGCTCATCCTCTTGTAGCTATGGGCATGGGAACGATTTCCTCACATCGCGCCGGTGGTACATAGACGTCCGTTGTGGTGCGGTACTCCACTAGGTTGTCGCTGGAGAGCAGAGTTTGACGTCACATCAGATCATACCCATGTTGTACGACCTTACAGGGATGCATTTGATCTCCAGACTCCTGATCAGGTACCAAATTAACTACAACTTTCTATCTTATTTAATTTTTTTCATGACACTACTTATGTAACCTTTATGTAACAGGTTATATGGGAACCATATACCACTGAGATCATGAGATCTCTCCCTGCATATTGCCTAGAAGGGCAGGATCTATACACTTCCAGGGTACCTCTCATTCATTTCTGTATCGTGGAGTTGTACGTGCCAGATAGAGTCCTACGTCAATTTGGTTCGGTCCAAGAGATCCCGGTACAGTGTGACACATCTACACATCTTCACAGCATTGATCTCCGAGGGAAGACATCTGTCGATTGGGTGCAATTCCATGCAAACTATGTGCAGATGTGGAACAATCGATGTGACTACGTGTTGACAACGACACCAATTGGCCATGGAGGTCAAGCCGTATCTGCGGATTATATGGCGTGGTACAATCACATCACACGACGATTTATAGGGAGACATGGATGCGTGCTCGATTTGGTGGTATGTTAGCATCATTTCCGTTGATAAAATTTTTCTATAGTGAAGATATTGAGTTTATTTTTCCTTTTGCAGGCGACACGGCTAGATGAGATTGTTCACCTTGTGGGACCTAATGAGGATGTGATCCGATTGGTGACAGACACTCGTCGCCTTCTCGATGACTCTATCCAGCGATAATTCAGGGATGGAGTCCATGAAGATGAAGAGGATGAGGAGGAACTAGCGACAGATGGCACATCTTCACAGCAACAAGGACGTGGTAGACGACATGGACGTGTACGCAGAACTCGAGGAGGACGAACACACCCCCATGTCGAGGACGTACAAGCTTCGGGGGTGAAATATCAAACTCCAGCTGTTGAACACGAGACCGAAGGAATACAACACACTCCACTTGCACCGATGAGAGATAGGCCACATAGCGAGACTGGACCATCGCATCGCCATTCCCCATTACCTCCATTGGACTATGATGTAATGGTTGACGAAGAAATCTCATAAATTGAGCACATTGATCGTGCTAATCTATTGTCTTCGTTCTCAGTTGAGCCCACTACAACACTTCCTCAAGAAGCCCCATTACATCGTCATTACACACGAAGGAGGTGACACATGTGATGTTATATGAGTTGTACTATAGAATAGTTCTTGTTTCATGTTCATGTAAACAATGTAACTTTTAAACTTCATTAACTGTTAAGCATTTATGTTGAATGTTCCACTTCTGACTTCTGTTAAAGGCATGGAATTCAAATCTTCGTTAATGTTGATGTTGAATGACATGGAAGATTTCCGACCAGGGGCATACGATCAATGTTGATGTTGATGTTGAGCATATATTTTGCTGGAAAACAAGAAGCCACAGTCTGTGGCTTGCAAAACAGCAAGCCACAGACTGTGGCTTGCTGTTTTCTGGCTACTCCCATGGAAGCCGCCTTTTAAGGATGCGGCTTTCATATGGAAGCCGCATCTTGAAAAGGCGGCTTCCTTTGAAAGAAGCCGCCTATTCAAGATGCGGCTTCCATACGATACTTAACAAAAAAAATTTCCCCACCGTATACGGCGAAAAAGACTTCTGACCAGGGGCATACGCGAATTTTCCTCCATAACCTACCCATAAAAAAATACATAACCTACCTTTTTATGCTTAGTTGTGATGAGGGGCCTTATATTCACTCTCTTGTAACAACTAGACAACATTAAAGAAATTCTAGATACTACAATACAAGGATTCCCTCCACGTATGCCCCTACCTTTTCCTCCATGCAACACCTCATCTACATTTTCCAAAAAGAGAGATAAAATCCCTTCAATCACAGGGCCCCTTGTTAGTTGTCCCTCATAAAACATCAAGGGAAGAAGAAGAAGAAGGCACTTGGAGTAGGTGAACTGGGTGTTGGTGATACCCATCTGCTTGGCAGATGAGATGAGAAGGTAGGATCCACCTCTGACTGGCCTAAGTGCCAGAACCTCAAGTTTCGCTAAGAACGTCTGACGAGTTTCCTTCGTCGCACAATAAGATCAAGAGATAATGGCACCTTCCTAGCCCATGATCTTTTAGTATCGGTCGTTGTCGGTGTGGGGGGTAATTATATCGACCATGTGTTCAAGTTAGTCATTTTGGAGGTGGGCAAAATTCTCTCAACTTAGAACCAATATGGGTTCATTAGCAACAATAGGATAGAGGTCGAAGTAGGCATTGACGTAGGGGTGGGAGATGCGGAGGATCCACAAAAGATTACTAATGGGGTTGTCATGGAGAGTGGAGATCTTCATGAAGGTGTTAGTGATGATGCACTTTTAGATGATTATGTTAATTAAAGATTTTATCATTGTAACCTTTAAAAACATTAAGATAAATATGTTTTTCATTTTTATTTTATTTACTCTTATTAGTGTTTTCCAATTTTAAAAAAGTGAATCAAAGTTGTTAATTTGTATAAAAGTCATTGAAATAGAATATGATATTTTACTATTTTTTGGTAATTTTTCAATTTTTTTAGTTTTGTTTTAAAGTTAAATTGAGTTTTCATGGTTTTCATTGTCTGTATTCTTTCTAATTAATAATAATTGAGTTTGCTTTTGTTTATTTTTTCCTTAATGTGATTGTCAATATAGTATCTATAATGATTTTTATAAAAATTGTATATTTTTTATTTGAATTTATATGAATTATAGAAACAGCTTTGTGTATTTATTTATAGTATTGTGATTTATATTTTTAATATTTTAATTTTTTTAGGTGTAATGGCATATTATCTAACCTGAAATTTTAACATTTTTTTGAAAGATACATAATGTTTTTATTTTAAATAATAGATATTCTTGGTATTTAAATCTACTAAAAATGTATCATTATATACCTATTAAGGAGCATTTTTCTTTTTGAAAAACATTAAGTAAAGTAATAGTAGGAAAATTACATCAATACTTTTTTCATTAATAAAATATCTTTAATAACTTTAACAAATTAAGGTAGTATAATATACATATGGTTATATTTTTGTAATTTTATTAATCATAGACTGCGTTCACCTTTCAAGAATTTTAATATAAATATTATATGCGTAAAGAAAATAAAATACAAAAAGTAAAGCTAGAAATGCAAGAAATTGAGGCATTTATGTACAACCCCTTTATAAAAAGTTTAAACTCAAAGGTTAAATGACAAAGCTTCTATACAATTAGATTTGAGTGTTATGGTTATAAAAGATTGTCCCCTTTTGGGCTAAGCTTAAAAGAGAACCGTTGTGATAGGTTGAGCTCAAGAGTGACTTCGAAGGCATACTATGTAAATGCTAGTATCCCGTCCTTTTATTCGGTAACTATATTACTTGCTCTCATCGAGATCTATATCTCCATAAAATATTTGAATGCATGTGGAGGTCTATCTTCATATTGATGTTGCTTCGTCGAACCTCAGCTGCATGCTCCGGTCATTAATATATAATAGCTCATGAAGGTTCATGTTTACCTCTAAATGACCAAAATATTTATCTCGAGTGATACAATTGAATCATGAAGAAGCAATCACGTGTTCAATTTTATTTCACTACTTTGGGACTTCAATTGCAATAGCTGATAATCAACATCTCAATTCAACATAATATTGATAATAATACATGAAATCAAGCTTGCAATAAGGTCACAAGTCATATGCAGCTTTTGATAAACCAATTGTTTAAGCTCATTCACTATATGCTTTACTCTTGAAGCTTGCCAAAGATATGGATGATCTTTGGTTAGCTTGAATAGAAGGAGATGGGAGAGGTGGAGGGTCTCCTATATCAGAACTGGAAAGGAACAAGGTAGTTTCAATCAGTTTAATAATTTAATTAATCTAAATGAGAATAGATGAAGAGTTAGAACAAAAGTGAAAGTGGTCAGAAGAGTTGAACAACTTTTTTGATATTTCCAATAAAAATAATGAAATTGAACAATATTTGAACCTAGTCTATTTAATTGAGAAGAGAAAGTGTTAACATATTTAGTTAAATCCTATTTAAATGTAACCTGAGCTTTAATTACCACGTTGATGATGATCTTCATTGAAAGCTTCACAAAGCTTGATTGTAGAATTTTAGAGGAGATACTAAGTCGCAAAATCGCTTGCATGCTCTTTAAACTCCGAGGATGGACTTAAAAGGAACATAGTGCGAATGGGGCATAGCATATTTCAGGGAAAGTTTAGTATATCTAAGCCATCTTATTACATTTTCTTAGTATATAAGAGGAGTCCATGCTGAAATTTTCTTAAGAAATATGATCATTTGAGGAGAAACCCTGTTAAAATTTTCTTAAGAAACATCACTTTTTACAAGGGAAAACTATATCGAAATATTCTTAAGAAATATTACCTTTTAAGGAGAGAAGAGATTGTACCTTTATTTTGGATAATTTAACACATGCATGCATAAATATGAAGGAAGTAATAAACTTCCATCACGGAAACATGGAAAATAGCAAACTATTAGAAACAAAAAACATTGATCGCTCATCGTATAAACTTGTAATTTCAACACAAAAAATTATGCTTTGTGAAACCATTAATTTAGAGAAACTATTTTTTTAATATGGTTTCTTATATTCTAATGAATATTGAGATGAGATCATGGTTACTTCTTGAAGCATCAATTTCTAATGCAAGAAACATATCCGAATCAAGTTTTATATGTGATTGCTTCTCCCGTGGACATGATGATGAGTCATGTAGTTTCCCACGAACTTCGATGTCGACTTCTTAAACTTGTCCACGCAAGGATGATCAAGCTCGTAATTTTGTCATACGAAATCGATCCTCCTTCACGCACGAGAACCACAGAGAAGAAGATAATCTTCTCATATACAAGGACACACTTATGAGGAGAGGAGAAATTTGGTGGTGTACATGTAGGGTCTTCTTGGAGAAGAGATTTGACATGTATGAGAGTTCCAAACTCTCAAGACTCTTTTCTTATTCAACTCTCAAGGCAAGAGAACTTTTGTGTGATGAAGCATACACTTGGAGAGAGATTATGCCCTCTCTTATATAGCATGAGAGGACGTCTACGAAGAATCCTACTCTTCATAGTAGACGTCCTCTCTCTCTCTACCATTGGATGGTAGATCATAGGCATGGATTAAATCTGTGTCCATCAAGAAAGGGGCTTGAATTGTCTATTTTAATTACCATCTAAAATAAAGCAACAACTTATTGTTGAAGTTGTTTGTTCTTGAAGTTGTTGCTTCATTATGTTCATGATAATCTAATTACCATAATTGATAATTTATGAGAGAACCCTCATAACTTCTGAATCTTATCCATAAATCCAAAGACAAATGTAAATACAATTTGCATTTAAAATCCAATGTGAATCATATTCACATAAATGCTTTGAAATAATTATATGAATCGAATTCATATAAATATTATTTACTATGAGTCATTTTTAAGAATGAATAATATTTTTGGATCATATTCACAAAAAAACTTATTGAAATTTGATTATAACAATAACAATTATTGTCTCAATTTTGACATCGCATAGTATGAGTGTTAATCCAATTAGGACTCAGGAGATAAAATGCAGATACTTGGAGATAATTTTGGGGAGATCATAGCATCCACGTATAGTGACTTGAAATTTGGATAACTATCTAATTTCAAGATTTACACTTATGGCGAAATGCGTCACTTACAAATGTTGAGCTAAAGCTGAAATCATTCACACTCTAAGCGAGCTCAATGAAATGCTTTACCCTATCCATGAGCTAGAGAATGTATCAGTGAGTTGAACCAAGCTTCCATGGCCATTTCTAATCAGCGTCGAAACCTTCTGGAGCTTAGAAATGAGCTCATGAGCTGAGTTCATCACCATCACCATTTCTATTTCCAATTTAGACCATGAAATTGCAATTGGACTTGGATATTGGAATTAAATGAAATGAGACTTAATCCAATTAACTCCCACATAATTATGCCAAGAAGTATAGCCACTAAAATCCATCTGTATTATCATTCCCTCAAAATGGAAGCATCGTGGTTGATGATCTATTAAGATAGATTAACCCTGAGTATTCCCGATACTCATTCATCCTTCATACTGGAAGACTTTGATACATCCGAAGTTCAAACCCTACTTTGACTGTCTTCTTCAGAACATATCAATAGATTTCTTATTCGATAATTGGGCGACAATATTAATCGTATACTTTCCAAAAGCATGTATTAATATCTTGAATTCGTGTCTTCTTTCCTAAACAAGATGACCTTGCATGGAATTCATTATGCCCTAAAATATCTCATGTGTGAGCTATGTCTCCTAGCTCATCAATTATGAACATATATGATTCCTTTGAGAGATCATTGGTGAGTCGCTAATTGTCTTAAATAATATTGTCTCGTTGTAATACGATCGATTAATAGCTTATCAGAACCAAGCTAGAAATCTTTGTGCATAGGGCTTGGCTTAAAATTATACCCAGATAAGTCGAGGGTTGAACACAAGGACACAAGTGTATTAGTTTATTTAATTAGATATTAAATTCCTAAGTTAAGTGACTATATATTGTATCTAAGTCAATGATAGCACATATGGATGCACGACTATTTTTATGGGTTTATGTATGCAAGATAGGTTCATATATGCCACAAATTGTATGTCAATGTAACAAGATACACACACATGCACAATTTCAACAAATTGCTCTTGATTTAAAACAATAATAATGAGATCCAATTAATGTTATTGACATCTAAGAGATAGATGTATCCTCAATATCCAAGTCAAATCATCAAGGTAACTATTAAGAATTAACATAAATCAGTTAATGGATATATAGCAATCATTCATGTTATAAAATGTGATGAAATCAATAATTGTATAACCTGAATTAAACTATAGGTCCATTGAACAAAATCAATATTCAATTATTGCAAAATAGTATATTTAAGGACTTGAATTCAGTAATGAATAAGCAATATATTACTCTTAATTTTCATTTGTGATACACTGATTAAATCAAAGAATTAATATTACCAAATTAAAGAGCTTATAAGAGTTTTAAAATAAGATAAAAAAACACTGTAATTGGATTTAATATATTCGAGTTATTAAACATTCATTCCATGAGCATGAATGCAAAGAACATACAGTTTAAAATATACGAAACATAACAATCAGGTCCAAAATGGATAAATATAAATATACAAAGCTGGTGACTTATCCTGATATTTCTCGCACACGCATGGGTGTTTCTAAGAATATATATATATATATATATATATATATATATATAAAGTCGTTAGGACACTTCTGCAAATATACTTGACGAGACATGTGAGGCACGTACGTTTAGACTGGAGTTTAATCCAAAGAAGTCGACATGGGCAAATCTATAATGCACCCAAGTGACATGTGATATAGGCGTGTGACTCAGGATCAGTGGACAAAGCAGGATCGAGCCACGTGGTTGTTACGACCCCATTTCTGGGTCTTCGAATCCTCCCATATCCGGATCTAGTTACTCAACAATAATTTATTCAGCAATCACAACCAACATTCAGAAATAGACTGCAAATAAAAATACTCAGAAGGAAGTATTTAATACTTTTCCATTCACAAATAAAGTACACATGATACATTGTCCCACTATCAATATTTACATGTACATCAATCGAAAAGAAAATACACAAAAAGATTACCAACTACTATGTTAGCTGACTAGATTACTAAAGCCCTTGTGATGGCTCACCGACACCTGTTGGGTTTTCCATAAATCATAGGATAAGAATTAGCGAATGCTAAGTAACGAAGAAGAGAAAAGCAAACAAATGGTGTAATTTTTTAGATCTTGTTATCACAAAAAGTTTCATTCCTTCTCATTAGTTTAATTCCTATTCCTTTCTATTCCACGTCACGGATTAGTCTTGGGAATTACCTCACCACTATACGGACTCTGAAGTTGTGGACACTTCGGGATTGGAGATTGCATTGATATGGTAAGCTTATGCCACCACATGTCTCCTCAACTAATCCTCCAATACTAACATGATAATTTCCATTTCTTTTATTAATCAGGGTATCAAACCCTCAGCCTGGCAAACAAAGGAGCACACCGTCCTCGAGGATCCAGTTGCTTAAAACCTCAGACTAAACTTTAATCACGTAACCTCACGGATTTAAATACATGTTATCGTGACACAACCGCTATTGAACCACCCATGCCTCCACATGGCACGGCCACATCTTCCGTCGTTCAACACGAATATATTGGCTCCCAGTACCACATTTTACAATCATTCATTTCATGCGCACTTAACATAACAGGGCAACTGTGTACCACCTAGGTAGGGCAACGCCAATACATGTTCCTTTTGACAAACCTACAGGTTGCATGCTCGACCTGTAGTTCTACTCCCAACCATTCTAACACAAGACAATCCTTTTCAGGATCCAACTCAAACACATCAATTCCCATAATGTAATTCCTCCGTGAAGCCTTAGATTTGAATAAACATAAATACTGAGTATAGAGTTACACATATATAAATTCATATATTTATATACTCATATTTATGCTCATTTTAACTTCCAAACCCTAACTTTCAAAGCCATTGCATCCATTCGATACTTAGACCTTATTTTAATTGAAATCACAAAGAAACTTTTCATATTTTCTCAAAAATAATCAAATTAAGGTTCTTCGAAGCAAGGAGCATAATATCAGAAATCTCAACGAACTCATATGAAAACCCAACAACAAAAGGAAGGATTCTGTTACCTAATCGATCTCTTTCTCACGTATGCAGTGCTTTATCGTGATGCTTTTTCAAAAAGGATGATTAATAGCTCCTGAAATAATCGAATTTCATTTTCTTATCAAAAATGCTAAGAACACGCCAAGAACACGAAGAACATGAAGAATAAACGAAGAACACAAAGAACGTCAAGAACATATTTTCTCTTGAAATTTCAGCAGAGCTTCCCCTTAAATGGGGTGATATTTCTAGGAAAATTTCGGCAGAGTTTCCCCTTATATCGAGACACGTTTTAAAAGAAAAACGGAAAGAATTTCCAATATAAAATCATCGAGAGGAAAACAACATGGAAAATGAAAGAATATAATCAAACTGCAAGCGATGGAGAATCGGTAGACATCACGCATCTTAGGTGAGTGAAGGTGTGGCAAATCACAAGGATCACTGACATGCATAGCCACCCGCACCTAAGTAGGGTATTACACAGATTTCTCCGTCAAAACAACTATAAAAGAGGAGTCGAAAGAATAGAATCATAAGCGATGGAGAATCGTAGACATCACACGTCTTAGGTGAGCGAAGGTGTGACGAATCACAGGGTTCACTAACGTGCATAGTCATTCGCACCTAAGTAGGGTGTTACACAGATTTCTCCATCAAAACAACTATAAAAGAGGAATCGAAAGAATAGAACCATAAGCGATGGAGAATCGGTGGACACCACATGTCTTAGGTGAGTGATGGTGTGACGAATCATAGGGTTCACTGACGTGCATAGCCGCCCGCACCTAAGTAAGGCGTTACACAAATTTCTCCTCAAACCACAACAGAAAATGAATCAAAAAGAACGATGAATCGAAAACAAAGTTGGAAAAAGAACACGAATCGAACACCTAGATTACGAAGCAAACTAAGAGAGGATCGTACCTTCCTACTCCTCATTTTGCCGGTAGCGCTTCGTTAGCGTTCCTTCCCTGCCTCCCTCTCCTCCTCCCAACCTCTCGACCCTAGCCCTTGGGGTAATGGTGGTAATGGAAATCATAGAGAATGAATGGGTAGGGGGTATTTTTAGGCTCCAGAAAACCACTAACCATGGTTAGTAAATCATGGTTTAGACCTTAACCGCGATTAGCGACCCATGATTTTGGCTAAGTCTTATCCAAAACTTAAGGCTTAAGTTAGAACTTTCCATAGTATTCTAGATTCATTAATGACATTTAATTAATGCTAATCGTGATTAACTTTCACTAATTACAATTTAACCTTCGTGGCTTACCCTTAACTTTTGCTAACCATTGATTAGTGTTCGCTAATGGTCACTAACGATCCTCAATCCATCATTAGTTTCTGTAATCATGTTTAATTAATCTTAATGATGGTCATTAAGAGTTAATGATATCTTAAGTCTTCTTACTTATCTTTCTTCCAAAAATCATAACAAATCCAAATGAAGTCTGATTCATACGAAACAAATTCCGTCGATTTCCTCTTGACGAGCCGGATCTTATGATATAGGACTCGAGAGAGATCGAGTTCAAGGTTTTATAATTATAATAACCTTAAAGGAAGTCTCTTCCTCGAGACTAGAAATGCAGGCATAACAATCTTAAAGAGGATTGAAACCATAACAACCTTAAAGAGAATGAAGTCATTTCATTTATAATAAAGATATACACAGTACATAGTGTTCTCATTCAAACAAGTACGTGTATTTTTCTCTCATTTCTACCTCAGGTTTCCATGTGGCTTCTTCAAACTCTTGGTTGCGCCACAACACTTTAATTAGAGGTACCTCTTTATTTCTCAACTTCTTGATATATATGTCTAGTATTTGCGCAGGTATTTCAAAGTATGTCAAGTCTGGCTCAACATGCAGATCATCATAGCTTATCCTATGCTCAGGATCCTTAATATACTTTCTCAGATTTGATACATAAAAAACATCATGTATTGCTGAAAGACGTGGAGGAAGTGCAAGTCTATATGCGACTTTCCTAATCCGTTGAATAATTTCAAAGGGACCTACGAACCTGGGTGCCAACTTCCCATGCAAGCCAAACCTCTGAACTCCCTTCATAGGCGGTACTTTTAGGAATACCAAGTCACCTATCTCAAACTCAAGGTATCTTCGTCTGGTATCACTATAGATTTTCTGGCGAATGTGAGCAGTTATTAGTCTTTTTCGAGCAAGCTCTACAGCTTCCCGCGTCTCTTGGAGTCTATCTAAATCATAAAGGTTCTTTATCCCGACCTCTTGCCAACACAAAGGAGTAGTACACCTTCGTCCATATAGTGCTTCAAATGGTACCATACCAATACTTGTATGGTAACTATTGTCGTAGGTGAATTCTGCAAGAGGCAAATGTTTCACCCATGATGCTTTCCATTCTAAGGCACATGCTCGTAGCATATCCTCTAAAGTCTAAATCGTACATTCTTGACGATCTATTTGTGGATGATATGTTGTGCTTAAGCATAGCTGTGTGCCTAAGGCTTTCATGAAGTTCTCCCAATAGTGTGAGGTGAATCGTGAATCTCGATCGGAAACTACATCCTTTGGGATGCCATGGAGACGAATCAAATGCGTAATATGTAACTCAACAAGCTGGTCTGGAGTAAAAGATAAGCTTATTGGAATAAAGTGTACTACCTTGGTCAGACGATCTATTATAACCCAGATATTATCTTTACCACCAGTTGTCTGAGGTAAGCTAATAATGAAGTCCATGGAAATGCTTTCCCATTTCCATTCAGGTATAGGTAGGGGTTGCAACAATCCTGGTGGCTTTTGGTGTGAAGCCTTTACCTGCTGGAAGGTAAAACATGAATTCACAAACTCAGCAACATCCTTCTTCATTCCTATCCACCAAAAGTTTGAATGAAGATCCTTATACATCTTCGTAATTCTTGGATGAATGGATAATCTAGAACAATGCACCTCACGTAAGATTTCCTTCCTCAAGACGGGTGTGTTTGGTACACAAACTCTGTGATGGTTACACAATAACCTAGCTTGTATATGGAATCTCTCTATCTCATTCTTCTCAAGTTGTTGTCTCAAGTCTTTAAGGATTGGATCATCCTCCTGTCCTTTCTTTATTCTATCCCAGATCTCTGGTTTGTATCGGTGAGGAATAATTATAATATCGACACTACTATCAAATGGTTTCCATTCACTTAACATTGATAGCACAACCCAGAAATGGATAACACTCACCAACCCATGTGAATAAGTTCTTCTACTAAGGGCGTCTGCTACGACATTCCCCTTACCAAGGTGGTAGGAGATGGTTCAATCATAGTCCTCCAAGAACTCTAGCCACCGTCTCTGTCTCATATTGAGCCCCTTCTGATCAAATAGACATTTCAGGCTTTTATGATCAGTGAAGATTTCAAAGGTAATATCATAGAGATAGTGTCTCCATATCTTTAAAGCGAAAACTACGACATCTAATTTAAGGTCATGTGTCGGGTAGTTCTTATCATGTGTCCTGAGCTGTCGCGATGCATACGCAACTACCTTACATGTTGTATAAGAACTGCCCCAAGTCCTTCTTTAGATGCGTCAGTGTAACTATAAACCCTTCACTCCCATAGGGTAGAGTAAGGATAGGTGCAGATGTTAGGCATTCTTTCATTGTCTAAAAACTAGCTTCGCATGCATCATACAATATGAATGGAACTTCCTTCTGACTCATCCTACTCATTGGTAATGCTATTCGTGAAAAGTCCTTCATGAATCTTCTATAATACTCAGCTAAACCTAGAAAATATCGTATTTATGTGATAGTCTTCGGACGTTCCCAACTCATCACCGCACTAACCTTTGTAGGATCAACTGATATAACTTCCCCAGAAATAGCATGGCCTAAGAAGGATATTTCGGATAACCAAAAGTCACATTTGTTATATTTAGCATACAATTTGTTCTTCCTTAGTATTTCAAGTGCTTGCCGAATATGGTGTTCATACTGGTACTTATCCTTGGAGTAAATAAGCACATCATCAATAAAGACTACTACAAAGTGGTCTAGGAACTCCTTGAGTACTCTATTCATGAGATCCATGAAAGTTGCTGGGATATTTGTTAATCCGAAAGGCATAACTAAAAATTCATAATGTCCATATCTAGTTCGAAAGGTTGTATTGGGATCCGCATCTTTAATCTTCAACTGATGGTATCCATGTCTTAAGTCAATCTTGGAATACACAGTTGAACCCTGCAACTGGTCAAAGATATCATCTATTCTTGGCAGAGGATACTTGTTCTTTACCATCTTCTTGTTTAACTGTCTATAGTCAATGCACAACCGCATTGATCCATCCTTTTTCCTTACAAACAAGACATGCGCAACCCATGGTGAAGTACTAGGATGAATGAATCCTTTATCTAACAATTCTTGTAACTGCACTTTTAACTCTCGCAACTCAACCGGTGCCATCCTATATGGAGGGATAGAGATAGGTTGAGTATCATGTGTGAGAGAGATTTCAAATTCAATCTCTCGCTCAGGTGGTAACCCATGTAGTTCTTCTGGAAATATATCTGGAAACTCGCATACTATACGCACATCTTCTATCATTCTACATGACCCTGATGTAGTGGATACATAAGCTAAATAGCCTCGGCACCCTTGCTCTAGCAATTGTTTTGCCTTCAGAATAGAGATGTATTTGTCATTATCATTGGATGTCTTTCCAATGATCTAGAACTCTATCGAGTTAGGAAGGTGAAAAGTTAATATCGTCTGAAAACAGTCAAGTCATGCATGATGCCTTTTTAGCCAGTCCATCCCAAGATGAGATCAAAGTCCTCAATTTCAATTAGTAGTAGTGAAACAGGTAACGGATGTCCTGCTATTAGTACTACACAATTATCCATGATTTCTCAGATCATTAAATACTTATCCTCATGGCCCCTTGATCAGATAGGTCTGTTGTGCTTCTACCGGTACCTTACCCAAAGTGAGTACTAACCGTCGAGCAATAAATGAATGTGAAGCATCATAATCAAACAAAGCATGTACTGAAAAGCCGTGAATAGTAATGGTACCTCGTTCGACTGTGCCTGAATTGTAGGCTTATTCTTCAGTGATTGCATTGAGCTGACCATTAGGAATAGGCAAGCTAGAACCCTCAACACTTTGTGGTGATTGCTGTGTAGTAGACGCTCCTTGTGATCCACGACCTCTACCCCGTCTTCCTCCGCCTATTGCTCCATTGCTCGGGGTGGATGTTATACTTTTAATTGGGGTTGATTTAGATCCCAAACCTCTCAAATTTTGACAGTCTTTCCTTATGTGGCCTTCTTGATGACTGTAATAACACACACATGTTCCTATCTGTGTTGAAGATCCAACCATAGCGGTACTAGCTCCTGTTGTTGAGTTGCGGGGTATAGTGGAGGTATAGAGAAACCTCCTCTTCCTAATAATTCCTGGCCCAAAGTCTGTGGCGAGCTTATAGTAGACCCGACTGGATGATAATGACTGTCTCTTCAGTTATAATTTGCCTTACGTTTGGATGGTCCACCAGTAAAGTGGAAGCTTCTTCTTTGGAGGCTTCCATCCCTTTCCATCTCAATATGAGAGGCAATGTCCATGGCTTCATCTATAGTGGTGGCTCTAAAACCCGCAAGCTTCTCTCTAAGATCTCCCTAAATCCCACTAACAAATTTGGTAAGACATTCCTGTGGTGAAGCTTCTAGAGATGGGGAGTAACATAGCAGCTCCGTAAAGTGAATATGATAATCTCATACATTCTTAGATCCTTGAGTCAAAGAATCCAACTCCCTCCTCTTCAATTCTTCCCAATGGGAAGGACAGAAGTAAGCTCGGAACCTCTCTTCAAAAACATCCCATGGAACGAGATCTAATAATTTCTTGGAAATAGCTCTCTCCATTGATCCTTTAGCTGGGATAGGAGCAGACTCAGTGGAAGGACAGTAACTAAATTCTTCCTCAGAAAGATGGATAGAACCTTCATTCTTAGCATCCACAGGTCCGGATGCCCTAGGTCTCTCAGCTTGTGCAATGAGCCTCTCCTCTGATGCTTGCTGCTTTTACCCCATTTCTTGCAACATTGTCAACATAGCCGCTAATTTCCTAGACACGTCTTGGTCTGCCATGATCCTGGGATGAGTCAAGGTAAAAGGTTAGGTCCTATACGTTTTAGCATGATGTACATAAGGGACAATGACTTGTGAATGGTGCTGCAGACACTTATTAAGATCAAAGGATCTTAAGACCAGCTTAGTTTCTGAATACCGCTCATAGTTATCAATTACTGAGTAAATTATCGGAGTAACCTGGCTTTGATACCAATATGTTACGACCCCATTTCCGAGCCTTTGGATCCTCCCATATCTAGATCTGGTTACTCAGCAATAATTTATTCAACAATCACAACCAACATTCAGAAATAGACTGCAAATAAAAATATTAAGAAGGAAGTATTTAATACCTTTCCATTCACAAATAAAGTCCACATGATACATTGTCCTACTATCAACATCTACATGTACATCAACCGGAAAGAAAATACATAAAAAGATTACCAACTACTATGTTAGATGACTGGATTACTAAAGTCCTTGCGATGACTCACCGAGACCTGTTGGCTTTTCCATAAATCATAGGATAATAATTAGCGAATGCTAAGTAACGAAGAAGAGAAAAGCAAACAAATGGTGTAATTTTTCAAAATTGTTTTTTTTTTTTTTTTTGATGATTTTTTCAAAATTGTTATCATAAAAAGTTTCATTCCCTTCTCATTAGTTTAAGTCCTATTCCTTTCTATTCCACATCAGGGATTAGTCCAGTGAATTACCTCACCGCTATATGGACTCCAAAGTTGTGGACACTTCCGGATTGGAGATTGCGTTGATCTCATAAGCTTATGCCGCCACACGTTGCCTCAACCAATCCTCCAATACTACACTGACAATTTCCTTTTCTTTTTTTAATCAGGGTCTCAAACCCTCAACCTGGCAAACAAAGGAGCACACCGTCCTCGAGGATCTGGTTGCTTAAAACCTCATGCTAAATTTAATCACATAACCTAGCAGCTTTAAATACATGTTATAGTAACCCAGCCGCTATTGAACCATCCATGCCTCCACATGCCACGACCACATCTTGCGTCGTTCAACCCGAATATATTGGCTCCCAGTACCACGTGTTGCAATCATTCATTTCGTGTGCACTTATCATAACAGGGCAACCGTGTACCACTTAGGTTGGGCAACATCAATACGGGTTCCTTCTGATAAACCTACAAGTTGCATGCCCGACCGGTAGTTCTACTCCCAATTATTCTTAACGTAAGACAATCCTTTTCAGGATCCAACTCAAACACACCAATTCCCATGATGTAATTCCTTCGTGAATCCTTAGATTTGCATAAACAAAAATACTAAGTGTAGAGTTACACATATATTAATTCATATATTTGCATACTTAAATTTATGCTCATTTTAATTTCCAAATCCTAACTTTCCAAGCCATTGCATCCATTCGATGCTTAGACCTTATTTTAGTTGAAATCACAAAGTAACTTTTCATATTTTCTCAAAAATAGCCAAATTAAGGTCCTTCGTAGTAAGGAGCATAATATCAGAAATCTCAACTATCTCATATGAAAACCCAACAACAAAAGGAAGAATTTCGTTACCTAATCAAGCTCTCTCTCACGTATGTAGTGCTTTATCGTGATTCTTTTTCAAAAAGGAAAATTTATAGCTCCTGAAACCATCGAATTTCATTTTCATATAAATAACGCTAAGAACACGCCAAGAACGCGAAGAACAAAAAAAGAACACGTAGAACGCGAAGAACGAATGAAGAACTCGAAGAACGTCAAGAACATATTTTCTCTTGAAATTTCAGCAGAGCTTCCGCTTACGGGGTGATATTTGTAGGAAATTTTTGACTGAGTTTCCGCTTATATCAGGACATATTTCTATAAAAAAAGTTCAATAGAGTTTCCTCCTATATCGGGACATATTTCTATAAAAATTTCAGTACAGTTTTCCCCTATATCAAGACATATTTCTATAAAAAATTTGGCAGAGTTTCCCCTTATATCGGGACATATTTCTATAAAAAATTCGGCATAGTTTCCCCTTATATCGGGACATATTTCTATAAAAATTTCGGCAATGTTCCCCCTTATATCGGGACATATTTTAAAAGAAAATTGGAAAGAGTTTCTTATAAAATCACCGAGAGGAAAACAATAAGGAAACTGAAAGAATATAATCAAACTGCACGCGATGGAGAATCTGTAGAGACCACACGTCTTAGGTGAGTGAAGGTGTGACAAATCACAGGGTTCACTGACATGCATAGACGCCCGCACTTAAGTAGGTTATTACACAGATTTCTCCATCAAAATAACTATAAAAGAGGGATCGAAAGAATAGAACCATAAGCGATGGAGAATCGGTAGACATCACACGTCTTAGGTGAGTGAAGGTGTGACGAATCACAAGGTCCACTGGCGTGCATAGCCACCCGCACCTAAGTAGGGTATTATACAAATTTCTCCATCAAAACAACTATAAAATAGGTAAATAATAGAACCATAAGTGATGGATAATCGGTAGGCACCACACGTCTTAGGTGAGTGAAGGTGTGACGAATCACAGGGTTCACTGACGTGCATAGCCGCCCGCACCTAAGGAGGGTGTTACACAGATTTCCCCTCAAACCACAACAGAAAACAAATCGAAAAGAAAGATGAATCGAAAACAAAGCTGGAAAAAGAACATGAATCGAAACCTAGCTTACGAAGCAAACTAAAAAAATATTGTACCTTCCTCCTCCTCGTTCTCCCAGCAACGCTTCGCTAGCGTTCCTTCCCTGCCTCCCTCTCCTCCTCCCGACCTCTCGACCCTAGCCCTTTGGGTAGTGGTGGTAGTGGAAATCGTAGAGAATGAATGGGTAGGGGGGGGGGTATTTATAGGCTCCAGAAAACCACTAACCATGGTTAGCAAACCATAGTTTAGACCTTAACCGCGATTAGCGGCCCATGGTTTTGGCCCATGGTTTTGGCCAAGTCTTATCCAACACATAAGGCTTAAGTTAGAACTTTCCGGAGTATTCAAGATTCATTAATGATGCTTAATTAATGCTAATCATGATTAACTTCTACTAATCACGATTTAACCTTCGCGATTTACGCTTAACTTTTGCTAACCATTGACTAGCGTTTACTAATGGTCATTAATGTTCCTCAATCTATCATTAGTTTCTTTAATCATGTTTAACTAATCTTAATGACAATCATTAAGATTTAATGATATATTAAGTCTCCTTACTTATCTTTCTAATAAAAATCATAACAAATCCAAACGAAGTCTGATCCATACAAAACAAATTCCGTGGTTTCCTCTTGATGAGCCAGATATTATGATATAGGATCTGAGAGAGACCAAGTTCAAGGCTTTACAGTGGTGAACTGTAGTGCCTCAGGTGAGGTGCAGGGTCACCGAGGTTGCAGGCTTGAATCAAAGGCGCATGGGATTATCTGGACCATAGGATCAACCATGATTGGACTGAATCCAACGATGCAAGTATATCGAGGAGGCGTCTCCTCCTCCCCTATTGGTGGTGCATGATCTGCATGTCGGCGAGGATGCTCCTCCTCCTCCTTGCTCCTCCGGTGTTGATGAAGATCAAAACACCTTCATTGTGACATGAAGAAGCTGATAGTCACTTGTATATGACCTGAAGATGCTTAGGAGAGGTAGTCGGGGTACGCTCATCAGGGGCAACAAGGTTGAACTGACCTTTGTCGAATTTCCGATCAATCAAAGGACTTTAGTTACCTGCAATCGATATCTCTATATCTAAAGCACCTTTGATTGTTATGGAGTGAAAGTGAATGGAAGGAAACCCGAGATGAATGATGTGATGCCCTAAGGGGTTCACCTCCTTTGCAAGGATATGAAATGGATTGAGGGTGAGAAGGATCTAAAGAAGGGGGGACGTCGACCTACTATGTCGACGAGGATGAGAGTGGTTCAGTGAATGTGGTGATGTGCTCAGGTGAACAAGATGAAGTGTGTATTGCTGTGAATAAATTCGAGAAATCAAAGAAATAATGACACTGAGATTTACCTCAAAGGTGAAGAAGAATAGATGGTGGATAGATCCCTGGGCTGGAGCAGTTGAAATCTCCTGGTCGTTGCTTCACCAACTCGGCAAAGGTTGGAAGCTCAAGCAGCACTCTCAATGGGGCTACAACAAGGCAAAGTCACCCTTGTATCTCGTTGGAGTCAAGCTCTTTTCGTCACTTGATCTTCACCTGTCTCTATCATAGACGGTTGGAAGAAGGCTTGGGAGGAACTCGCGTGAAGGTGGATAATTAGGAGCAAAAGTTGGTGGCTTTTTTTGATCGGTTTCAGGTAGTTGCATGGGGATGGTTTCAACCACTTCCAGTTACCTTAGATGAAGAGGAGCTCAATGATAGAGGTTATGGTGTGGGAGAGGGATGAAAGGGAGTCACATAGGTACTGGAAGCATGGTAGGAAGACATGTATGTCGACATGGAGAAATGGTGAAACCACTGCTGGCGAAAGGTTGCATAGCTTGAGGCCAACCATTAGAGGTTGACAACAAATAGGAGCTATTGGATCATGCGATCCAATGGCTCATATGACAAAACGAGCAGAGAGAAGTGGTCCACTTGATCGTTTGATGAAGCATCTTTGATATGAGCGGGGATGGTTGAATAAGAGCGGCATGCTCAAATGATCAAACGACTCGAATAAGGAGCAGGGCTGAGTAAAGGGTTGTGTCACGTGGAGGCTCCTCGTTGAGCCACATGGCCCAATGAAAAAAAAGCAAAATAAAAAAACTTGTAAAATACATATAAAATAATAAATGAGGTCAAGTAAAAAAGTGTTTTATATGAAAGTTGTGCATTTTTTAAGTTCTGCAGCTTTCATGAAGAGCCCAAAATCAAAATACATCATATACATACTTAACATTTTTGTAATTGTTTTTAATCAATAAAATTACTTCTTTTATTTCTTTTGTTAATTTTTTTGTATTTTTTGGACAATGAATAATATACAATATACCATATGCATTATTAAATTAATTTTTATTGAGTTTTTAATAAGAAAAATACAGAAAATAATGAGAATCTTAAACACATATATTATTTTCTTATTTATATACTGTAATTGACCTTAATTATTTACAAGATGTTAAATGTTAAGTTTAATTAATTAATTGTTAGTTTAAGATACAGATAATTAATCCAAAAAATGATGATGAATTTGAGATTCATCACCCCCTATACTTGAACTTTGTTCATCCTCGAGAAAATAAAGAATGAATAAGTTAGTTGAATCCTAGACTATGCATATGATATACAAGACTTGACATTTAGGATATGAGTTTCATGTGGCTCTTAATCTCTAAGTTCAACCAGTCTCACTCAAGAGGAACTCAACTTCTCTAATTATCAGACTCTTTGTATGTATATATATACATATAAGAGGTATGACATTTAGTATGGAGTACATATACAAGTGTAGAGTCAAATCTTCGCTCGAGATTCTAGTGTAAAAGATCTTCCTTATAACCTAACCCTCAGCTCTAGTGAATAAATAGAGTCTCATTTCATTCTATCGTCTCTTTAGTTGTCATACTGAAAAATGTGAGATGGAATAACCAAGTATGGAGGATTTAAGTTTGTGTCATTTCTTTTCTCCTCTCATATGAACAAGGATCTCTTGAGTGCCTTGAACTAGGATTTTTTATTTAATATTTAAAGATGTCGTCGCAATCCCGAAATTTCCCAAACCGAACAACAATTATTATCTACAACTCTCAAGCACACAAGAAGAAGAGATGCGTAAGCAAGAGAAATCTAGTTTGTTATTTTATTTATCCATATAGTGTACAAGATCGAACTCAGGGAGGCAACAATGAATCTCGAGGATTTATTAAATCAATGAGAAATAAAGAAATAAAAGTTGAAAACTTAAAGCAAACTACTCTTGGTTTTTGTGGATTTTTATCTTGTTAATTTTTTTATGAGATTTTTAATTTTTATATTTTTATGGTTTTCTGATTTTGTATTTTTTATGATTTTAGTTTTTTTTTTCAAATGTTTTTAATTTTTAATAGAAGAAAACAAAACAAATAAGAGATAATATGAATAAAATGAAAATAAGAAAATTTTGGTATTTTTAAAATATAGAAAAAATTTACAGAAATTAAAATTAAAATCTTTTACAGTTTCATGATATTTTGTAATGTTTTTATGTATTTTGTAATATTTTTTAATATTTTTAAAACAATTAAAAACATTGAACATAATAAACAGAAAATGCAGTAGAAATTTTTGTGATTTTAAAATATAAAATACGTAAGATATGTAAAGAAATAGAGAGTATTTTTCAAGGTTTTCGAAAATGCATAGGATTTTTAGGATTTTTCTATGGATTTATATGAAATTTTATGTGTTTTTAGTATGTGACATTTTTTAGTTTTATACGGGAATTAATGATGAAATTTATATAAAAATTCAAACAAATAAAGACAAACAACCACCAATTTTTTTAGAATATTTCAAAAGTTTTTTTAATATTTTAGCTATTTATTTTTTTCAAACAAGGACAACACAGTGAGTTCTTTATTTATTAAAAATAACAAAACTAATTAAAATGCTAAACAAAAATTACTTCTTATAATACTAGTTAGCTGGAGTTTATGGTGTTTTTCGGGACTTTTTAGAGGTGATTAACAAATGAATCCACACAATTAAGAAAACAAAATAAGATGTTGCTTCACAAGCGCATGGATGTAATTATTTTTATTTAATAAACTGAATTAATAATAAAAAAGAAACGCAAGGATGAAACCTACAATTCACCCAAAAAGAGGTGTGCCATCGCATGTGAGGTGCGTTTCCACAGACCTCAAGGGAATAATTTTATTTATAGGGACTGAAAATTAACAAAAAGATGTAGACATGATGATGTAATTAAACCAACCAATCATGTGTGATGCACGTTTATACAAGTTCAAAAAGTACTAAGACACAAATAAAATAAACGACCAGGACTCACATACAAATATCCAAACAATGATATAATGACAAGCATTCATACATGATTTATTTACAAAATATAAAAATAACGGGGGTAAAGTTGAAATTATTCATCTAATGGGTGCGGGGCAGGTGCAGCGCATACGCCTGCGATCTGATCTGGGCTTTGATGATCCGCAGACATACATTGGGGCTTCCTCTATGGTCTGGATCTAATCTGGGCTCACCTTTTCTTGATCTAACAATGGAGAGGGCCACTGAATGAAACTGATTAAGGTGACAATAGGCAAAATTAGATCGATCTGATCTCGACCGACTTAAGTCGCAAGTTCCTCCTGAAGGTTTGATCTCCTCTCTCTCTCTCGATCCTTCATATCATCCCAATGGTCCATCCAAGCTTGATGGTGTCTGATCACATATCTGGAGCGAAGGATAACTTCTGCTGCTCACGAGCTTCCAAGTCTGGAACTAAGGCTCCAGCTCTGCTCCCGCAACATGCAAATTGTTTTCGTGCTCGGAGAAGCAATCCAGCCAAGTTATTAGCCTAAAACAAGATAAATGGGGAGGAAGGCCGTCTCCGACGGAAGGTGGTGGGGTGGAGATCAAACTCCAAACTCGAGGTGTTCTGGAGGTGATCAGGTCGTGGGAAGTGAAGGAGAATGGTGCAAGGAATGTGAGCGAGTGATCAGAGAGTGAATTCAAAGATCCGAGAGCTCCGATGTTGCAAATCAGAGCTTGGGAATACATATAGGATCTAAGCTAATAACATGAATTAAAAGGCAAACTTTAAAATAAAATAAAACGGAAAACTAAACTAGAATTTCCTACAGGTGGAGGGGAGAAGATGATCACCTCGATCCGCTGTGTAAGGCAGAGAAACTAGACTCACTGGTGGAGCTCCAGCAAGTGATTGGATCTCGATCTTCTGCCCCTTTTACACACTCCCAACCGTGGGTGAGGGTTGCTGACACCTCTCCTCGACTCTAGGGATCGACCTCGGGCGCAAAAGTGGAGAAAAATGGATCAGGGGGGCCGGTGGAGCTGAAGAGTGGTACTTATAGCAATGAATGGATGCAAAATTTGAAAGGTATAGATCACGTGAATCGATGTGAGAATCAACCAAATATTGATCGAGCGAGCTTCGTAGTTATTCGAGCAGAATTACTCAAGAAGGAATCAGGTTCAAAAGTTGGTCGAATCGAATGATAAAAATAAGAGAAGTAGCTCCAGTGAGCCCTTTATTCAAGCAAGTCTGGTGAAGGGGTGGTTGACCCCGATCAACAGACCCGGGTCCATCCAATGGGAAGAGGACCTGAATAATACAAATCCGAATAAGGACAAAATAAAGTTAAAAATGTTAAATAAATTAAATTAGTAAATGAAATTTAAATAAATTATTTTAAATAATTAAATAAACTTGATTTAGGTGATTTTTAATAAATTAAATAGATTGAAAATAAATAATACTCTTTATTCATAGCTGTATATATACGTATATATATGATAAATTAATTTTTAGTTAATTATTTTTACAAAAAATTATATAATTTATTATTTTATTTGTTTATAGTATTTTTATAACGATTTTAAATATATTTTTATTTTATTTTTACAAAATTATTTATTAAGTTAAATAAATAGGTAAAGTTACATTATACATAGTAGTATATATACAATACGTACAATGGATTTATTTTTGTTTCTTTTGATCTTCGTAATTTTTATTTTTATTTTATTTTGAAAAAAACAATATTTAAAAATACTTTAAAATATAATATGAACAAATATGTACAAGAAATAAACAAAGTAAAATATTCACACAATATATAGTACATGCACAATATACAATGTACTCCAAAAAGCCACATTTTTCATCTTAATTCTGGTTTTAATGAAATCACTATCATTGAAGCTTATTTTATTTAGAGTATAATGAAAGTGAGTTTACTTTATTTTGAGTTTTATGGAGAAGATATGGGTCCGAGAAGTTTTGTTTTGCTATTTTTTTCAAAGTGTAATCATTTACACAATGTTTAATGATTCTTCTTGCAATTATTTTTAATATTTACAACTTATTTTTATGTACAAGTTCTAAGAAGAAAACATTTTTATTTGGAATGAATTGATTCATAAATAATATAGAATAAGGAATTATAAACAAATAAGAGACATGTGTGCAATTGATGAATGAAGAATGAATTGAATTTGATATTTATTTATTTTTCTACACTAGGCCTTATCTCCCCCTATTTTATTCCTTGTTGATCAGGTTAATTCTTGACCTTCACCCGGGGTTAGAGTCAGCCAATTTTATTGCATATATACAATATTCATTTGTATTTATTTTCATTTATTTATTTATTTATTTTAGGATAAAAAATGATTTTTGTACACTATTTACAAAGAATACGATATGATAAAGTGAATGTTTTAATTAATATTTACAAGTGTTTAAGAAGGGATTTTAAGCTAAAATAAATGAATAAAGATGATGAAATACAGATTCATCATCCCCCTATACTTAACCTTTGCTAGTCCCTTAGCAAACACTTATTAAAAGAATAAGTAACTAAAAAGAAAAAGAGGAAAGGGAAAATAAAGAACTTAGAATAATTTTGATTTTTAAACTTTTCTTCATGAAATCAAAGTATGGAGCTTGGTAAGACCTTTGGATTATTTGTTTGGTAGAACTTTATTGAGAAATGGAGTTAAAAGCTAACAGACTCTAAGTCCCACAAGACTCCTATTCAAGTCACATCAACAGTCAGGCTAGAACAATTCCTTATACGCAAATTTTGATGACTATGAATCTTACGTGTACTGTGTATGTGAAATATAGCTCTCCACATCTGAAATGACAAAGCCCAATCTTCTCTTAGCAAGGTAACCTTAATTCCCTTGTCTAGCTTCTCTTTCCTCGAGGAGCGGGGTATTTCCTTCAAAGTTCAGGTGCATGTTGTGTCCACAATCGAAGGGGGAATTAGAAGAATAAGAAGAGAACTAGAGTGTGGCCAGTGTAGCCACAACTCCTTGTGAAGCCATCTAGTGTAGCCATGTCTCTACTAAGATATGCATTCTCTTTGAAGCAGAACCAATTTGGTCAAATATATACACGCTTTCTTTTATTATTGGATACATATTTTATTCTACATCATGGAAAGAATCGCTGCACTGCATAGATCTTTATTGTGCCCTAAGGATATATAATCTTTCTTTCCACACATGTGGGGTCTTAGAAAAATTGTGCCAGTAGACCATCCCTCTTTTGGAGCTTTATTGCAACCCATACTCCCGTCGTTAGACGTCTATGCCACTAGACTAGGTTGGGGGCACTGGTCACTCAAGGTGACTGTATATGTTTCCATTCGCATGCGTCTCTTGCCACATGATTCTAACCCTCACCTCCTCATCAATGAAAGTGCATGTAAAGTGCTTTCCCAATCTAAAAGAACCATGCACGTGTATGAAATATTCTACTTATACCAACCAATATGACATGTGAACATAGTCTTGTGGACTCAAAGAAATAAGTCGCTAGACCTGAAAAGTCTTAACTCCAGTCCCTATAAGGTTCCTCTAAAATTAAGTGGATTAAGGTCTTAACCAAGCTCCATTCTTTGATTTTATTCCAGATAAGTTTAAGCATCAATCTCATTCTGAAAAATGCACATGCAAATGCAAGAAACATATACAAAGATTTTTTTTTAAAAAAAAAGCAAATAAAATTAAAGACAAATATTTTAAAAGGTTTTTCAGTGAGTTATGCAAATGTTTATGGATTTTCATTTTTCCAATTTTTATAGAGTTTTTAATAAGAAGAATTATACACATTTACAGAAATTTACAAGGATTTTACACAAATTTACAAATAATTTTATACAAAACATATATACAAGTTTATACGCAATTTATACAAGATTTTACAAAAAGAATATTTAAAAATTTTATGCACAAATTTCATAAGGTGAATTTTATCTACAAAGGAATTTTATTTACATGTTTTAATAAAGAATTTTATATACTTTTTATATAAGGATTTTATTAAAGGAGTTTTAGGCATAAAGAATTTTATTCACATGTTTACAAAGTAATTAAAAGTTCTATTTACAAACATTTTGTATAACTAGTATATAAAAACAATATGTACAAGCAAGCTATTTATATACAAGGTGATAAATAATTTACGAACACATTAATAAAAAATACAAACATTTACAAAATATTTTACAAAACCATTTTCACAATCATTTTACAAAAGGTTTTCAATACCAGTTTACAAAATTTTACAAATCATTTGTACAAAGATTTATTTACAAATATTGTACAAACATGTTTATAATATAACTAATTAAGATACAAAATAATTTACACAGATTTTACAAACAAAATCATTTTACAATAATTACTACAAAAATAATTTTACAAAGATTTTTACAACAATTTTACAAATATTTTACAAAACATTTGTACAAACAATTTTTACAAAGATTTTACAAAACTATTTGCAAAAGAATTTTTTTCAATGAATTTTTACAAACCGTTTACAAACCTTTTTATTCTAGTTTTGTTAGCCATATTATTAACAAACATAAGTATGAGTTATGGCTAAAGTATATAATTAGGATCAAATAATCCTAAGTATAGAGACCGTACAAGCGGGAAGATCGAGGAAAAGAATGTGTAAACTCAATGACTCAACTTGTCCTCCCCTATACTTAGGGTAAAAGATCCCTAAGTATAAAAAAGAATAACAACAAGTTGAAGGACAAGCGAGGGAACAAAAGAAATAAAAAGAAATAAAAATGTGAAAGAAGAATGAAATGAACGACATCACTCTCCCTATACTTAGGGTAAAGAATCCCTTAGTACATGCTAAGACAAGAGTGATGAAACAGAATGAAAAGAACAACTCAAGTCATTCACCTCCACTATACTTAGGATAGAGTACATCCTAAGTATAGCATACACACACGTGATAGAGGTGAATGATAAGAACGAAAGAAGAAAGAATAAAAAGAAAGGATATATACAAAAGAATATCAGCTCATGTATCAGATGTAGAAGATGTCAAAGTATCATCATCTGATACCAAATGGATGGAATCAACTACGGATAGAAATATATCATGATCTAGATATGGCTTCAGCAACTGTCTGTTCACATTAGATGGTTATCAGATGACAATCTAGATATGATAATACTACCAATGTCAGGCACAACTCTCACGATGAATGGTCTTGACCATTTACTTTAGAGTTTGTCGGAAACAACTTCAATTTCGCATAAAACAACCATACTGTCTGATCATGGATGAAAGTCTTTCTCCCAATGCATCGATCATGCTAATGCTTGACTTTCTCTTTATACATGAGTGAGTTGTCGTAGGCGAAATCTCGGAATTCCAGCAATCTGTTCAAATCCAATTTCTTGATTTGGTCAACTCTCTCATAATCCAAGTTGCATGCATGGAGTGTCCATAAAGATTTGTTAATGAGCTCAACTAGCAAGTGGCAAGGCTTTCCATAAACTAGTCTATAGGGAGACATGCCTAATGGAGACTTGTATGCCGTCCCATAAGCCCATAGAACCGAGTCAAGCATCTAGGACTAGTTCTTCCTATCTGGACGTACAAGTTTCTGAAGTATCATCTTGATCTCCCTATTTGAATCTCAACCAAGCCATTAGTATGTGGGTGGTAAGGAGACACAACTCTATGCTCAATGACGTAACCCTTCACAAGCTTTATGACCTCTCGATTAATAAAATGGCTTCCTCCATCTGAAATGAGTATCTTGGGTATCCCAAACCGTGCAATAATGTTATCCTTGAGGAAGGAACAAACCGTATGACTATCAGCGGCTTGGGTAGGGATCGCCTCAACCCAATGACTAACATAACCCACGATAAGTATGATGTACTGAAATCCCTGACTGACAGGGAATGAGACCATAAAGTCTCCGCCCTAAGCATAAATAACATCTAAAATCTGGATATATCTCAAGGGCATGGTATCTTTGGAACTGACGGTTCCACCAATTCTCTGGCAATCAGTACAACCTCGAACATGATCTGTGGCATCCTTAAATAGAGTTGGCCACCATATGCCGCATTGAAGTATCTTCGCTGCCGTGCACTTCCCCGAATGATGCCCACCGGCTTCTAATATGTGATAATGCGCAAGTGCACTGGTGTATTCCTCTTGAGGAGTTCACCTCCTTCAAATACAATCCGCACCCTCATGAAATAGGTACAGATCCTCCCATTGGTAAAAATGAATCTAAGACAGGAATATGTTGTTGGACATGAGAGCCCACGGTGAGCCATTATGCAATAAATGTTATTCCAAATTCATTCCCTAATATGAAATAAAGAATAATTAATTTGCTAATAGGTCCCTTAGTACAATTAGGGTTATGTACCATGGTCATCTTACTGATCATACAACTGTTGATTCAAATGTTAAATCATAGAGGCTGGTGCTTGGATGATATCTATAGAGTTAGATTGAGGACTCATCAAGCACTGTCAAATGATTGTTAAGAGAGGATCTTCAGCTTGAGAAAAAGATGGAAATTCTTCTCTAAAGGCTGATATCTAACCAATCTCTTGATGTAGATACTCTGCATAGGGATAGAGATTCAGAGGTGTTAGATAAGTTAGGTCAAAGAGTTTACTTAATGAGATCAAGATAACCAAGACCTATGTCGTATACTATCACGATATAAGCACACATCCTCTGACCGGAGATATATGTATTACTATATGTTCGAGTATGTACATCTGGCAGGCCGATAGGTTGATGGCCTAATCAAGGTCTATACACCGGCGAACTAGTGTGCATATGAGGACATATGAGTAATACGATCTCTCAAAAGGATCATACATGTTCATTACTGAACCAGAAGACATGAGCTCACTCATGAGATATTGGGATCGAATTCCATGCACGGTCATCTCGCTTTGGAAGCTTGACTGAAATTGTATGTTTGATATATACTTTTGGAAAGTATATGATTAATACCTTGGTTTGATACGTGCTTTTGGAAAGTATATGATCGATACCAACTCCCAATGATCGAATGAGAACCTTAATGATAAAACCTCGAAGAAGATAGTCTAAATTGATCTAATCTTTGGGTTTATTCTATGTCTTCCAATATACAAGATGTACGGGTATTAAGAATACTCGAGGGTTATGTGATCGTAAACGATTGTATAACCGTGACACTTCTATTGCGAGGGAGTGATGAAATAAGTTTGGATTTTACTAACTCCTCTCAACAGAGAAGTGATCTGATCTTAGTCCGAATATTGGACGTTGATTTGAATATGATTCAGATGCAATGAGAATATTATATTTACGACTTTGACTTAAGCAACATTTTCGTGAGTTCCCCTTGATCTGGATTTGAGATGTGATCTCAATATCCTAGTCACCATACATGTAACGCACAATCGTCATGTCCTTATCTCCAAGTATCCGTGGAGAAAGCACATTATCCTTGAAAGAGTTCAAGAATAACTCCATTGTTGAGAATATATCCGAGCATTAGAAAATTGATAATTGAATATGATTTAATTATCATAAATAATATGAATATGATTCATGTTATTTAGACACATGAGAATGGAGATCCAAGATAATTAAATATGACTTAATTATCAAGGATATGAATAATGTGGATAGCACTATCTATATTAATCATTTATATTATAAATATGATTTATTATATATAAGAGAGAGCTATTTGTAAATAACATTTACAATTTAGATGTTGATGTGAATTGGATTTATATTGGGCAACTAATTTAAAATGTAATTTACATTTTATTTTGGGTTGTGAATGTGATTCACAAATTTGCAATGACATGACTGATATTTCACAAAATAATTTGGAATTATTTTTGTGAAATAATATACAATAAAAGTTGTTGTATATAATGAAGGATTATATGAGATATAAGATCGCATGTAATTGGAATAAGGATCCTCTCTTCCATATAAGGAGGGTGGACGCCCACTCTTGATTT
Organism: Ottelia alismoides; assembly: GCA_037367405.1. Lineage (NCBI taxonomy): Eukaryota > Viridiplantae > Streptophyta > Magnoliopsida > Alismatales > Hydrocharitaceae > Ottelia > Ottelia alismoides. The sequence continues at coordinate 483,907 of JAZKJV010002011.1, read as the reverse complement.
AGGAGTCAAGGTGGTCGTCCCCCCTTAAATGTAAGGAGGCTTGCCTCCTTCCTAATCCTTCGTTGTTTATTAATTTGATTGAATTGATTTATATTGATGATTTATTCAATATATATTTAATTTAGTTAGCTTAATTGTTATTGTGTTTTCACAATAAAATCATGGCCATTGAAAGAAACACAAATCAATCTCAACCAATGAATTTGTGTTGTCCATGGGTTGAGATCCATGGACTCCCAAAATATTATAAAAGAAAAGGCAACCCTAGTTCTTCTTTTAGATAATAGATTTTGCAAGCTTTCTCTCTCTCTCATACCCATGACCCTCTCTCTCTATGTCCTTAGAGTGGATGTCAACTCTAATCCTAGAGAGGATCGCCATCGTCGTCACACTGTTGTGCCATCGGTTTGACCGCCCGTGGATCTTTGTCTCGTTCGATACACCTCGCTCGTGAAGAAGATGTCAGATCTTGTGAGATGAGATCTGGATATTCATTGCTCGGATCATTAACTTGGATTGTGAGGAGCACATGTTTCATCAACATGCCCACAAGTGTCTCCTCCGTTGGATTTGACTTGAGACAGGAGGTCTCTTACTTTAGAAAGATGATCGCAACCATGCTTCAAGAGGTAATCCTTGAAACTCATTTGTGATCTTGAAGAAATGATTCGAGAATGGTTCTCGAATAATGTGGTTTCATCATTTAAAAAATTTTAAACTCCATTATCCTGTGCAACTATTATGACTAGTCGCTCACAATCGCGTATGATGCAATCTTCACGCTTTCGTGATGCGCTTAAGGTTTTTCCCATAAACTTCATATGTCTACCTTAAGCTTAGGCCAATCTTGTGGAACTTTTTTGGGACAATATAATTAACAATATCAACGTACCATGGGAGTGAGGAAACTGACAAGATAGCCTCATATGGAAAGGTCTCTGAAATAGGAAGTAGTAGTTGCTCGGTGCACTCTGCATCTGATATCTGAGAAAGGTGACCTGCCACAACATTTTTCACTCCAGGCTCGTCTCAAATCTCCAAATCAAACTCCTAGAGAAGAAGGATCCATCTGATTTGGCATTGTTTTGAATCCTTCTTATCTTGTAAATATCGTATGTAGTATGATCCGTGCAAACAATCACATGTGATCCCAGAATATATGAATAAAACTTCTCTAACGCGAACACTAGTGCTAACATCTTCTTCTCTATAACTGTGTAGTTGCGTTGTGACTCATCTAGAGTCTTGCTAGCATAGTGTATGGCAAATGGCACATTATCTCGTCTATGCCCTAAAACAGCTTCAACAGCAAAATCTGATGTGTCCATCATGATCTCAAATGGGAGAGACCAATTAGGTGGCTGAAGGACGAGCACTCGTAACCATATCTTTCATATGGTGAAAGGTAAGGAGGACTTCCTCATCAATAATAAACTCACTCTCCTTGCATAGAAGCTCAGTCAAAGGCCTGGCGATCTTGCTGAAGTCCTTAATGAGTCACCTATAAAATACAACATGCCCAAGAAAAGTTCTCAACTGCTTCAAACTCTATGGCGACTCTAACTTGGAGATCACATCAATCTTAGCCAGGTCAACCTCCATACCATGTTTGGAGATGACATGGTCCAATACAATTCCATTAGTCATCATAAAGTGACTCTTCTCCCACAAGAGTGTTAAGTTTACCTCACAACATATATGAAGTACTTGGTCTAAATGATTAAGACATGAGTCGAAACTATCCCTGTAGATCGAGAAACCGTCCATAAAGACCTCAAGGAAAATATCTACCATGTCGGCAAAAATAACCAATATACACCTCTGGAACTTAGCAGGAGTGTTACACAATTCAAAGGGCATCCGTCTAAAGGCATAAGTGCTAAATGGACAAGTAAAAGTAGTATTCTCCTGATCTTTAGGAGCAACAACTACCTAGTTATATCCCGAGTACCCATCCAAGAAATACAAGAACTACTTCCCTGCCAACCTCTCAATAATATGATCAATAAAGGGCAGTTGAAAGTGATTTTTCTTAGATGCTGAGTTCAAGCATCGGTTTACATAGACACACCATGAAGTGGGTATATGAGTTGGAATATCCTCATCGTAGTCATTTGTCACAATTGTAATCCCGGATTTCTTTGGGACCACAAATAATGGATTGACCCACTTGGAATCCGAAATGGGATAAATGAATCCAACATCACACCATTTCCTGACAACATCTTGGAGATTAGGATTCAGACGACGCCAAAAGTCACAGGTTGACTTGTTGTCATTCTCTAAGTAGATGTGATGTGAGCACAAAGTTGGGCTAATCCCATGGAGATCTGAAATACTCCAATCAATAGCATTGCAGTTTCTCTCAAGAACCTCTAGCACACAAGATTATTGGTCGTTGGTCAACTATGAACTGATGATGACGGGAAAAATTTGGGGGGCGCCCAGAAGAAAGGCATACTTCAGAGATGAGGGTAGGACTTTGAGCTCAGGTGGTGTCTGAATCGGCTCTACAACAACCTCTACAACTGCACTGGTAGAAGTAAATGATCTACACTACGTGAAATGTCCACCGTGGCTATTGTAGGCTCAACATGTGGTGTATTAGGAAGATATGCAAGAAATGCTCTCTGCTCAAACATGAATGAATCATCTGGTCACTCAAAGATCTCAGAAAACTCGTCCATGAAGGTCTCATATATCTCAGCACTAATCTTAGTAGAATGTGAATCATCAACAAGTACCTAGGAAAATATGTGCGTGGCTCAGATATCTCAACAAGAGGTGTGTTAACAGTAATCTCATAATAGTGTGTATCAGTAATCTCAAAAAGTAACTCCGAATGTAACTCGGAATGATCCCCAGAATACCGCTCAAACGGTCCATTATCTAACAACTCTGAATCGTCAATAAGGGAGTTCAAGGTGTATGTGTTTTCTAGGGGTTCCTTCTGAGAAAGGTACTCCTAGGTATCCATGAAATCACTGAATTGATCAGTATCTTGAATCTTAGTTAGAAAATCACAGTCTTTAGAATCTGGTGTACTCAACTCTCTCGCATCTGTTGGTGGTGGCAGTTATGGCCTCGGATCCGGGATCGTCGCAATATTCTTCTTATCACTGTGAGAGTGAAAAGGTGATCTCCATTACCATAATCAACTACCGCTTCGGTTGTTCGAAGGAATGGCCGACCAAGTATGATTAGGGTATGGAGTAACGGTGCATGTGTGTCCATATCCATGATGACAAAATCAACTGGGAAGCTCATATATTGCACCGTTACAATAACATCCTTGAGAATGCCCCTTGGCCTCTTGATCGATCTATCAGCAAATTTGAAGGATCATCCTGGTTCAATCTAAGAGGCCCCAACCCAAACGGATTGAGTAGCGAGGATGGGATCAAATTGATCGAGGATCCGCTATCGAGTAGAGTACGATCACACTCCTGTTCAAATGTCAAACAGTAGATGTGAGGTGCTCCCTTATCTTTCTTTTTTGACGGGAGCTTGCTAATGGCACGAACTGTAGCCATGGTCAATATGTGCTTCTCTATTCTATGTCCTTTGTTATGCTTGGGATGACACTTTCTAGTACATGCTTCTTTCATTTCATTTTTAACTGTGGGTATGTACTCCATGGCCTTAAGGAGCGGCATCTCTAAAAAGATGTTCTGTATGATCTCTACCATTCTAGGATCAGATAGGCTATTTTGATTTTTTGGATTTTTCTTTTATTCAATGCAGATGGAAATGGGTCAGAATATGAAGAAACATCAAACGTCTCGTTTCTCTTATTCATATCAGAATCATCATGTACAACTGGATGATTGGAAATAGGTTGTACAATATCATCCAATACATGTATAGACTTAGAAACAAAAGGGAGAAAATATTGGATGCTTTCTCTGCCAGTGCTGAAGAAGACTCCGCGACCAGTGTGTTATTCCTGGAAGTTGTCTCATCACTGCATCGTGCTTTATTCTTTGAAGGTGGTGGTGGAGAAGAAAGTGAAAATAATCACCTAAGATGTGGAACTGCAACTCTGGATCGCTGCCCAGTTGGTGAAGAAAATGGTGTTGGTGTAGCTCTCTTAATTGCTCATCCCCCAATCATAATTCTGGATGTACACGCGATTGTAATCTCCTACCACTCATGAGAGAAATGGGGTCATATAAACATGTAAAATCAAATGCCATGCCTGTCTCGGGTGTGGATGGATCATGGGATACCTACTCCTTGCATCTAAAATTATTGGGATTGGCTTCGACCTGTGCTGGAATATGAGTCTTCATCGTGGCCACATCGTCGAGCCTCTGAGTCAAATCGGTCATGTTCTTCATCAACAAAGCAAGTTGATCTAGGGCTAGGTTCACTGAATGTGCCTCGGGGTGCTCAATATCAGGTTGTCGAGTCTGGTAGTGAGGAGGCTGGTACCCAGAATACTGTTGCTGTCGATATGTATATGGAGGAGGAGGATGTGAGTAAAACTTCCTAGAATATGCAAGCTATTGCTCATAATGTGGCTGGTAAGAATAGGTAGACTACATCGGCTGCTGGTATCCATGTCTCCAGATCTGGAAGTGAGGCGGAGATAGATACTGGTGGGGATGTGGAGTCATCTAGTGTTGGAGCAGTGGTCTCTCTCCTTAGAAGTGGTGGACATACCTATAACTCGGCTGCGAATTAGGCTGACCCTTCCCGGATGGTCGGGGCTGACTGCGCTCATGGTCAAACCAAAATACCGTTCACCTCCTGAATGTGAGGTGGAGGTGGACACTGCTGCTCAGGAATGAATTGGTACTATGGGTAGTATGGCACAACAAATGACTGAGTAGGCTGCTGTTGAACCTGATCTGGTGTCTGCACATAGTACATGTGCTGGATGGTAGAAGAAAGAACTTCGGTACTCTGCTGGGCTGAAGTAGAAGAATAACTAGGCTGTTCCACTATAGGTGTATCGGATCTGGCACTCTAGCTCTGACATCAGTTGATGGTACTGACTAGAAGCTCCAGATGACGAGCCATCTCATCTAGCTAGTCCAACTACTCCACCCTCTGTTTGATCACTTGTAATTTGTCAATCTCTTATGATCACTTCTCTATTGTATCAACTTTGGATAGGTGATTCTCAATAATGGTCAGATCAGCGCTGTCCACCCTATCCACATCATGAGATGTCATCATGTCGATGAGCTTGTGGGGTGCTGAAGAAGGCGAAGGAAGAGGGTGCTTCTGGAAAGCACATGAAGAAGAAAGAGTTACAGAGTTGTCTGCCATCTCCTCAAAAATTTGATATAGCACATCCTCATCCTTGTTGAAATGTGAACCCCCATAAGTGGTGTCCACCAACCTCTAATTCTCTAAGTTTAACCACCCAAAGAAGTTCTGAACTAAGATCATCTTTGGAATATCGTGATGGGGGCACTTCTCCATCAAACCTTTGAATCTTTCCCATGCCTCGTGAATAGGCTCATGTGACAACTGGGAGAATTTAGCTATTAATGATCACATCTGGTTGAGGCGTCCAAGTGGATAATACTTGCTAAGAAAAGCAAACCTCAACTCTTCCCAAGATGTGACGACCTTGCCCAAATGGTTAATCTAATAAATCACCATGTCCATGAGACTGAACGGGAAGGCGGTCATCTTCACTACCTCTACCGAGATGATAGGGTAGTAGATCGTACTACAAATGTGAACCACTGGAGGTGAATATATGGCTCCTCGTGAGATGTCCATGGAATATCGGGAGCAAAGGAAGAATAGTGTGCTTCAACTCGAAATTCCCATGAACTATAGGAATATGTATCCATGTCATCACGTGTCTTGCTCCTAGGTTGTAGGCATCTCTCAGCGTGGGCTTCGGCTCCACTCTCGGTTGCTCATGAGCGGCTCCCCTATTCCTACCTCCTCTCATATGTACATCCTCCTCTCTCCTCTGTCCTATCTCAACTCTAAGATCATGTCACGAAGACCGACCTGGATGTTGTCCTGCTCAGTAAGCTGGGAGCGGATGGCCTGAATGGATGCCAACATCGTACTATTGATCTCATGCTGCTTAATAACTGAACCCTTTCCCTTTGGTGGTACCATCGAGTCCTCAAAATATGAATCTCACTCTGAAAAGGTACAAGGCACTTGATTAATCCTCAAGAAATCAAGTCTCAAATGATAATTAGAGATTAGAGTCAATCTTGAATAACGGATTTATTGGCGAAAGAAGTAGAAATGTGGAAAAAGAAGTGAATTCAAGAAGAGAGTCATCTCGAATCGATGAAGACGAATGAAATGGAGCGTGTCAAGATAATCTCATGAAGTTTGAGCACCAAATACTCCAATCCATCATCTTCGATGACAAAAGGCAAGATGCAAGAACACGTGGTCAAACAAGAAGAAGAAACTGAAAAGAAGGTGCGGGGTGCGTGGAGGGATCTCTAATACAAACAATCATACACAATACGAACCCTCGATTTACTAACTGAACACAAGTGAAGACTGTGATAGTTTGGTCAATTATCTTTTTTAGTTTAGTGAATCTACACAAAGTTTCTTACTACTAAACACATAGGGTGAGTGACGATTCCGTAAATCACCGAGTTAAAAAGTTATTTTTATCTTCGTGTGTGAAAAATAAAATATGTCGTTCGTTGTAGGCAGCGATCGGAAACAGTCAAGAAATAACCACAAATTTTAATCAATTTTAATTCAGTGGTTTTATGTTTATTTTACTTGGGCAAGTCCCAAGGTCGATCACAAGGAGGCAAAGGAACAACTTAGAATTAAGTCTATCCAATTTCGTGTTCGGTTTTTGAGGCAGTCTTTTTTGGAATTTTTAATGCAAATAAGGGATGCAAGATGCGGTTTTGGCCTATTTTAGGGACTAAAATGTAAATTTCAATCAAACGATGTCCGAAAATACGAAAACTTGGCCGAGATGATTGTATGAAAAAACGAATGCACTGTAATTTTCTTGGAATTTTTGAATGCAAAATTAATTTTTTATGAATTTTTAAATGCCAACAGAATGATTTTCAATATTTAATTATAAAAAATATTAAACCTATTTATTTTCAAGAGATAAAATTAGCTAAGATCTATCACGAGGTGATGGACCGCAGAAAAATCTTAAACCTCGAAAATGTAGGGTCTAATACCTATTAAAAATTAAATACTGAAATATGCACAATGATTTTTATAGAGCAATTTATGCATGCAAATGCAAATATTTTTGAGCACAATGTTAAGCAAAATAATCTCTACAATATGTGATTTTCAAGGATTTTAGAGCCACAGTTAGTTAACGACAAATTGTAGAGAGCAAATTGGGCAAAACTTCACGATTTTCCACAGAATAATTGATTATTAATTAACCATTAATCACAAAAATACCCACAGTATGTCAAAATGTAGAGAATTATATGAGAACATCATGCAATTTTTTAATAAATAAAATGATGTCTAGAAGAGGTTCAAAAACTAAGGGGAATACAGGGGTACGAATGCAAATATAGTAAATAAAATAAAAAAAGAAAAAGTGCAGTGGGGACCTAAGAGCAATTACCACTTCTATGGAGGTGTTTCTGCAATTTCTCCTCAAGGTCACGTGTTGTGCACGTGACTCTGGCTGGAGGGACTTGTTGGCAAATATGAGGAGTCAGGGGCGTCTCTGTAAATTGCCCAGTGGTCACATGCATAGCACGTGACCTGGGTGACGTGCTGATGATGTCCCCCACGCACGCGCTTCGCGCGTGCTGGGGTCTCGGGCCTGGCGCCCGATGATGCGGCGGTCGACGGCCGAAGCTCAGCCTCGACTGGAGATGATGAACGGCGAGGCGGAGGTCGAAGTCGTGACTGGCCGGCGAGCGAGCGGAAGCTCCTGGCAGTAGTCGAGGGCGCGAAGGTGATGATGGTGGAGGAGCGTGTCGAAGAAGAGCTCTGGAAGGTGTTGTCGGAGAAGATGACCGAGGAGCAGCGTCATACGGTGAAGGTGGACCGCTCGGTGGAGACTTGCGGTGGCGATGAAGAAATTTGCGGGTGTGTTGGGGCTTGTTGTTGACGAAGCTGGAGGCGTTGCGTTGGTCGAAGTCGAAGGCGGGAGATGAAGGTCGTAAAAGGAGTTGAATGCGGTCGTCGTTTGGGGGAGGAGTCGGTGGATCCAATGGCCGACACATGGCCGGCGGACGTCGGGGAAGTGGATGAAGTCGGCGGCGATGGCGAGGTCGAAGCAGCTCCTGGTGACTGGGGAAGATGACGATGGCGAAGCGGGTTGGCGTGCGAGGGTGGAGTCGGGGACGGGTGTCGGAGTTGACCGGTGGGCGGAGCGGGTGAAGTTGGGGATGCTCGATGGCGTGGGTTATATCTCTGAGCGGAGCGGAGCTCGGAGTCGGGGATGAGAGGCGGAGCTCCGAGCGACGAGAAGCTCGGAGGCAGAGAGATAGATAGAGAGAGAGAGAGAACCTGGGAGAGGAAGGGGGATCGACGGCGAGTGGCCGGAGCAAGAGCAGCGCCTTGAGAAGTTGCTGCGACGAGGGAGACGGCCTTGGATCACGCCGGCGGAGGAGTACGGGCTGTCACTTCTGATGAGGTCCCTCGGGGTGAACGCGGGATGATCGTGGTGGGGTCGGTCGAACCCTTTAAATAGGGTTGATACTGGAGGAAGCTTGCGAGGATAGTGGAGCGAGGGACGCAGCGGCCGTTGCGAGGTGGTTGGCGAGCGAAGAAAGCGGGGGCGGAGCGAGATGGTTTGGCGGAGATCTCGGGGAGGGGAAGACGGCGGTGGTTGTTGACGACGGAGAGACCGGGGGCCGTTGGAAGAAGACGACGGCCAGGCGTCGTTCGATCAAGCGAGATCGAACGGCCCCGGTGGCGCCACGTGGAGAGTCAAAGAGAGAAGGGGCGCGACACGTGCGGAGCACGTGCCTGGGGGCACGTGCGACGCACGTGCGGGTGCTTTTTTTTTATTTTTTTATTATAAAACGAATGTTTAAAAAGCCCAAAAACCGATGACACGTGGCACCAGAAAAATCGAAGAAAAAATCTTTTGTAAAATCAAAAAGAAATAGCAAATAACCTCGGATCGAAAAAGTTTCTTCACGAAAAATGCTCGTCTCGACGAGATCTACAACTTTCATGAAGACATCAAAGCCAAGGTCAAATGTAAAAAGTGAATTTTTGGGGTATCCCATGTACATAGAATACCTGATTTTTGGATTTTATACTTTTTTTGTCATTTTTAAACACGATAAAAATCCGGAAAAATATGGAAAATCCAAAGATAAATAAAAGACACTTAATTCTAATTTTTTTGATTTTTATTGATAAAGAAAAATATATACATAAATATAGGTCAGAAAACCGCTAAATATACAATGGTCCAAAAGAGGCCCAAACCCAACTTTCACATACGAGCTCTGATTCACTTGAACTTGGTCTTGTTTGAAGGTAATTGAATGTGCATTAGTTCAAAAGTAAGTAGGATCAAATCGGACACTGGATGGTGAAGATATGGGGCTTTTAGTCCGGAAATCTTCAAACTAGGTTTGGGTTTTTGGTCCACTCAACAGGGTTAGTGATTTTTTTGTATTTTTCATTTATTCTTGTTAGTGATGTGTACACAGTGGAGGTGGTTTTGGGTTATGCAGTGTTAGCATGAAGGAATTAAAAATAGGGGAAGTTAGGCTATTTATAGGTCAACTGTGGCTTGAATTTTTTGGCTTCTTATTTTGTGCAAAAATGATGGATAAAATGCAATTCTTATGAAATCATGCATGAATGCTAATTATGCAGAATAAATGCAGAAATGCTATTAATTTTAAGGGATCTGAGCCTAATTAATGAGACTTAGAGTGATGAATTCGAGATTCATCATCCCCTATACTTAAACCATGCTCGTCCCTGAGCATCAAAAAGAAATGCCATGAGGTGAAATGAGATTGGGTTCCATACCAAGACCATGAACTGAAGGTGAAAGTGAAACTAAACTTGACCTTTGATTAATAGTGTGGCGGAACTTCGGTGAGACTTAGAATTTTAAAATCAACAGCCCTCAAGTTCTACACATCATTGTCACAGTTTTGGCTCAGAAGTCATCTTAGATCAATCCTCTTCCCAAAGTATACCCTATGATATTGAACAACCGACTCATGTGTGTGAAGGTTTTTAGCTCTTCCCATTCAGAATGCCGGACTACCATGCTTCTCTCCTCTCCAGTAACTCAATTCCTCGGGGAGTCAGGTATTTCCTTCTAAGGTCTACGCGCTGTGTTACAATTGAATGATGGAGAAGATAGAAGAAAGGGGAAAAGGACTGGAGGTGGCCAGTGTAGTCACCTCTCCTTGTGAAGATGGACAGTGGTAGCCGAGTCTCCACCAAGCTCTGCAGGTTTCTTGAAGCTTGACCTTTTTGGTCGGATTTTATTTGGTAGTTGCTTCTTTGTGTTGGGAATTTTGGTGGTTCTGCTTGGATCTTGTTGTGCCCCTACGGATATAGAATCTTTTTGTTTCGTACATTTTTTGGGGTCTTAGAAAAAATTGTGCCCAGCCGTCCATCCCTTTTCCGAAGCTTTATTTCAACCCGTACTCCGGTCTTTAGATTTCCACGCTACCAGAAAAGAGACTCACACAGTCTTCCAACATCTCGTCTGAGTTGAGCTAAGTGCATAGTGCGATAGTACAAATTAATTCCCTATTCCAGAGTTGTACCCAGAATGAAGAGACCAGGTTAGACACTAAGAGTCAAATGTTGCACATTGTCATGTGGAACTTAAAGAATTAAGTCAAAAGACTTGAAGCTCTTAAAATCCTATTTCTCGGTGGAAGTTCCTCTAAAAATTAGGTGGATTAAGGTTAAGTCCAGACCACTCTCGGTTTCGGCTCATACTCGGTTCAGAACCCAATGACTTTTCACAGATGCAAATGCATGTGGTGCATGGATGAAGTGCAGGTGTGTGAAATGCAGACTCTCTTTTTTCATCTTTTTTTATGCAAAAAATGAAATAAGAAGCCACTTTTTTTTCAACAATTTTGGGCAAAGTCAGTGTTAGTAGCAAAACTCTCTTCTCCTTTTTTTCAAGTTAGTACCCACCCCGTAAATACATATAGACTTACGCGAAAGTACGAGATATGGGTAAAATATATACGAAGTGTATATATAGACCCCCTATACTAGCGAGTGTTGTGTCCTCAGAGCACAAGAAGCGGAAGACATAGCTCGGGCTAAGCGTAAGGGAGTGGAAAAAATGAAAAGATAAGCAGTCGGGACATGAGGAGATTATAAACAGGTGGGTGTCGGTTCCCCCTATAGCTTAGGCTCTGATCATCCTAAGTATGGAAGGAGGTGGAAGTGAAGTGATTGAAGGAAGGAGAAGGAGTATGTACAGATGCAACGGTCCCCCCTATACTTAGGCCTTGACCTAAGTAGAGGAAGACGCTGTACAAGGAGACCGATGTGGTCGGGAGGGAGGGTGGGTAGCCGATGATTAAGGTGGTTTTCGGCTGATCTTCTTGTGAGCCTATGGTGGGAGATCGTAATGATGAGTCAGAGATGAGGCATATGATTCCCAACTATGATCAGTGTCATCCTCAGAAAAATCATGATGGATAATAGATGAAGTGTTTGAGTCAGATGAAAGATATCCCTCATCAGAGTTATCCTCAGAGGAATAGTATTTGAAAGTGGACATACTCCAAGTATTCTGGTCTTTATGATTCTTCAGTTGTTTCCTCAGAATTTGTTCCTTCTTGGGGTCAATCATTTCGTCCTCAGATGAATACTCAGAAGCACCAGTCTCAGTCAGCTCATACGAAATAATTCTAGTGTACTTGAAGAGGGCAGGAGCATCAGCTTTGGATGAGTAGTAATTCGGAATGGGAGTTGTCCAACGAGAATTGAATTTTGGATCCTTGCGAAGATATGGCTTTAAGGCTGCCGAACAGACTTCACTCATGTAGACCACCTTTTCCGGACCTGATGAGGGATCGTCAGCTGATTCCTCTTCCGAAAGGTCAAAGGTTACTCTCTTTTTCTTGTTTCGTGAAGGTATCGGTTCACTTGAGTATCCGGATGAATAACCATTAGAGTTCTTCTCCTTGGTCGGTTTGCGTTTATTCTTGGTCGTCTGAATGTTTTGAGCACTCTCGATTTGGTATGATTTGGTCAAGGTATTCATAGAAAGTTGCTCCAGGGTGCGACTATGCGTATGTCTCCGGATCGTAGTAGAAGGATTGTCTATTTGGAGATCCGTGGGAATTGAAATACTGGAGAGTGTCTCTAAACCAATAGTCTTATCAACAACCGCTATCTCAGGTGTGGCTGCAAGGTAGGGCTCTTCTACCGCTTCATGGTTACGGTTGTTGGGGACTTCGTGGGTTGCCTTAGAAGATCGTGGTTCCTCAAAGACAAGGTCAGATCTAAGTGCTTCCAATGATGTGAAATTGATTTCCCGAGTCTCACAATCAATAATTGCCTTGGCCAATGCCAAGAATGGTTTTCCGAGAATGATTGGAGACTGGGTGAATTCTCCTTGACGCTCAATATCAATGATCGTGAATTCTACTTTGAGCGGAGTACCTTGGAATTTCATGATGATAGAAATGATTCCTCTCGATCGCTTTATAGATCGGTCCGCTAATTGAATAATCTCTCGTTTCTTCCGAATCGGTCCGAGTTTGAGTTCGTGAAATACAGAGGTCGGGAGGATATTAATCGGTGAATCATCATCAATCCGAGCATGGATGAAAATTATGTCTTTGATTTTGCAGTCAAATCTGGGCAACCGCTTCACTATGCGGCTCTTGGTTTTTCTCCTCAACACCAAGGAGGAGGCCATTGACAATATATGTCTTCCGAATCGGTGAACCGACTTTTTCATAGTTAATTTTTCCGTTAAAAATCTTTTAAGGTCGGGAAGTGTTCAATGGCCTGTAGAAAGGGAAGTTGAAAAATCAATTTCTTTCCTAGTGCTTCCCGTACAGTCGGATCCAAATTCCTCAGATCGTCTTCAGTTTCAATTTTTATGAAATTTTCTGAATTTTTGATTTTTTTTGTGGTTTTCAAATATTTCCATTTTTTGGTATTTTCTGGGTGGTATCAGATGAGCAGGGGTTCTGGTGTTCAGGGTGATGGTCAGCGGCATAGTCATTTCTAGGGAAATATGCAGAAGTGATATTGTCAGAATCGTCCCTAGGTCCCTGAATATCCTCAGAATTTTCAATCTCAGATGACCGAGGAGCGGCGTCGTACGGTGAAGGTGGATCGCTCGGTGGAGACTTGCGGTGGCGATGAAGAAATTTGCGGCAGTGTTGGGCGTTTGTTGTTGACGAAGCTGGAGGCGTTTGCGTTGGTCGAAGTCGAAGGCGGAGATGAAGGTCGTAAATGGAGTTGATGCGGTCGTCGTTGGGGGCGGAGTCGGTGGATCCAATGGCCGACACACGGCCGGCGGACGTCGGGGAAGTGGATGAAGTCGGCGGCGATGGCGAGGTCGAAGCAGCTCCTGGCGACTGGGGAAGATGACGATGGCGAAGTGGGTTGGCGTGCGAGGGTGGAGTCGGGGACAGGTGTCGGAGTTGACTGGTGGCGGAGCGGGTGAAGTTGGGGATGCTCGATGGCATGGGTTGTAGCTCTGAGCGGAGCGGAGCTTGGAGTCGGGGATGAGAGGCGGAGCTCCGAGCGACGAGAAGCTCGGAGGAGAGGAGATAGAGAGAGAGAACATGGGAGAGAAGGGGGCTCGACGGCGAGTGGCCGGAGCAAGAGCAGCGCCTTGAGAATTGCTGCGACGAGGGAGACGGCCTCGGATCACGCCGGCGGAGGAGTACGGGCTGTCATTTCCGATGAGGTCCCCGGGGTGAGCGGTGGATGATCGGTGGTGGGGTCGGTCGAACCCTTTAAATAGGGCTGATACTGTAGGAAGCTTGCGAGGATAGCGGAGGCGAGGGACGCGGCGGCCGTTGCGAGGTGGTTGGCGATCGAAGAAAGCGGGGGCGGCGCGAGATGGTTGGCGGAGATCTCAGGGGGAGGGGAACGACGGTGGTTGTTTATGACAGAGAGACCGGGGGCCGTTGAGAAGACGACGGCCATGCGCCGTTCGATCAAGCGAGATCGAACGGCCTCGGTGGCGCCATGTGGAGAGTCAAGGAGAGAAGGGGCGCGGCACATGCGATGCACATGCGGGCGCTTTATTATTATTATTATTATTATATAAAAACGAATGTTTAAAAGCCCAAAAACCGATGACACGTGGCGGCCTCTGGGCTGCCACGTGTCAGCACCAGAAAAATCGAAGAAAAAATCTTTTGTAAAATCAAAAAGAAATAGCAAATAATCTCGGATCGAAAAAGTTTATTCATGAAAAATGCTCGTCTGATGAGATCTACAACTTTCATGAAGACATCAAAGCTAAAATAGGTCAAATGTAAAAAGTGAATTTTTGGGGTATCCCATGTACATAGAATACCTTGATTTTTGGATTTTATACTTTTTTTGTCATTTTAAACATGATAAAAATCCGGAAAATATGGAAAATCCAAAGATAAATAAAAGACACTTAATTCTATTTTTTTATTTTTAATGATAAAGAAAATATATACATAAAATATAGGTCAGAAAACCGCTAAAATATACAATGTCCAAAAGAGGCCCAAAACCCCAACTTTCACATACGAGCTCCGATTCACTTGAACTTGGTCTTGTTTTGAAGGTAATTGAATGTGCACTAGTTCAAAAGTGAGTAGGATCAAATCAGACACTGAATGGGGAAGATATGAGGCTTTTAGTCCGGAAATCCTGAAACTAGGGTTTGGGTTTTTGGTCCACTCAACAGGGTTAGTGATTTTTTTGTATTTTTCATTTATTCTTGTTAGTGATGTGTACACAGTGGAGATGATTTTGGGTTATGCGGTGTTAGCATGAAGGAGTTAAAAATAGGGGAAGTTAGGCTATTTATAGGTCAACTGTGGCTTGTATTTTTGGCTTCTTATTTTGTGCAAAAATGATGGATAAAATGCAATTCTTATGAAATCATGCATGAATACTAATTATGCAGAAATAAATGCAGAAATGCTATTATTTTGAGGGATCTTAGCTTAATTAATGAGACTTAGAGTGATGAATCCGAGATTCAATGAGTCACTGCTATTACCCAGCGTACGTCCTCAAACCTCTCCAATCAATGGAATTATCTCCGAGGCTGATGGGTTCAATATCATGCCCAAAGGGAGATAAGAATATGAGTACATGAAAATGATTTTTCTAACGTCTTAAGCAAGTGATTGCATCTCAACCGTACACCACAGAGATATGTACAAGAGTAAGAGGCACAAGTCCAAGGATTTGGGCTCTATCCTTACGGCTACATCATCACCCACTCTGTTTGGAGGTAAGTACCTGCAAACATTGAGGGGGTTACTCTCCCAAAAACAATGAATGATATGCCAATTTCATTTGTTTTAGGTCAATTAGATTTAGCAGACCCTTTTTATTTGGTTATCTCTTTTTTGGTTCTTTTTCAAATAAAGATCTGATATTTTTTCAATTCATTTATTCCTAAGTGAGAAAATCAAGAAAGGAAGTTAGAAAAATCGATGCGATGGAAATCAATGATGCATGCACGAGTAAGGGAAATGCATACCTTGCTCCATCAATCTACATGCAAAATGATCCGCGCCTAAATTTAAGACAGGAATGTAGACTACCTAAATGATGCAAAAGAAACATCCTAACCAGTAACTTCTATTAATAGGAAAGAACCTATTATTTGACTAATCCAATTCTACAATCTAATCTATAGGCAGATATATTCTTATTAAGAGATGTGGACCTAATCGGTTACCTGGCTTAAGAGATGTGGACCTAATCGATTACCTGGCTTAGCCAAGATAGTGAAACCTATATCTAAGATCTCAAGCATAAAAAACCACGAGAAAATAAATAAAAATAAAAGCAAAGGAAACAAAAATCCGTGAGGTCCCCCAAGTGCACCGGCTCATGTGAAAAAGACCCCTCACCCACAAGAGAGTCCAATGTCCAAATAAAATCAAAAAAGGGGTAAGTGCCAACAAACTACTACAAATTTATACAAAAAATAGAAATAGAATAAAAGAATAAAAATAAAAATAAAAATGATATGAAATTGCCCTCCAAATCTCCTGCTCCTTCTCTCCTACGCTCTCATGCTACCCGATGAAGAAATGAGACGTCTTCTATTAGCTCGGGTGTGCTAACGCTCCTAGGAGTGCCACCCTCACTTGTTGGGCCCTCACAAGAAAGAGAGAAACACGAAATGCATCAGATCATAGTTATGAAAATATGAGCAAAGAAAAAGAAAGAAAATAAAACAGAAAAGAAAACAAACACAAACAACAATGTGGATGAATAACAAAATGAGAAGAGCAAGTAAAAGTTCTCTCAAATGAATTCCTAAGTCAGATCTTGGGGAGCTTTTGGTGTTCGACAAATCGGATCTTGCAAGCACTATATAAGCTCCCTAACGGCACACGGTATTCAATATGAGTGCTTACTTCCCAACACAAATGCAAATCCACAACAATATATGTACAAAAAATAAAGACAAATATAAATGATAGAAAATAAGAGACAGAAATATAGAAACAGGTGAAAAAATATAGACAAGAAATAAAAGAAAAGAGACAAGTATATAAAAAGAAACACAAATATATATACAAACCCCAAGAATAGCAGCTAAAGGGAAAAGAACCTAGCTACCCTTGCTGTGCTTCTCCGACAATGACGTCCTTTGTTTAATTGGGATTTTTTAAGGATTTTTTATTTAATAGCTAAAGATGCTTTCGCAATCCCGAAAATTCCCAAATAAAAACAAACAATTATTAATTATTATCTACAACTCTCAAGCACACAATAAGAAGAGATGTGTACGCAAGAGAAATCTAGTTTGCTATTTGAAGAGAAGCTTTTTGCACTGGTTTGCTAATCAAACAAGAGTAGAAATCATTGCGTGACCAATTGTGCCTCTGATCAACAATCAACCTATAGAAAATTCAAGCGATCATTGTGCGTGAGTTAAAATTTATTATAACTCTACTATAGATGTGTATAGGTGTAAGTATGGTAGAGTATCCAACATAGGGAACAATATATGATAACAATATTTATTATTTATAAATGAGTAATGAATAAATAAAAATAGGAATTTGTATAATTTCTGCTCGATTAATCAATGTTTTGTGGGTTTTTTTGGAATTTTTGAATATATATATATTTATATATTTAATTTTTAATTTTATAACTTTTATTTTCCTTTTTATAATTTTCTGATTTTTTATTTTTTTCTTTTTCTTTTTAGTATATAATACATGTATACATATATCAATATATAAGCAATATGTATAATATATGTAATATAATAAAAAATTATATAATAAATATACAAAAATCAGAGAAATACTCAACAATCCTTTTATTTTTTAAGGGATTAAAAATATATTAGGGTATTTATATTAAATATAAACTATATATGTTTATATATGTATATAATAAATATAGGGTATTATAATTATAAATATAGCTAAAAATAATCAAAATTTGCAGAATAAGCTATTTTTCTATTTTTAATAGTTTTCAATATTTTTGTTATTCTCAGGGATTTTTGCTTATTTTCGATATTTTTAAAGTCCTAAATATAAAAAATAGGGACTTTTAAATGGGCAGAATGCTCTAAGGTATTAAAAATATATAATCATTCCAAAATTCCTTAGAACTAATTTTAATAGATAATATATAATATAAAGAAAATTCAGAGATAGAAATAAATATTTTTAAATTTATAAAGATTTTTTAGGATTTTATAAATATTTTGGAGCTTTTTAATTTTTAGTTATTTTTTCTATTTTTATGGATTTTTGGTCTGGTGGTACAAAATACAATAAAAGATAAATGCCATTTTTTGGTATTTTTAAATACATTTTTATAATTTTTTGATTTTTTAAAGCAAACAGGATATAACCATGCACTTTTTCATTTTTAATAAATAGGAAAATGTGTAAAATACAAACAAAAATTATAACATGGAAGACAAATGCATTAGACACATTATCCTATTTTTTCATGTTTTTTGGAGCATAGATGATATTTTTAGAAAATAGAAAATATGTATAAAAATTAATTGAACTAGTAGGGATATATTTGCAATTAAAATAAAAGGTAGGGATGAATATGTACATTACCCAAAAGTTTTAAATAATAATAAATATTTAAATATTTAACTCAAATTACAAGAACCCGATAGTGATTACATGCAAAATGCATACGCACGTGGGCCGCCACGTGAGGTGACGTGGTAGGGGACTAAACTACAATTTTAAAATCATTCGAGGGCATCCATGTAATTGTCCCCCTACGTTTTGAATGCAATAAAATATTTACAAGGCTACTTAATAATTACAAAAACAGAGGGGGTCTTTGTAAATTACCTCTTAAACACTCTTTGATCATGCCGCTCTCACGCTGCCACGTGGATGATCGGATGGTTGATAGATGACAACACTTCGACTGGATTTGATGACGGAGATTAGATCTAGAAAAGGGACTTAAATCGGACGACTCCTGAGTGGTCTTCGAGAACACGAAGAGCTCGTGCTCTGATGACCTTTGATTCTTCCTCGTCCGAGCTCGAATCTTCACGCCGACTAGTTCATCTCCTTTGTGGGAGTTCTCAATTGTGGCAGGTCATCCTAAATAGTTTCCAAGTCCCTGTGCTGAGTACTTGGGGTCTCTTCTTCCTGGAGCAGCCGGCGAGAATTCAAAATTAGCCAGGTGCGCTGCTTTAGCTTGTTCTTGCATGCAAAACATTTGCTGGCTTGAGAGTTATTGTCTCGGCCCAAAAACAACTGCTGGAGCTGCTTGGAATGGGGATGCAGTGAGAATCAGGTAAAGGCAGAGCCTCGAATTGGCTCGATTTGAGATGAATTCGAAGGGAAGTGGGTCGGAGAAGATGTGGAACATGTTGAGGATCGAGAATGAGGTGGAGATGAGTCGGAACATCGTGTGGTTTATGATGAAATCGACCTGGAGCTCGAGCTCCAGGTCAATGAAGATATGGGATTTCACGCTAACCTAATAATTTAAACTAAAAACTAACTACATAATTGAAATCTATAAGATCCTTACCTAGAAATGGTGGGAAAGGGCCTCGACCACACCTGGAAGCATGGGAGGCTGAACCACCAGCGAAGCTCAGCGACGACGCTGGATCTCCTCCTTTGCGGGCTCTCCTAACTGCAAATCGGCCACAACCGCTTGCTGTCACTAGGGTAGAGATCAAGAGCACGATCTGAGGGGCTAAAACCTAAGAGAGGGGGATCAAACCGATAAAAGGGGTGGATGTGAAATATTTATAGGCAAGGAATGACAATTTTCAATGGTCGATTGCGCAAACGGGGGATGTGGTAGGTGAGGATTTGGTGATGGGTGAAGATGAGGGATGAACATGCTAGAACATGGTTGAAGGCTTGAGGCAAGAGGAGCAAGATGATGGCATAGAGAATTAGGAGATGAGAGGTTGCTCGTGAGTTTTTTGACAAGGTCGCGAGTGGATAGTACAGTTGACCCTAGGTCAACGAACAGAAGGCCCTGGTTGGTCCATGTGGACCAACCAGGAAAATATACAGTTAAAATTCATTTGTAAATTCGATAAAAAATATTTAAAAAATTATTCATTTGTTTACTATAAAAATAAAAAAATGTTCCCAATCTGATGTAGTATTTCATACATATTATTTTTGTTTTTTTTTGAGTTGTTTAGTATATGTTTATATTTACACATTTAATCATAGGTATATTTACCTATATTGTATATTTTATTTTTATTTTGTATTTTAAATTTTATTATTTTATAAACATAATTTATATATTTACACTTTATTTAATTACACATAAATATATATTTTTTGTATTTTTCAAAGGTCATCTGAATTAAATAGATGTATTTACTCTATAGATGTTTGTATAGGTAATCAATCTATGCATTTTAAATGTATTATTTATATTATTTTATTTTAATTTTTTATTTCATTTTAATTATGGATGTGTTTTAAATAATATTTATAAAATTATAAAAATATAAAATATTAAAGAATATAAATAATAAATAAATGATTATTTTATTCAGATATATTGTACAGTAGGGGTCCAAAACCTAACTTTTGCATATTTACTCCAAATTAAATGAAACCACTTTCATTAAATAGATAATAAAAAGTTATATACAAATTAAAGTGATTTTGATGCATTTTGAGTTCATATGGGGAAGATACTGGTCTGGGAAGTTTGAATTTTGGATTTTTATTCTTAGTGTAGAAAGCACAATATGCATTATTCTGTGTGTAATAAATTTTGTATTTTCTCTATATTTTATCAATAACTTTCATGTTTAGGGTTTCATTATTTGAGTATAAAAAAATAAAATAACTTAGGTCCCAAAAATCTATTTCAGATGAATTAAAATTCAGGTTTTATGTATGGTTTTCTGTGTATCTTTGTACAACTCTTCTGCCCTATCTCCTCCTATTCCTTGTCGACCAAGTCATCATGATGACTAGGTCTTGGGGTCTAGGGTCATTCAAAACCTATGGTGTTTCATTTCTTTTTCTTTTCTTCCTTTGTTATTTTATTTTGGAACTAAATACAATAAATATACACTATTTTGTAAAAATTACACATTGTTTATTTTGACAAATTAATGATATATATATATACACACATAAATTTAGCTAGGGATTTAATGCCAAAATGAAAGAATAATGGTTATGATAGGGAGATTCATCACTAGTTTGTTTACTCGTAAAGCGTACAAGATCGAACTCACGGAGGCAATAATGAATCCGAGGGTTATTTAAATTAATGAGAAATCAAAGAAATAAAAGAGGAAAATTCAAAGCAAACTACTCTTAGTTTTCGTGGATTTTTATCTCTTTAATTTTAATGGGATTTTTAATTTTATATTTTTATGGTTTTTTAATTTTGTATTTTTTTATGATTTTAGTTTTTGCATAAGTTTTTATTTTTTTAACAAAACAAAACAAAACAAATAAGAGACAATATAAAGAAAATGAAAAGAAAGCAATATTTGGTATTTTAAAATATAGAAAAATGTACAGAAAATTAAAATAAAAATCTTTTTGGGTTTCTGTATATTTTTTATTATTTTCATGATTTTTGGAATATCTTTAGATTTTTTAAGATTTTTTAAACAATTTAAAATAGGGAAACAATAAACTGAAAATACTGTAGAAGTTTTTGTAATTTTAAAATATAAAATAAATAAAAATATGTAAAATATGTATAGAAGTAGGGAGTATTTTTAGAGGTTTTCAAAAAGGTATTTTATGGATTTTAGGATTTTTTAATGATTTTATATGAATTTTTATGTATTTTCAGTATTTTCAATTTTTAGTTTTTATAAGGGTCTTAATGATGAAATTTACATAGAAATTTAAACAAATAAAAACAAGCAGCCACCATTTTTTTAGATTTTTTCAAAAGATTTTTGTATTTATAACTATTTATTTTCTTCAAACATAGACAAAACATTGAGTTTTTGATTTATTAAAGATAACAAAACGAATTAAAATGCTAAACTAAAATTATTATCGACAATACTAATTAACAAGAGTTTATGGTAATTTTTAGGGAATTTTTAGAAGTGGTTAACTAATCCACACAATTAACAATAAAAAAAAGATGTTGCTTCACAGGGTATGGATGTAATTATTTTTTAATATATTGAATTAACAGCAAAACAAGAAATGCATGTATGAAGCCTGCAATTTACTCCAAAAGAGGCGTACCATCACACGTGAGGCGCATTAGCATGAACCTCAAGGGAATATTCTTATTTATAGGAGTGAAAAGTAACATAAACTTGCAAGGCTGATATTGCACCTATTTTGACCAACTAAAAAGAAGGGACCCACCTAATAATCTCTCTATTCGTTATACAGGGTACAACCGATGACCGGGGATGAGGCAAGTAGCAAGGAATTGGCTGAATAGAACAAATGCGACCGGGACTGGGATAGAACTAGACCTGAATAATGGCCTAAAGCTGCTGCTGATGGTAGACGTTGTAACTGCACAAGCTGTTGTGCATAGCTCATGGAATCATCTGTCTCAACAGTGGGCAAGGCAGAGTAGGAGAGGAGGATCCCCAATCGTCGCGGGAGCCGTGGTAGGACGACGAGAAGTGCTGTTAAAGACCAATGGATCGAGCTTCCCTTTGCTTCCCTTTCTCCATGAGAGAATTATTAGTCAAATAGCTCAATCCCTTATGTATTGGATGACTTCAATATTTCATAGAAGAAGTGAAGGACAAAGGTCTCCTACTAAGGGAAAAAGCCTCCACAGGGGGGGGGGGGTGGGGGGCAGGTCTGGGGAGGGGGCTCTTTGACTATCCTTTCTTCATTCTCTTCCATACTAGTAGAAGGCTAATTAGTCAAGTAGTAGTCCAATCACGTGCGATGTGTGTTTATACAAGCTCAAAAAGGACTAAAACGCAAATAAAACAAACAACTAGGTCTCACATGCAAATATCCAAAGAATGATATAATGACATGCATCCGTTACATTATTTATTTACAAAATATAAAAACGATAGGGGTAAAGGTGAAATTATTCACCTAACAGGTGCGGGGCGCATGTGGCACACACCCTTGCGATATGATCTGGGCTTGGATGATCCACGGATGGAATTTGGGCCTTCCTCAATGTCCTGGATCTAATTTGGGCTCGCCTTCTCTTAATCCAACGATGGAGACAACCACTGAATGAACATTGATTAAGGTGACAACATGCGAATTTAGATTGGTTCGATCTGATCGATCTAAGTACCGGGTTGAAGGTCTGATCTCCTCTCTCTCGATCCTCTGTGTCATCCCGATGGTCCAGCCATGCTTGATGGTGTCCGATCATAGATCTAGAGCGAAGGATAGCTTCAACTGCTCACGAGGTTCCAAGTCTGGATCTAAGGCTCCAACTCTGCTCCCACAACATGCAAATTATTTGTTCATGCTCAGAGAAGCAATCTGACCACGTTATTAGCTTAAAACAAAACAAATATGGGGACGGTTGTCTTCGACGGAAGGCGGTTGTATGGAGAGACTCCAGACCCAAGGTGATCTGGAGGTGATCATGTCATGGGCAGTGTTGGAGAATGGTCTGGGGAATGTGAATGAGTGATCAAAGAGTGAATTAAAAGACATGAGAGCTCTGATCTTGCAGATCGGATCTAAGCTAATAACATGAATTAAGAGACAAAATTAAAAATGAAATAAAACATAAAACTAAACTAGAATTACCTACAGGTGGAGGGGAGAAGATGATAGCCTTGATTCGCTGTGTAGGCGGAGAAACTGGACTCACTGGCAGAGCTCTAGCTAGTGATTGGATCTTGATCTTCATCCACTTTCACGAACTCCCAACCATGGGCGAGGAACACTGCCACCTCTCCTCAACTCCAGGGATCGACTTCGGGCGCAAAAGTGGTGAAAAATGGATCAGGGGGCCGGTAGAGCTGGAGAGGGGTACTTTTGACAGTGATTGGCTGTGAAATTTGAAAGGCACATAGCATGCGAACCGAGGCAAGAATCAACCAAATATTGATGGGATGAGATTCGTAATTATTCGGATAGAGTTATTCAAGAAGTAACCAGGTTCAGAAAATGGTCAGATCGGAAGATAAAATTAGAGAAGTAGCTCTGGCGAGCCCTTTGTTCGGGCAGGTCCGGTGAAGGAGAGGTTGACCCGGGTCCAGTTAATGGGAAGAGGACCCGAATAAGACCCATCCGAATAAGGACAAAATAAAGTTAAAAATGTTGTTAAATTAAATTAGTAAATGAATTTAAATAAATAAATTATATAAATAGAAATGTTAAGAACTAAATAAACTTAATTTAGGTGATTTTTAATAAATCAAATAAATTAAATAGATTAAAAATAAATAATACCTTTATTCGTACGCATATATACCTATATATACAATCAATTGATTTTTAGTTTACTATTTTTACAAATAATTATATCATTTATTATTTTATTTGGTTACAGTATTTTACAAGGATTTTAAGTATATTTTTATTTTAGTTTTACAAAATAATTTATTAAGTTAAATAAATAGGTAAAGTTACAAGATACATAGTGGTATATATACAATATGTACAATGAATTGATTTTTGTATCTATTGATTTTTGTAATTTTTATTTTGATTTTATTTCAAGAAAATGCAATATCTACAAATATTTTAAAATACAATATGAAGAAATATGTACAAAAAATAAACAAAATAAAATATTCACATAATATATACTACAAGCACAATATACAATGCACTCCAAAAAGCCACATTTTGCATCTTAACTCTGATTTTAATGAAATCACTCATTTTTAAACTTATTTTATTTAGAGTACAATGAAAATGAGTTTGCTTTATTTTGAGTTTTTATGGAGAAGATATAGGTCTGGGAAGTTTGGTTTTGCGGCTTTTTTTCAAAGTATGATTATTTATACAATGTTTGATTATTCCTCTTGCAATTATTTTTAATATTTACAACTTATTTTTATGTACAAGTTCTAAGAAGAAAACATTTTTATTTGGAAGGAATTGGGTGATAAATAAACTCGAGTAAGGAATTATAAACAAATAAGAGATATGCATACAATTGATGAATGAAGAATGAATTGAATTTGATTTTTATTAATTTTTCTACACTAGAACTTATCTCCCCCTAATTAATTCCTTGTCGATAAGGTCAAGTCTTGACCTTCACTCGAGGTTAGAGTCAGCTTGTTTTTATTGCATATATACAGTCTTCATTTGTCTTTATTTTTACTTTACTTATTTATTTAGTTTCAGTTAAAACAATGTTTTTTGTACAATATTTACAAAAGAATAAGAAATAATAAAAGAATGTATTATTATTATTATTTGCATGTGTTTAGGAAGGGATTTTAAGCTAAAACAAATGAATAAAGATGATGAAATGCATATTCATCGGTGCCTTATTAACACACACATGTATTTTTTGATGTTAATCAGTATGTAAATCAAGAATGCTAAGTCGTCTGCACTTGTTTTTTGGGATACACTAGGGTATGTTTCTTTTGAGTATCTATTATACCTTCGACACCCAGACTTGTATCGCTAATAATGTAGAGCCCTTTTATCGTGCTCGCTCGACTCATATGGCCTAATTGATTTGGTCCAAGTAGACACTTTTAAAAGGTTGGGAGTGCTCTCCATTAACATACGCTCTTTGAATTTGTCTTGGAAAGTATGAGCTTTCTTTTTATATTATTTTTTCTTTTCTTTTTTGGGTAGCTCAACTACTTTTGCCAAGTTGGCGCATACTGATCAACAAATTTCAGGTTTTACACACACATCGACACTTAGATTTCAATTAAGATACTGTAAGAACCTTGTTCTCATGCTGGCTAATGTGCTGACACTCAGGTTTCATGAAGTAATCCTTAATATTATCCCATCCTCGAGCAACATAAATCAGATCCAAACTCAAACCTCGCATTCTAGTTCCTCGGGCGAAACAACTCATAACAATGACTACGCAATCATGCAAGTGTAGTGCTGGTCATATTCTTTTGAGAATAAAGATTCTACATGCAATATAGCATGTATATCTTTCGAACTAGGGGTTCAAGTTATTAAGACCTAAGATACTAAAGAATGAGAATGGTTAAACTCTGAGTTATGTGTCACTCTAAATCAAGTATCCTGAACTACACAAGTCTTGTGTGATGTGAAATCGTCAGGGATAAAACCACTTATTAGTTTGCATTTTTGTTTGTTCGTTCATATTATTTTATTATTTTTTGTCAAATAATTTGTATGTATATACAAAATAATGTGTCAAAAATATTTGTACCCTTTTGTAAATAATTTGTAATTTTTTTACAAAATCTTATTACATATGTATAAATATTTTCAAAAAAAAGTACAATTCATTTTTTTAAAAATCAGTTTCAAATCCCCATATCCTTAGCCCATAATATATTATGAAACAATTTTAAAGTACAAACTATGGATAAAGTACATATGAAATATATAACACACCCCTATAATTATCTTATGCTATGTCCTCATGGCACAAATTGAAATGAAGGACAAAGCTCGTAATAAGTATAGGGAAGAAAACTATTGGAGAATCGAAGCATGTACCCCCCCCCCCTCAATACTTAGGCTTTAAATAGACTAAGTATAAGAGGAGAATACATAATAAAAGGGTATCAAAATAATAGAAGAACATAAATAATATATAGACTGGGGCTCGCCCCATAGGTTGAAAATAACCTAAGTACAAAGGAGGAATGGAAATAAGAAGGGACCGAGAGAGTGACTAAAGAAACAAATGTGATAGACACTTAATGGGTTATGTCCCCCCTATACTTAGGCTTTAAATAGCCTAAGTAAAGAGCAAAGATCTATAGAAGTTGGGACTGAGAGAAACATAAAGAATGGAGTCAATCAAGTACATAAGTTATAGTTAGAAGAACGAATCAAGTGTTGAATCTTTACCGTTGTTGAATTTGATCTGAATTTTTCTACTGCGACTTCATCCAGAGTGGTTTGAAATATCATTATTATAATCTCTACATGAAGTCAATCTTCTCAACTTTGACTAACCATTCATTTGATTCAACAAAGTGTTTCAACAACTATCTATTAACCAAGAAAGAATGTGCATCATCTGTGAGATCAGATATTTCTACACTTCTATTGTTGTGCACTTCCTTCAATATATAGGGACCCCTCCATTTGGACGTAATCTTCCCATGAAAGATCTCTAACTTTACGCTGAATAACCATACCTTTTATAGTGGGATAAAGATCTTGCACTTAATATGTTGATCACGCCACTTCTTAATGTTACCCTTATAAATCAAACTGTTGTCATACGCTCAGTTTCGACTCTCTATGAGTTCATTCAGATTCAAGTCTCTACATAGTTTCCCTAGGTGACAACTCTGATTTAACGTTTTTGATTGCCCATTTAGATTTATGCACTATTTCTGTCGGTCAATGGCATGGTTTGCCATAGATCATTCTGAAAGGTGAAGTTCAAAGCAGAGTCTTGTAAGTCATCCTGTAGGCCTACAGAACTTGGTCCAATAGCTGGGACCAAATATTCCTATCAGGATGCACTAGATTTTGAAGTATATTATTCACTTCTCTATTTGAAATCTCTGCCATGTCGTTGGACTGTGGGTGATAAAGACTAGTATGTGATAAATCGACAATCCATCATCTTTATTCCTTATTTTTATCTTAAAATCCCTTATAAAACACATGTATTTTTCTTTAATTCTCATCTATTAATAAACTAACATCATCTACTAATATTTTATTATTATTATCTTAACCCAAAATAAAATGCATAATGAAGAAAAGAAAGAAAAGAAGGTTTTATATATGTACAGTAAGGTTTTATATATGTACAATAGATACAGACTGATCCTCACCTCGAGAGTAAGTCAAGTGTTGACCAAATCGACAAGAAATAAAGTTGGGGAAGATAGGGTCCTTAACTTATAAACATTTCAGAAAATAAAGTTCACAATGTACATATTCATCTCATACGTTATGCACATTTCTTGTACTATTTTATTTATCATTAATTCAACCTCAAATAAAAATATTTTCTTCATGAAATTTGTACATAAAATGTTCTTTAAATGATAAAAATATCTGCAAGAATAAATCATGTATAGAATAAAAGGTACAACACTCATAAAAAGCTGTAAAATAAAAATTGAAAGCTTAATATCTGCTCCATATGAACTCAAAATGAATCAAACTCACTTTAATGGTACTCAAAATAAAATAATCTTTAAAAAGAAGTGGTTTCAAAAAATTTTTAAGTTAAGATATGAAAGTTAACTATTTTGGGTGTTATTGTACATATACAAATGTTTCTCTTTTATTTATTTTATTCTTTACATCTTTGTACATATTGTATTTTTATGTTTTGTAAATATTTTATAGTAATTATATAAAATATAAATAAAAATAACAAAAGAAAAAAAGAACAAAAAATAAATAAGTATATTTATTATATAGGTATAATGTACATGTTTTGTACATATTTATATTTATTTGTAGTATTAAACAAATTCATAAAAATGAAATAAGAATATTTTTATATCCATTAAATTATTATTATAATTAGTAAAATATAAAAGAATGTGTATATTTTTAATGACACTAATTTAAAAATATTTCTTTTATATAGTTATTTTATATCTATAAATATATATAATGAATTAATTTCACTATTTAAATTAAATTATTTAATTGATTGAAAATCGCTAAAAATAGTTTATTAAATTATAAACATTTTTTGTTTTAATAACTTTTAAATTTAAACTCATTTTCTATTTTACTTTTATTTACTTTTATTTAACTTTTACTATTTTGTCATGTAGCGGATTTATTCGGACTTGGTTCCCATTAGCCCAGATCCGATTTGTTGACCTGACAGTCAACTCCCCCTCCACTTCTCCAAATCTGTTTACCAAAGCCAAGCCGCCTCCATCTCCCAGTTATCCAGACTAGGATTTAATTTCCATTCATCTGAATCTGGACTCGAATAACCACCTCATAATCTTGATCCATGCCCAACCCCGGAACCACACGATTCTCTTCTTCTCACGCTAAACTATTTGTTCGAATTTCGTCACTCCTCCACCTATTTAATAGCCTCAAGGTGCTTCTTCTTCTAATTGATCCTTCTTTGATCCCCTTTTTTGCGTCGATCTCGTGTGTGTGTACATTCACGTTCGTGACAGGAGCTTGAATCCCATCGAGTGGGAGCGTGCAAGATTGGGAGATGCGAGATCCACCATCCAGTGTCGATCTTCATCAGAGTTCTATTGCGACGATATTTATACAATCAATCCCAGATGTATTGAGGCTACCCCCACCTCTGCTTCATCATATTTCATTGTCGTTGTATTTAATTTCGGTTAGATTTCAATCGCATTGCAATGTTGTTTGATTCCTAAATATGTAGCCATAAGGTATGTTTAAACCTCCGATCGTCTAGATCGGAGGTCATCATCGTGTTTTAAACACCTCGATCCGATCGCAAACCCAACACGAATCGAAAAGTCTTCTACATAACCCTTCTTGCATCCTATCCTTCTAGACATGATCATCAGATCAGACCTGGAACTTGACCTCCTCCTCCATCTTCATAGGAGGTCGTCGATCACATTCACCCCTTATTTTCGTGCTTAATGACATTCGACCAAGGATGATGAAGCCTCGATCCCTCTCAATAACCTTGCAGGTTCATCTAGAGTGTGGTTGGAGCACGATTAGGCGAAGGAGTATCACAGACAAAGCATAACTACCTACTAATCTCTTCGCAACGAGATCTAGACTCAATTAGTTGTTCAAATAGAAGCCGACTGTCATCAGCAACTATCAGAACCCTTCGCAGCTGAGATTGGGTTCAAATCAGTTGAGTATTGGTCGATCGAGATTCACATGGAGTTGCCTTCTTCACAGTTCATCCACTGTCGCTCATTGCCATCCAATCGAGAGAGGGAGTCCCATATTCGACCCTAACAATTGATCCACACTCAAATCAGAAACATCCTATCAGATCTGATGGTTTCATCCAAACCACTCACCCTCTTGCAACCAACACATGACTCGTACGCGCCTCCCTTGGTGAAATTGCAATTTATTTCTTCTTCTTTTTTGTATTTGCATAAGGAGCTTGATATCACATGAATATACATTATTTTTGAAATAAGTGCATGTTATCCTTGTTATTTTCTTTATTTTTTAGTCCATTACAACTACACATGTTTTATGCATGTGACTTGTCAGTTTAATTACGTTTCATCCAAACCACTCACCCCCTTGCAGCCAACATGTGACTCGTACGTGCCTCCCTTGGTGAAATTGCAGTTTATTTCTTCTTCTTTTTTGTATTTGCATAAAGAGACCGATATCACATGAATACACATGATTGTTAAAATGACTGCACATTAGCCCTGCTATTTTCTTTATTTATTTTTGTTCATTACAACTGCACATGATTTATGCATGTGACTTGTCAGTTTAATTACGTAGAATGTCATGGAATGATTTATTTTGTAAATAATTGCTTCAAAACATTATTTTAATTGCAATCCACTCCCTATCACTGTTGTGCACACGTATTCCACGTGGTTGCTTGGTTCAATTGCATAATATCTAGTAATTTTATTTTGTGACATTTCTTTTGTTTTCTAAATTTAAAAATACAAAACATCTCATTTTCACTGTTTGACTTTAAAAAATTAAAATTTGAATATTGTTCGAAAATTTATAAAAAAAATTCATGTTGCTTGGTTTTACTATATTTTGACACATATAAAAAAAGTAAATAAAAATATAAACAAAAAACATAAAAATGCAAATATTATAAAAACCTTATAAAAATCATATAAAATCACAGAAAAATAGAAAAATATGTTTGTTGTCTTGTTTTAAAGCTACGTTTTACATAAAAATTGTTTCCAGAAAGTTGAATTTATTTTCTTTTTTAAAAACCTTAAAAACAGTAGCCTATTTTACCTTATAAATTGTTTTAAACTTGAATCCAATTTAAAATCCTTAAAAATATAAAAATATCACAAAAATATATAAAAATAGTGAGAATGGCTAAAAACAAAAAACATTTTATTTTGTTATTTTATCTTATTTCTTATATTTGAAAAATCTAAAAAGTCTTTTGTTTTATTATATATAGTTTATTCATAAATTGTTTTGAAAATTTAAAATACTTAAAATTTTAAAAAATTGAAATTAATTAAAAAATAAAAATAAGAAACTTTAAATATAAAACATTTAAAAACTAATTTAAAAATATAAAACTCATTAGAAATCCATAAAATTCGTAAAAATCATTTAAAAAATCTTTAAAATTGTTGAAAATTCTCGATTAATAACTACATTCTCCACTTAGTTGGAAGTTTGCCTCCCTTATTTCGACACTATGTACTCTACCATTATACAATTGTTAGGGGTAAAAATCAAAAAATCAAAAGGGTTCATATTCTCTCTTTTCTAAGTGACAGATTTTGTTGCCACAATGACACTACTTTGCTTGTAGAGTAGTAGACCGAAATCTCGATACATCAGATGGCACTATTGTCGGGGAGGCGTGAATAAGTTGTTAGATTAATAAATAGGATTTTCTACTTGTTTATTTCTTTTATTTCCATTCCATTTTATATCATTCACTAGCTTTATTTTCTATATCTTGAATATTCTATTGGTTCTCTTCTTCTGTTGCATGACCCATATGTGGAGGACAACCTCTTAGGGAGCCGAGCATCCAATGTATGTGGAGACTATTGTTCGAGTCAAGCCGATTGCCGAGTGACATATGGAGAAGGAGATGCATGATCCCTTTAGTTTTATTTTAGTTATTCATTTACATTCTTGTAATTAATTATAACTAATTTGTGGCATGTACCTTTTTTTTGCAAAAGGGTCCCCATTAGTGGCATCCGAGTTGTAGTTAGAGACACTTGGACTATTATTTGTGTGATTACGAGGTTTGTTTCGCTGGCATAGGTGCAAGGGGACCTCATTGGTTTTATCGTATTTTCTTCGCCTTCTACCTTTTTTCCTCCCTAATTTTCTCTTTATTTTCTTTGATTCTCACGATTTGAGTTTTCACTTTTATTTCTCTTTATTTTGTGTGATTGAGCCTCTAGTTTTTAGGTTTCTACTCGGTTGAGTCCTGTAATATTAGTTCCAAACCATAATAGAATATCTGTTCGTATAGACA
Source organism: Ottelia alismoides (assembly GCA_037367405.1). Classification (NCBI taxonomy): domain Eukaryota; kingdom Viridiplantae; phylum Streptophyta; class Magnoliopsida; order Alismatales; family Hydrocharitaceae; genus Ottelia; species Ottelia alismoides. The sequence continues at coordinate 452,080 of JAZKJV010002011.1, read as the reverse complement.
TTCGAATTGGACATAGTCAAATAAAAATCGGTGCTTCCCGCTAATAGATGTTCCTGTTGGGATAGTTCTCATTGAATTCATATATGATATATTTATATTCTATGCACATATCATATTGTATGTAGATTGCTAGAGCAAGGCATGCATTCTTACTCGTGCACGCATCCTTGATTTCTTGCGCATCGGCTTTTCTGACTTCTTTCCAAGTTTCTGGACTTTGGATCATAAAGGATTTGGAAAAATCATTAGGTAATTTTTATCAAATTTTCTAAAAAAAGTGGCAGTCTAATAAAATTTGGGACTGGTATTTCACTCGACCCTAAATAGAAACATAATGATTCATTTTGATTTGGGGAGAGTAACCCCCTCATTGGACACATGTACTTACCTCCAAAAAGAGCAGGTGATGACATAGCCCTAAGGATTAGAGCCAAAAATCCCTTGACTTGTGCCCTAAGCACTCATGTATTACTCTTGGTATATGGTCTAGCTGCAAGCACTTGTCTCCGACCGTAGAAAGTCATTTTGATGTGCTCTGCTTCACATTCCCCTTTGGGCCTGGTATAGTTATCAATTAAATCTAAAATCAAAAAGATGAGCGACCAAACTTTCACGGTCTTTACAGTGTTAAGTTGGTGAATTTGAGGATTTTATTTGTCTTTGCTTGTTAGAATAAATATCCTTCTACATGCTTTGTGCCTTTTCTCACTTTTTCTCTTTGATTTGACTATCGTGTTATCATATCTTTCCTCATGTTTTGAAGATGTTAGGATGGAGTGATTTGTGTTCGAACTTTGCAAACTTATCTCTCTACTCTCCATACAATTCGTCTTCATCCTTTCGGAATGAATCTCTTCTCGAGTTTTCTTTTTTTCTCTCACTCATTATCTTTCACCAATAAACTCGTTGTTTGAGATAAATTCTCATCTCAAACTTTCTTTTCTGAATCCTTCATTTATGAAGATTGACGGAGTTCCTTTCACACTTTCATCGGCTGATTTATAGACAGAGGACTCGATGGCACCTAAGGAAAAGGGAACCATTGCAAACCATATCGAGATCAACAATACGATATCGGCATCCATTCAGATCATTCAGGAGAGAGGAGGATCAATCGAGAGGAGGTGGGAATGGGGGATATTAGGAGCAAAAATTAGATGAGCAGAAGCTGACGCTTCGAGATTCCTATAACCCAAGAGTGGGACAGATGGTCAATTGGATTTAGACTCATGCGATTCACGGGCATTTCGAGTAGAAGATGCAGCTACTTCCACTTCCCATTTTCCATGGATACACCAATGGAAAACCTTATGTACACCTCCAATAGTTCCACCGCATATGCAACACGACACACTACCCTAAAATCTTATTAGAGGTAGCCAAGATCTCAGCTTCCCCTTCAGCCTTATGGATAAAGCATTTTACTGGACAAATCATTTAGAAAGGGTGGTGATGTCATTGGATGAGCTAAGATCAGCTTTTCTGAACAAATATTATCCTCTAGGTTGATTGAATCAAATGTGATCCCTTATATCCAACTTCTCCCAGATGTCCCATGAGCCTATTCACGAGGTGTTGAAATGATTCAAAGACTTGATGGAGAAGTGCTCCCATCATGATATACCAAAGACAAGCTTAGTACATAATTTCTTTAGGGGTTCGAGTTTAGAGAACTAGAGGATAGTAGATGACGTTTGTGGGGGTTCACATTTCAACAAGTACGATGACATTCTATGGCAAATCTTTGAGGAAATGGCGGAGAGTTTAGCATCACTTTCTTCTTCCTGTGCATTTCAGAAGCATCCTTCATTTCTCTACAAGACTGTCAATATGATGGCACATCATGATGTGGATATGATCGAGTGTTTGATTTGAGTACCATAGGGAATCAATTATCCAAAGTTGATATTATTGAGAAGCGATCGCAATAACTCGAGAAATTAAATGTAATCGAATATAGAACCAAGAAGTTGGATAAGCTGGATGAGATCACCGTGTACTTGGAGTTGATTATTAGCATAATCCACTCCTATCAAAGTTCGAGTGCTGCAACAGAGACATCTGCACTAAAGCACACTTCTTCTTCTACACTGCAGAGTTCACTAGCACCCCCTCTCGTTCAGTATGTATACTATGTGCAGACCCCAGATCAAGGACTGCAATAACAGACTCTAGTACAGATGGTGATGTACTAGGCATAGACTCCATACTATTCAGAGCAGCAGTTCCCACCTCCAACTCACATTCAGGAGGTGAATGACATATGGAGCAACCAGGAGCACAACCAGCCCCGTCCACCATGACCGTATCAATTAGGTTCTCAAGTAGTCACTAGGTTGTTTCAACAGTCTTAGGGCGCTAGACAATGGGTGCTTCGATTTAGGTATTAGCGCATTACGGAAGCATGAAGATCACATCATATGCGATCAGGAGCAACTAGTCATACTAGTTGCTCGGGGCAGCGAAACTTTAAAAATCAAAGAGATGAAACCATATGATTCGAGAACACTTCTCGAATCGTTTCATCAAGACCACAAAGAAGATATAGGAATACCTCTTGAAGCGTGGTTGCGATCGTTGTCTCTAAAGTAAGAGACCTCCTGCCTCAAGTTCGACCCGATGGAGGAGATGCTTGCGAGCACGTGGATGAGACATGTGCTTCTCGCAATCCAAGTTGAAGATCTAAGCAATGAATTTCCTGATTTCATCTCACGAAATCCAAAGTCTTCTTCACGTGCAAGGAGCACCAAGGAGGATGGAGATCCACGAACAGTCGAAGTGGCGACACAACGATGTAGCAACGACAACAATTCTCTCAATGTCAAGGGGGTGGACGATCACACCTAAGAGAAAGAGAGGGACGCGAGATGAGAATGAGAAAGAGAGAGAGAGAGGGAGAGAGAGAGTTCTCTTGCAATTTTTTTGTAAAAGAAGAGCTAGGGTTGCCTCTTCTTTTATAATATTTGTAAGTTCATGGATCACAATCCATGTACAACACAAAATCAATGGTTGAGATTATTTTGTATTTTCTATCAATGACCATGATTTTGTTGCATAAAAATGTAACAATAATTAATTTAAATTAAATTAAGTATATTGAATTATCATCAATATAATTAATTCATTAAATCAATATGCATGAAAGGTTAGGAAGGAGGCTAGCCACTTTCCTAATTTAGAGGGGATGAACACTCTTTGATTTAGTCAAAGGGTGGCCGTCCACCCTCCAAATATGGATGGTGTTAGCCTTCAACCAATTATGTGAGATATAATATCTCACATAACCCTTTATTATTTGTAATAACTTTTGTTGCAAATTAATTCACACAAACAATTCAAAATTATTTTGTGAATATTTCAATCGTGCCATTGAAAATGTGAATCATATTCACACATCCAAAATAAAAAATAAATTGTATTTTCAATTAATTGTCCAACGTGAATCTATTTCGCATCAACATTTAATTTGTTAATATTATTTACAATTAACTCACTCTAATATATTATAAATCATATTTATAATATATATGATTAATATGGATAGTGATATCCACATTATTTATATCCCTGATAATTAAATCACATTTAATTATCTTGGGTCTCTCATGTATCTAAATAATGTGAATCATATTCATATTATTCAAGACAATTAAATAATATTTAATTATCAATTTCCCAATGCTCAGATATATTATTCAACAATGGAAATTTTATTGAACTCTTTCAAGAATAATGCACTTTCTCCGTAGATACTTGGAGATAAGGACATGGCAATTGTACACGTTCCACGTATACTGAATTGGATATTGAGATCACATCTCAAATCTAGATCTCAGGGACCTCTCATAGATGCTTGATTTAAATCAAAGCCGTAAACCTAATCTTCTCAATGTATCTGAATCGTATTTAGATCAATGTCCAACATTTGGAATAATATTAGGTTACTTCTTTATTGAGAGTAATCACTAAAATCTAAACCTGTTCCATCACTCCCTCGGAATGGAAGCATCATGGTTATACAATCTTTTAAGATCACATCACCCTCGAGTATTCTTAATACTCGTACATCCTGCATACTGGAAGACATAGAATAAACCCGATGTTTTGGATCACTTTTAGACTGTCTTCTTCAGGGTTTTATTATTAAGTTTCTCATTCAGTCATTGGGAGTTGGTATTGATCATATGCTTTCCAAAAGCATGTATCATGCCTACAAATTCTTGTCGTGCTTTCAAAGCAAGACGACTATGCATGGAATTTGATCGTTCCAATACCTCATGAGTGAGCTCATGTCTTCCGGATCAGTAGTGAACCTGTATGATCCCTTTGAGAGATCGTATTACTCATATGCCCGCGTATGCACACTAGCTCGTCAGGGTATAGACCTTGATTATATCATCAACCTATCGGTCTACCAAATGTTCATATTCAGATATATATACACATATATCATTACATCTATCTCCGGCCAGAGGATGCATGCCTATATCGTAACCGTATACAACATAGGTCTGGTTATCCTGATCTCGTTAAGTCAAATCTTTGACCTAACTTATCTGACACCTCTGAATCCCTATTCCTCTAAAGAGGACCTACATCAGGAGGTTGATCAGATATCGACCTTTAGAGAGGGATTGCCATCTCCTTCTCAGACTGGAGATCATCTCTTAACAATCATTTGACGGTGCTTGATGAGTCCTCAATCTAACTCTTTAGATGTCATCCAAGCACCAGCCTCTATGATTCAACCATTGAATCAAAGCTGTATGATTATTAAGATGTCCATGGTACATAACCTTAATTGTACAAAGGGACCTAATATGTGCATTCATTCATTTAATTTCAATCAGGGAGTGAAATAAATCAATATCCTTTATTGATATATCAAAGATTACAATAACATTTATTGTAGAAATGGTTCGCCTCAAGCTCTCATGGCTAACAGTCTCTCACTAGCCTTCAATACCATTCATGTACAATATTTAAACCCATGCTCATTACATACTGGTTGAAAACCTTTTGAGTCAAAGGTTTGGTAAGGGGATCAACAACGTTGTCGACAGAGGTCACCTAGGTGATGAAGATTCCACCATGCTTTTGAATCTCCCAAATGATATGATAATTCATTTCTACGTGCTTGCTCTTTTGATGCCATCTGAGTTCCTTCACCTGAGCTATGGCTCCCATGTTATCGCAGAGCAAACAAGATGAACTTGCACAACCGCACCGTCGCCTTTGCAACATCCTATGCGACAATGTATTTGGCTTCTTTTGTTGAATCGACCATAAGGTCCCGCTTCTTGCTTCTCCAGCTCACAACAACACCATTCAACAAGTTCACAAACCCTGATGTTGACTTGTTGTCATCAACATTAGATTGGAAGTCTGAATCTGTATATCATAAGACTTGGACATCGCCATCTCCATAGACCAAGATGTAATCTTGCACCTGTATTAGATACTTAAAGGTGTTCTTCACTACATTCTGGTGTTGTTCTCCATAGCAGGATTGGTAATGGCTTACCACCCCCACAACATGGCAGATATCTGGTCTTGTGTACATTATGGTGTACATTAGGCTTCCTACAGCTAATGCATAAGGGCATCCGACCAGTGCATTCCTATCCTCAACACTTCGAAGATCCATCCCTTTAGATAAGTGGATGCCATGTCTTAAGGGAAGGAATCCTTTCTTGGAATTCTCTATATGGAAATGTTGTAAGATCTTCTTAATGTACCCATGTTGTGACAATCCCAAATTCCTCTTTTCTCTATTTCTGAATAGATTCAGACCCAAGGTATAAGAGGCTTCTCCAAGATCTTTCATCTCGAAGGTATGGGACAACCATATCTTAACACTGGTCATCATCCATGTATCATTTCCAATGATACGGATGTCATCTACGTAAAGCATGATGAATATAATAGAGTTCCAACTAAGCTTCATGTATGCATGCAATTCATCAGGATTCTGAACAAAATCATAACTCTTTATGGTTTCGTCAAATCTGATGTTCTAGCTATGAGATGCTTGCTTGAGTCCATAGATGGATTCTTCAGCTTGCATACTTTACCTTCCTCAGTTATGAAGCCCTGGGGATGATCCATATAGACATCCTCCTCGAGGTATCCATTGAGGAAAGCCATCTTGACGTCCATATGATAGATGTCGTAGTCAAGATATGCAACTATAGCTAGTAATGTTTTGATGGATTTAAGCATATCCATAGGAGAGAATGTCTCATCGTAGTTGATGCCTTCTCTCTATGTGTAGCACTTGGCTTCGAGTCGTGCCTTGAAGGTCTCTACCTTCCCATCATGTCCTCTCTTTCTCTTGAAGATCCATTCTCTCATGTGTCCGTGCTTTAATCCATCAGGGCACTGCTAGCTATAACCACATATCTTGACTACGACATCTGGCAGGTGGACATCAAGATGACTTTCCTCAATGGATACCCAGAGGAGGATATCTATGTGGAGCAACCCCAGGGATTCATAATCGAGGAAGGCAAAGTATGCAAGCTGAAGAAATCCATCTATGGCTCAAACAAGCTTCTTGTAGATGGAACATCAGGTTCGACGAAATCATAAAGAGTTATGATTTGTTCATAATCCCAATGAACCGTATGTGTACAAGAAGCTTATTAGGAGCACCATTGTGTTCATCGTGCTTTAAGTTTATGATATCCTTATCATTGGGAATGATACATGGATGATGACCAGTATTAAGATTTGGTCGTCCCATACCTTCAAAATGGTCTGAAGTTGTTCAGAAACAGAGAGAAGAGGATTTTGGGATTGTCATAACATGGGTACATTAAGAAGATCTTGGAGTGTTTCCATAAGGGGAAATCCAAGAAAGACGTCCTTCCCTTAATACATGGTATCCACCTCTCTAAAGGGATGTCTCCTCAAAGTGTGAGGACAAGAAAGCCATGTCTGGATGCCCCTACGCATAAGCTGTGGGAAGCCTAATGTATGCCATGATGTGTACAAGATCAGATATCTGCCATGCAGTGGGAGTGGTAAGTCGCTACCTATACCTCTATAGAGAGAAACACTGGAATGCAGTGAAGAACATCTTCAAGTATCTAAGACAGGCTCAATATTTCATCGTAGTATATGGAGATGCTGATCTCCAATTCTTAGGATACACATTCTGACTTCCAGTCTGATATTGATGATCGAAAGTTGACATCAGAGTTTGTGTTCCTCTTGAACGGAGGCATTGTGAGCTAGAGAAGAAAGAAGTAGGACACTACAACCGATTCAACAATAGAAGCCCAATACATTACCACATAGAATGCTGCAAAGGAGGCGGTATGATTGTGCAAGTTTATCCTAGAACTTGGCATAGTTTCCTTTGATACTCCCGTTTTGCTAATTTACGATAACACAGGAGCCATAGATCATACATAGGAACCGAGATGGCATCAAAAGACCAAGCACATGGAAAGGAAATACCACATCATTCAGGAGATTCAAAAGCATGGTGACATCATCATCACCAAGGTGGCCTTTGCTGGCAATGTTGCTGATACTCTTACCAAACCTTTGACACATAAGGTTTTCGGCTAGCATGTAATGAGCATGGGTTTAAGGATTGTACATGAATGGTTCCAAGGGCTAGTGGGAGATTGTTAGCCATGTGAGCTTGTGGCGAACCATTTCTACAATTTGCTACAACAATAAAAGTTATTGATTTATTTCACTCCTCGTCTAATGTTAAATGAATGAATGCACTATAAGGCCCCTCTATACAATTAGGGTTATGTACCAAGGCCATCTTAATGGTCATACAACTGTTGATTCAATTGTTGAATCATAGAGGTGGGTGCTTGAATGAATATCTAAAGAGTTAGATTGAGGACTCAACAAGAACCATCAAATGATTATTAAGAGATGATCTCCAGCCTGAGAAGGAGATGAAAATCCTTCTCTATAGGCTGATAACTGACCGACCTCTTGATGCAGGTCCTCTTAATACGAATAGAGATTCAGAGGTGTCAGATAAGTAAGGTCAAAGAGATGACTTAACAAGATATAGGTAACCAAGACCTATGTCGTATACTGTCATGATATAGACATGCATCCTCTGACCGGAGACAGATGTATTACTATATGTCTGAGTATGTACATTTGGCAGAATAATAGGTTCATGGCCTAATCAAGGTCTATACACTTACGAGCTGATGTGCATAAAAGGGCATATGAGTAATACAATCTCTCAAAGAGATCATACATGTTCACTTGTAAACTGGAAGACATGATCTCACTCATGAGGTATTAGGACCAATCAAATTCCATGCATGGCCATCTTGCTTTGGAATTAGGACAAGAATTTGTAGGTATGATATATGTTTTTGGAAGCATATGATTGATACCAACTCCCAATGATCGAATGAAAAACTTAATGATAAAACCCAGAAGATGACAATGTAAAATTGATCTATATCTTCGTGTTTATTCTAGGTCTTCATTATGTAGGAAGTACAAGTATTAGGAATACCTAAGGGTGATGCTATCATAAACGATTGCATAACCATGACGCTTCCATTCTGAGGGAGTAATGAAACATGTCTGGATTTTAGTGGCTCCTCTCAGTAGAGAAACCTGATCTTAGTCCAAGTGTTGGACATTGATCTGTATGTAATTCAGATACAATGAAAAGATTAATTTCTTTGAGAGGTGCCCAAAATATGGATTTGAGATATGACCTCTATATCCAAGTCATTATACGTGGAACGTACAATCACCCGGTCCTTATCTCCTAGTATCCGCAAAGAAGGTGCATTTTTGATGAAGGAGTTCATGAATAATTCCACTAATGTAATGCATATCCAAGGATTGAGGAATGGATAATTAAATGAGATTTAATTATCATGAATAATGTGATTCATATTATTTAGATGCATGGGAATGAGGATCCAATATGATTAAATATGATTTAATTATTATGGATATGAATAATGTGGATAATATTATCCTTATTAATCATATATATTATAAATGTAATTTATAATATATAAAAGCGAGCTATTTTTAAATAACATTTATAATTTAAATGTTGATGTGAATTGGATTCACATTGAACAATTAATTGAAAATATAATTTATATTTTATTTTGGATTGTGAATATGATTCACAAATTTCAATGGAATGAATGCAATATTCATAAAATAATTTTGAATTATTTATATGAATAAATGTACAACAACTGTTGTTGTAAATCATCGAAAATCATGGGTTGCATATTCTCATGAAAAGGAAAAGGGAACACGATGAATCCATGATTCATTAACATTCTTTCTGTATTTTATCTTAAAATCCTAAACAAATACATGTAAATATGCATCAAATCTCATCTTTTATCAAATGTATAATTATGAATAAAAATACCATTTTATGCATTAAAACCATGTGAATAACTAAAATAAGAAAAAGAAAAAAATAAAAAGAAGGCAGACTGTAAATATGTATATATATACAATATGACTATAAAATATAAATATAACTGAAAGATATATTTATATAACCTAACTCCTGAGACCGAGTAAACATGAATTGGTCGACAAACAAATAAGTATGGGGAGATAAGGAAGAAAGCCATAAAAAGAATTAATTATCCACTCTACATATTATTCATTATTTATCCAATAAATACTCAAATTTCAATGATTTTTATAATTAATTCATATGTATATATTTTTTACCAAATGTTTTCCTATTTATTTCTAAAAATATATAGAAAATTATAAAATAAGTTAAAAATATTAATTTGTATATATGTCAAGAATTCCATCTTTTAAATTGTCAATTTCTCAACTTCAAACATTATAATTTCTTCACACGAACTCCAATTTCATCTGCTCACCTTTAAATTCATAAAATAATGTTCTCTAATTAATGAAGGTGATTTTACTAAAATCGGAGTCCATTTGCAAAAAGTCTGTTTGGGACCTAATGACAACTAGGTTTCTGGACTATTTATTTTATTCAGAACATATTTCTTATAGTTTTAGTGAATTTATAATTTTAATTATTTTCTTGGTCTTGTATTTTATCCAAAAATTATTTCATAATTTTAAGCAATATTGAATATTTTAAATAAATAAAAATCCTAATTTATAGATGAATTTGAACTACAACACTCTATTTATATTTATTTATATATCTAAATTAACTTATTAAAGTCCCTAAAAATTCACATACATCTTTATTATTATCCCAATAATTAATAAAATATAAAAATGACATGTTATTTATAATTTATTAAATTAAAAATCAAAACATTATCTATTTAGTATACTATATACATATTTATTGATATTATATTTATATTTCATTAAATATTTATTATTTATAAAAATATACTTTACAATAAATTAATATATTTAATTATTTATACCTTTTGTTTTTATACCTATTTAAAATAATATTTTTCTATTTATATTTATTTTATAAGTTATTCATTGATTCAGCCAACCGGGTGTTGACACATGTCAACACCCGTTTCATCTTCCCCGAGAACTGGTTGTTGCAATTCTGTTTCAATCGACCTACTTCTCCCATTTGTTCCCGCTTACACCTTCACCCAAATTACCATTTCCACCCTCCATTATCTTCATCTTACAATCTACTTCCACGCCAGCCATTGATCCACAACTAACAACACTCCAATCATCTTATTTAATGATCCTAAGTTCGGTCATAACAACTTAATCCTTCTTCCAGAATCACCCGACCATGAACCCACCTTCTCCGCCCCATACCATCCTCCTCCGATAGTGACAATACCCGAGTCCGTCCCCGCGTGAAATAAGGGAGCACAAAGGTGCCTTCCAACGTGCTCAACCACCTTGAATCATCGCATCCAGCTCCGACAAACACCGGTCATCGGGCTAAAATTGAGGTTCACACAATCTCTTCCCCAGGTGACTTCATTTGCTCCCTCTTTGATTTTCTCGATCCTCATGCCGGAATTTTAATCACCTAATGAGGTATCCTAATCATCATTCTATTATTCCACTTCAAAATAAAACACCAAATTCATCTTGATCGATCTCATTTACGTCTGAATATATCCTTACCGGAGCTCTAGTGAACTTACAAGTATCTGAATATCTTTGGACAATTTCTTTGAGAATTGAGCAATCCAAACTCCTTTGCAGGTTGTGCATATACTCTGGAGCATCTTTCTCAACCATCTAGAGCACCATCGCTTTCATAATTGTCTAAATCGACCAGTAAAGCATCTCATACCGGACATTTATTCCCAAACCCTAGCCGGCCTTCATCAAACAATCACCGTACCTGCCTTCTCTGACTCCATTCCGCTGGAGGAAAGCTTAGAGGGAGATGGCGACTCCCTCCTGGCCCTGCTGGAGGAGACTTCACCCTATCACGTCATCATTGATCAATAGAAAACAAGAACGAGCAACACCCTTCTTTAGATTGGGGAAGAACCACCTTCAAGAACTCAAGGCATAGCTGATCGACACATCGAGCATTTAGACGATCCAAATCGTGCAAAATATTTTAATCTCAACCACCCGCTGAAATGGTGGAAAAATTGCGTCATAAACCCCACTAGTTCCATAAATCTAGACTCACACTCCTGAAGATATTGTATTTGCAATTAGGTCCCTGCACAAGGACCTAATTATAAATATCTTGTAGTTTTCTTACAATTAGGTCCCTAACTTGGGACCTTATTGCAAGAGGACCTTTTTCTCTTATTTGTAGTTTTTGACATACTTTTAGTTGGACATTGGACTACTTTGGGATGCTTGTGACATTTGGACACTATTATATCATCGTAGTTTTCTTACATTTTATTTTTTTGTATCAAATTTTGAAGATTTTCATTGCATTTTATTTTAGATTTTGATCTACTAATTTTGATATGCTTTGAGTTTGTTTTCTCTTCTTTCTCAAGCCCACTGCTTGAGTTGTTTTATCTACTCTATAGTATCACCTATATTCCATATTATTCCACATATTATATTGTAGATATATCTTTCGTAAAATATCCCTTTTCAAAAATAAATAAAATTGGAAAACAAAAAATTCAAAAATACAAAAAAGAGTTTTCTCACGAAAGAAGGAAAGAAAAGAAGATAAAAATATCACAAAAATTATTTCTTTCCCTCGAAAATCACAAGAGCGATTTTTTGCCTCCTTGTGTTCGACCCATACACAATTAACTCGAAAAATTAATAGTGAACAATTTCAATCATTTTAATCGAAGTTGGATTATATTTGATTAATCAAATTTTGTTCAACAGATTCTATACTGACACTCTTTTACCCGTAGGAAAAATTCGATTTTCAGAATCGAAGTTGGATTATGATTGATTCATATTATTTAGATGCATGAGAATGAGGATCTAATATGGTTAAATATGATTTAGTTATTATGGATACGAATAATGTGGATAATACTATCCATATTATTCACATATATTATAAATGTTATTTATAATATTTAAGAGATAGATATTTGTAAATAACGTTTACAATTCAAATTGACGTGAATCGGATTCATATTGAACAATTAATTGAAAATGTATTTACATTTTATTTTGGATTGTGAATATGATTCAAAAATTTCAATAGCATGAATGCAATTTTCACAAAATAATTTTCAAATATTTGTTTGAATAAATTTACAACAAATATTGTTGTAAATTATTGAAAATCATGAGATACATAAACTCATGAAAAAGGAGAAGGGAGCCTCCTTCCCAATTGGGAGGTTGGACGGCCACCATAGTCCTACTTCAAGTAGGGTCGTCCACCCCCTTATTGGAAAGAGGCTTACCTCCTTCCTATTTCTCCTATGTTGACTGATTTAGTTGAATTGATTTATATTAATATTTTTTTCAATATATATTAAATTAAATTGATTGTTGTTGTGTTTTTACAACAAAACCATGGCCATTGAAAGAAACACGATTTGTGTTGTCCATGGATTGAGATCCATGGACTCCAAAAATATTCTAAAAGGAGAGGAAACCTAGATCTTCTTTTACAACAATAATTGATTTCTTTCTCTCTATCATATTCTCATACACGCCCCTTCTCTCCATCAAGAGTGGTCGTCCATCTCTTGCCCTAGAGAAGATCGTCTTCGCCATTACGCCGTTGTGCTGCCACTTCGATCGCTCATGGATCTTCGTCTTCCTCAATGTTTCTAGTATGCGAAGAAGACATCAGATTTTACGTGATGAAATCATGAGATCCTTTGCTTGGATCAACGTATTGATTTCGAGAAGGACACGTCTCATCAACGTGCTCGCAAACGTCTCCTCCATTGGGTCAGACTTGAGACAGGTGGTCTCTTCATTTAGAGACTTTAATCGCAACCACGCTTCAAGAGATATTTCTATATCTACTTTGTGGTTTGGCTGAAATGATTCGAGAAGTGTTCTTGGATCATGTGGTTTCATTGCTTAAAATTTTTAAATTCTGCTACCCTGAGAAACTAGCACAACTAGTCGCTCCCGATCACATATGATGCTATTTTCATGCTTATATGATGCACTTATGGTTATTTCCATAACCTTCATACACAAGGGCATATGAGTACTACGATCTCTCAAAGGTATCATGCATGTTCTCTACTGAACCTAAAGACATGAGCTCATGCATGAGATATTGGGATTAAATTCCATACATGGTCATCTTATTTTGAAAGCATGATAGATTTTATAGGTATGATATATGCCTTTGGAAATATATGATTGATACCAACTCCCAATGATGAAATGAGAAACCTAGTGATAGAACCTTGAAGAAGACAATTCAAATATGATCTAAAATTTCGAGTTTATTCTAGGTCGTCCAGTATGCAGGATGTACGAGTATTAGGAATACTCGAGGGTGATGTGATCGTAAATGATTGTATAACCGTGACACTTCCATTTCGAAGGAATGATGAAACATGTTTGGATTTTAGTGACTCCTCTCAATAGATAAGTAATCTGATCTTAGTCCAAAAGTTGGACATTCATCTGAATATGATTCTGATAAAATGAGAAGATTAGATTCACGGCTTTGATTTAATCAAGCATCTTTGAGAGGCTCCCAAGATCTGGATTTGAGATCTCAATATCCAAGTCACTATACATGGAATATACAATCACCCTGACCTTATCTCCATGTATCTGAGGAGAAAGCACACAATTCGTGAAGGAGTTCGAGAATTGTTCCATGAGCAATACTATCTAAGCATTGAAATTTAGAAAATTAAATAGGATTTATTTATCTCAATTAAAGAGGATAGATATATCTAGGATAATTAAATTAGATTTAATTATCATGGACAAGATTACTGCAGATAACACTATTCACAATAATCATGGATAATGTGGATATGATCTACAATATCCTGGAGAGAGTTAATTATGAACGAGATTTACAATTTATATGTTAATGTAGATTGGATTCACATTACATAATTTAATGTAAATATGATTTACATTAAATATTAGTTGGAAGAAAGTAATTCTCAATGGTCAATGGTATAATTGCAATTATCACAAATAATTTGGAATTAGTTGATGATAATTCAATTAATTAATTAATTAATAGTGGATAAATTAAATTTTTGATTCATTCCACCTTAAAGTGGACATCCATGGGTTGTTCCAACCATGGTGGACAACCACCTATTTTCATATATGGATGAGCACTCTTAGTTATCTTCTATTTTTTGTTATTATTTTAATTGAGATAATTTGGAAATTATTTTCAAATTATGTCTTTGTGTTTTCTTTTGTGTTTATTGTAAACTAAAAGAAAACAGAAATCAATCTTAACCATCGATTAGTGAGAGCACATGGATTGAGATCCATAAAAAGAAATGCTAATCCATCTAAACCATTGATTCGTGTGAGCACATGGATTAGGATCCATGGACTTCCAAAATGATATAGAAGAGAGAGCAACCCTAGCACTCTTCACAAAAAGCTGAATGCAATGGTTGCATTAACAAATCTCTCTCTCTCTCCACATGTTCATTCTTTACATCCTTGGTGTAGATCACGATTGTAGTCGTGCTGCCGTTGTGTTGTCGGAATAGTCGCTCAAGAAACTTGGTCTTCTTCGGAACCACATGCTCGTGAATAAGAAAACGGATTTCATGCGATGAAATCAGGAGGTTCCTTGCTTAGTTCATTGCTAGGTATTGCGGGAAGCATGTGGCTCATCATCACGCATGCAAGTGCACTTTCGTCGGATCGAACTTGAGTCAGGAGGCTTCTTCCTTTAGAAGTCGTGAGGATCAGAAACATGCTTCAAGAGGTAAGCCTAATCTCATGTGATCTTGATGAAACAATTTGAGAATTGTTCTCAAATCATTTTGTTTCATCATTTATTTTTTTTAGAACTCTGTTGCCCCTTGTAATTAGTATGACTAGTTACCCTTGGTTGTATGAAGCGACCTTCATGCTTTTGTGATGCGCTAAGGCCTAAACCAGAACCTTTAAGTGGTATCAGATCCATGTTTAAAGTCTCGGATGCGTGATTTAAACCCTTAGGGAACAAGGTTTTGTATATCGGATGCACGAAGACTCGTAGTTTTTACATATGATGCAAGTTTCAAATCGTTTTTCGCTAAAATGAAAGGCTACTATTTATGCACTATCGGGAAATTTTTTGATAATTAATATAATGTATAAATATGTCTCCAAAATAGTATCCAATTGTTGGCTCCAAAGGTGTACAAATAAAAATTTGAAAAGTCCTCACAGTGACATTATTTTGCATGTATTCACAGATCTATAACAAAGCTATTTTTTGTTACTATTTTCCTGATATAAAATGTGAAATACACAATTATATCAAGTAGAATTAAACCAGAAAATCGCCTGATTGTGTTTTGCACGATTCCGAATCTGGTTGCCATATATATTCCATATTTAGTGGAGATGGGTTGGATGATGATGAGATTCATGAACCCATGATTCATCTACTCTATATATATGTTTTATCAAAATCACCCTAACAAATCACTAATTAAACCTCTTAAAATTGCTTAATTAATATTCACTAATTGTACTAATATTAGGGTTTAAAATATGTAAATAATTAATCCTAAATTGAGCTTATTATTTTATGCGTAAATAATCATTATTTAACCTAGCTCTTTCTCTATCATATTCTTTGGTTAATCAACTAACATGACATCTAGAATTAAAATTCATAAAAAGAGCGAAATTAAAAGAAATCACAACAATCTAGCTTCGTATAATTTGTATATATATTTTATTTTTGTTGTTTTTACTTTCCCTTTTTCTAACCTATAAAAATCCATAAAAACTAGATTAAATATCTATATATTGTATATAAATTAATCCACTATTTAAAATAAAATTAATAATAAAAAATCATAAAATGCAAAAATACAATATTATCTATAGAGTACCTACAAAAAACTTTTTGTGCAGTTGACTTCTTTTGAATGGGGCCTTTGCGAAAGTTGTAGATCTCGTTGAGACGAGCAACTTTTATGTGGTCATTTTTTTAATTTTACTTCATTTACTATTTCTTTCTTATTTTCTTTGATTTCTTTTTATTTTGTCTTTGTAATTTTTATGTTTTTTATTTTACTCTTTAATTTTAATTTAATTTACTAATAATTATTTTATTTATTTTAATTAACTTTCATTTTTTATTTTTTCTTTCTTTCTTTCTTTCTTCTTCCTCTCTTTCTTTCCTTCCATTTTTCGTCCTTCTTTCTTCCTCTCTCTTCCTTATTCTCTCTCTCAGGCCACATGCACGTCACCTGACCCTCCTCTCCATTTTCTTTTCTCTCCACTTCCTCCAGGTCACATGCCACATACGTGACTGCACCCCTCTCCCACGTCACGTGCGCGCCACGTGACCCCCACCCCCTCCCCTTTCTCCCCGCGTCTGCCTCCGTCTCCGCCAGATCCTCTTCCGTTCATTACCTTCTCCACTTGTAACGCCACCACCACTGTCCCCTCCGCTTCCTCTTCTGAAATAGCCGCCCAACCCCTATAAAGACCATCACTATCGCCATCATCAAGCTTCATCCACCATTCCTCAAGCTGCTTTCAGAAAGAAGGAGAGACGACCCCCCGCGTGGGCCAGTGATAGTGCCCCACTGCACTCTTTCTTGAGGTCAGCGTGATCCAGCTGCTCGCGCAGCTGTTTCGAGCCCCCAAGCTTGTCTGAGATCAGCCTTGTCGAGGCCCCGAGCGAATACTCCCCCCATGTATCTCCTTCTTCTCCTCCTCGCCTTTCTTCTTCCTCCACTACGCTCAACCACTCCACCCTTCACTCTTTCCCGCACGCCACCTTAACTCCGCCACCACCGCATTGCACCCCATCTACACCTCATTCGTACAAACTCTATGAAGGATACAGGTGGATCCCTAAGTGCATCACGGAATCGTGTGCATCGTATCGTATACGATGAAGAGCGACTAGTCATACTAGTTGCTCGGTGCAGCGGAATTTTAAAAATTAAAATTATAAGATGAAACCACATGATACAAGAATATTTCTTGGATCGTTTCATCAAACCACAAAGTATTAGAAATACCCCTTGAAGCGTGGTTGCGATCACTTGATCTCTAAAGCAAGAGAACCTCCTGACTCAAGTCCGATCCACGAAGATGGCACTTGCGGGTGCGATGATGAGATGCAAGATTCTCGCAATCCAAGAAAAAAAATCCAAGCTTGAATCTCCTGATTTCGTCGAACGAAATCCTACGTCTTCTACTTGTGCGAGAAGCACCAAGGAAGATGGAGATCCGACAGCACGACGGCGTAGCGACGACTGTAGTTCTCTCAAGAACTCAGAGTGAACGTGCACTCTTAGAGAGAGAAAGAGATGAGGCGCAAGAATGAGAGAAGGAGAGAGAGCACTTCATGCGTGTCCTTGAAGGGCTAGGGTTGTCCCTTCTTAAATAGTGGTTTGGGAGTCCATGGATCACAATCCATGCACACACAAAATCAACGGTTAGGATGATTTGTGTTTTTAATCAATGGCCATGATCAATTGTTGTTTAATAAAGCAACAACTATTGATTTATATTAAATTAAATATATGTTGCATTATCATCAACATAATTTAACTTAATAAAAATTAATCAACAAAGGATAATAATGAGGATAACAATCACCTCCTAAAAAAAGGGGGCGTCACCCTTGAACAACTCAAGGGTGACGTCACCTTTTTATTTGGTGATTTTTATCTCCTTTATGTTATCTCATTTGCAACAACATTTATTGCAAATATATTCACTAAATTAATTCCAAATTAATTAGCGACATTTCAATTATGCCAATGAAAAAATGTGAATCACATTCACAACCCAAATACAAATGTAAATTATATTTCCAATTAATCGCTTAATGTGAATCCAATTCACATTAATAATCCACCGATAAATATTATTTACAAATGTATTCTCTCTAATATATTATAAATCATATTTATAATATACATTGATATTATGGATAACATGGATAGTACTATCCATATTCAGCATTTCCTTGATAATTAAATCTCATTTAATTATCTTGGACAATCATTCTCGTAATATGAATCTTATTCATATCATTCTTGACAATTAAATCTCATTTAATCATCAATATCATGTTGCTTGGATACATAATTCATTAAAGGAATTATTCTTGAACTCCTTCAAGAATAGTGTGCTTTCTCCGCAGATACTCGGAGATAAGGACATGGCGATTGTATTGTTCCACGTATAGTGACTTGGACATTGAGATCATCTCTCAAATCCAGATCTTACGGACCTCCCATAGATGCTTGATTAAATCAAGTACGTAAACTTAATCTTCTCATTGCATCTAAATCTCATTCAGATCAATGTCCAACACTTCAACTAAGATCAAGTTACTTCTCTACTGAGAGGAGCCACTAAAATCCAGACCTGTTTCATCACTCCCTCGGTATGGAAGCGTCATGGTTATACAATCGTTTATGATCACATCACCCTCAGGCATTCCCAATACCTGTACATCCTGCATACTGGAAGACCTTCTAATAAACCCCAAGTTAAAGATCTCTTTTTTGGACTGTCACCTTCAGGGTTTTATCATTAAGAATCTCATTTGATCATTGGGATTTGGTATCGATCATATGCTTTCCAAAAACATATATCATGCCTCTAAATTCTGTCAAGCTTCATAAGCGAGATGACCATGCATGGAATTTATCGATCCCAATACCTCATGAGTGAGCTCATGTCTTCCGGTTCAGAAGTGAACCTGTATGATCCCTTCAAGAGATCGTATTACTTATATGCCTTTGTATGCAAACCAGCTCGTCGGTGTATAGACCTTGGATAGGTCATCAACCTATTGGTATGCCAAATGTACATACTCAGACATATAGCAATACATCTGTCTCCGGCCAGAGGATGTGTGCCTATATCGTGACAACATTTGACATAGGACTTTAGTTATCTCGATCTCGTTAAGTAAACCCTTTGACCTAACTAATCTGACACCTTCGAATCTCTATTCCTATGAAAAGGACCTGCATCAAGAGGCCGGTCAGATATCAACCTATAAGAGAAAGGATTGCCATCTCCTCCTCAGGCTAGAGATCATCTCTTAACACTCATTTGACGGTGTTTGATGAGTCCTCAATCTAACTCCTTAGATATTCATCCAAACACCAGCCACTATAATTCAACTATTGAATCAACAACTGTATGATTATTAAGATGGCCATGGTACATAACCCTAATTGTACAGAGGGACCTATTATGCAAATTAGTTATTCTTCATTTCAGATCATGGAATGATATTTGCAATAACATTTATCGCATAATGGCTCGTCGTGGGCTTGCATGTCCAACACTCCATTCACCTCCGACCTTGCAAAGGTCGGAGGTCCATTCCCCTTTCCCGCTCGCCATCCACGTACCTTACGTTTCTCCTTTTCTCTCCGCTCTCCACCACCTATCTCAGCCCTTCACCACACCTCACCTCCACCGTCGTTACCAACCGCACCTCCACGCTGAGAACAACGCCATCGACCACATCACCGATCACCAAAGAGCCCCTGCTCCGCCACGTGCTTTACTGACCCCAGTCTCTCCTCTGCCTCACGCTTCTCCTCCTCGTCGCCCTCAGCCGGTATCGAAGCCTCAGCCCCACCACTCGGCTAGCTCCACCAATCGTTTGATTGGGCCCAAGCCCTCAATCCAACGGTCAAATCTCCTCCACGTGCCCCCTCCCCGAGCCTCAACCCAAGCCTTGAGGCTCGGGTTGATTGCTCCACCCTTCACTGCCATGTGGCGCCTTGGGTACCACTCCTCAACCATAGACCCGAGGTTGCCACTTAGCCTCCTCCTCCACCACAGAGCCTCACTACGCAAGTGCAACACACGTACAATAGTGGGAAGATTATGCCCCGCCTCCATGCCATTCCAGAGAAGTTCTAAAAGACCCCCGCTAAACTCATCACGTGTCTAGTGCGTGTGCACGTGGGTAAATTACACCCAACCCCCTCCAAATTACAGAAATCACGAGAAGGTCCTGCCATCCTAAGATCACGGGCTTTGTTCTTGCCATTGTGGGCAAATTATAAGAAGCCCCTTGGAAGTTTTGATATTTGCAGATAAGTCCTCCAGGGGCTACTTTGAGAAGAAATTATTTACCATTATTACATTTTAGTCCCTAAACATTTCAATTTATCACGACTTTCTCACACGAACTCCGATTTTCGCACAGAATATGTCGTTTTGAAGCTATTCTAGTGCTCTATCATTTTATCTATCTTGTAAATTGAACTGGAGCTTATTATGATGATTATTATTTAAGAATCTCTGATGATAATGTAGGCTGATCTTCAACATATTTGGGCCATATTTCTTTTGAGAGATATTTGATTTTATCTGCATGGGTTCATTGGAGGAGATTTAATCTGATTAGTCCTCTTGTGGTTTTATCAACTATTCTTTGTGGATTTCGATATTGTAGAGGCTCAATCGAGGAGGAATAATAAGTTTATTTCCCTATTATTTCTATGTGATTAAAATCTATTTATTTGAGGAATAAATTATAGGGAAAGTTGGCTAGAATACCTTGAGAATATATTATTGATCTATGAGCCTGATACATTGACAAGTATTGATCATCAAGCTTGCAGCTTGGATTCGCTCTTATATATATATATTGAGTTACTCTCTTTTGATCTCTGAATTTTATTTTGAGAATATGGATTAATTTATTTGGATTAAAAATCATAGTCACATATCCTGTGCTTAATTATTCTCTCTATTTATTTGCACTTGCACTTGCATCATCGCATTTTCTTTCCACATTATTTCCTAACATAGAAATTGACATAGAATTACATTAATTATTTAAATTAATTTGAAACCACGCAACTAAAAAATCACCATTCCCTATGTTCGAAGCGGTTTTTGTTGGATCAAAATCTGTCTCATAGACTGCAATTATCAACAATTAAAGGGATGCATTTCACGACCATCAAATGGTGTCGTTGCAAGAGAACAACGAATTTT
Source organism: Ottelia alismoides (assembly GCA_037367405.1). Lineage (NCBI taxonomy): Eukaryota > Viridiplantae > Streptophyta > Magnoliopsida > Alismatales > Hydrocharitaceae > Ottelia > Ottelia alismoides. The sequence goes on along the minus strand of JAZKJV010002011.1, from coordinate 430,540 downwards.
TAGGGTTTTAAATTAGTTTCTTTAATTAATTATTTTGAGTTTATTTCTATGTCATTTTATTTTATTTTTGCATTTACTTTTAATTGCATCTCTCTCACTACAGATACTAACCATATTCTCTCTCTTCGCAGATAACTGAGAGTAATTCTGGATATAAATTCAAGGATCTACGAAGAAGAAGACTGTTTGTAATTTTATTATGTGAGAGAGAGTTAGATAGTTTTAATTTCTGCATCGTTTACACGGTCTATCTCTCTCTCTAAATCCTGATTTTTGTAATAATCCTTATTGTGCGGTTGGGACCGGACATGAGTGGCGTAGAAATTAGGTGCACATACACTAGCTTAGATTTATTTTTAATCGTGCTCGTAATTTTTAGGCCACACATTTTTCACTAACTATACACACTATAGATCGTTTGACTTAGCCAAATTTTTAATCAATTCTTCCCGCTAATAGAACTATCAGTTTAGGGAGTTTTCATCTGTGCATAACATTTAGTGTAAATTTTAAATTCCTTGTATTGCATCCCGTACGAAGAACATAAGTAATCACTATAAGTCTTCTTCTTAAGCAATCGATGCTCTCTACCTCAGTTTTGCAACTTAGAATTTAAAGGAATTAGGATCGCTCGTTAAGCGTGATATTTTTGTGTTCATTTAAGACCTCAGTGATAACTTTTTAAAACCGAGACTACTAATCAAGGTAACTATATATAAATTAACATAAATTTAACCCTTGTGTCTGGTGGAGAGAAACCCACTCATTGTTTGTAGAAAAAAGATCGCACACTTAGGGTAGAGCCAAAAGTCTGGAGTTTTCATTCTGACTACTAAATTTAAAACCGACCAACTACTTCTCAGTGAGGGAATTGTGGTCTCCCTTAGCATATTGGGTAGTCATTCTACGGTATGTACTTACACCCATACTAGGTGAAAGTGGATGCAACTAGCCGTATGAATTTGGGTCAGTCTTTGTGAAAATCTTCAGCACCTAAGCTCCGCTTAATCTCCTCAATGATTGTTTTATCACTAAATTAAAATTTTAAAAGATAAACGGACGAACCCTAATGTTCCTTCACAAGTGTTGAGTGGGTGAATCAACATGTTTGACTTGTGTTTGGTTTGTGTGTTTATCTTATCGTGACTCTTTCATCGTGCTCCTATCAATTCTCTTGACATCAAAGATGGATTTCTCTTGGAATTTTGTTCGAACCTTGTGAACACTTCACGGAACCCCTTGGATTTCACATCTTCTTTGATTCGAGATGACCCTCTTCTCAAACCCACCTGGTCTTGGGATGACCCTCTTCCCAAGTCCCCTTCAGGGTTTAGTCAATCCTGGACTAACCCTCTCTTCTACGCTCCTCCTGCCAAAGAAACTTTTATCTTTGGTAGAACTCCTAAACCTTCTAGCCATGTATCTAACCCATACCTATCTATATCTAAAGGTGAAGAGGAAGTCAAGATGCGTCCCAAGAAGAACCCTAGTGAAGATGAGGACAATGGCCCGCTGCAAGTTGTTCTGGCTAAGGTTAACGCAACCAAGCAACACAATGCAATGCTTAGAGCTCAGATGGCGGAACTGCAATTAGGAAAATCTGCTATGGAAGACACATACCTCCCAGAAATAGATGATGATTATAACTTGTTGAGACCTATACCTCTTGAGGATGCGTTCGAACACAAACCACATTTCCTCACGCTGCTACCTAAGTTCGGAGGGAACAATCATGAAGAACCATATGCCTTTCTCAGAGACATTAAGCTAGTATGTGACAACCTTTCCTACCCCAGGGTTAGTCAAGACTACATAAGGTTGAGAGCTGTCCCCTTCACCTTGACTGATATGGCGACTTATATGATGAAAAATCTAGGGAATTGTTCACCACATGGGCTACCTTCTAGACTCTATTTTTAAAGAAATTCTACCCAGTAAGTAGAATTAACCAAATGAGGATCAAGCTCACAAGCTTCACCCAGCTCCCTAATGAACCATTCTATGAGACCCGGGAGAGGTTTACATACCTAATTCAGAAATGCCCAGGGCATGGCATAAGCAAGATGATGCTGGTCCAAAGTCTTGTTAATGGGATGAACCATGAGCCGCAAGGGTTAGTGAGTGCCTCCTAGGGAGGAAGCTATATGGGATGTCACGAGAACATAGTTTAAAAAATGTTCGAGAAATTAGCAAAATCTAGCAAGGCACGGACCACAAGCTAGGCCTACACGGCCATATCCCTCTCACTTTTATCTAAGGAGGGAGTCAAGAAGACTGTGAACAATCTGTCGACTGACCAAAATGGAGATATGGGAATAATATGTGATAAGCTATCTGTAGTCGAACAGATTTATAAGAAGGTGGTTGAACTCCATAAATGAACCGATATGGAGAAGATGGCCAAACTACCTAAGCAGATGGAAGAACTATCGGACAAGGTATCTAAGATCCAGATACCTGCCTTGACTACACCCTCTTCCCCCATTCACCAAATTCACTACGCTCAAGGCAAGGGGTAGGGCAATAGACCAACTGGGGAGGAGATCAAATCTTCACCCAACAAACTGAAGAATCCTCTGTCCAGACAGTTTACGAGGAACCTCTACAAGTCATGGAGATAAACGAAGTCTAGTATAATCTGGATCTAGTAAACCGATCGGAACCCAACTCTACTCCGAACCCTCGTCCACTACAATCTCATCCCGGCTATTAGCCTCAACCAGTAGTAACAACATTAGTTCCAGCAGTACCGTCCGGGTTATCAGAACCCACAACCACAACAACAGCAGCAGTAGTACCGATGCTAGGGCCAATACCGATAGTACCAGCCGACCCAACCCAGACAAGACTAGGGCTCGTCATCTTCGATCTCTCCTGAACTCCAGCGAGTGCTGGATAAGCTTCATGACATTAGAGTCGATATTAATCGACTCTCCAGATGGAGAGATGAATACACCTCACCCCAAACCACCCCCCAAGCTCAAGTCCAAGCCAACGCTAATAATCTTGGACACAAAGATCATGTACAAATATCAGAATATTCTCTACTTGACTACGAGATCTTTTTGCATGATGTTACAAATCATATTTCTCTCAGGAGCGGAAAGACCGTAATCATGCCTGATTGAGCTAAGGAAAGCGGTGACATAACCCCAATGTCCACACCTATGCATACACCTGGGGAAGAAGAGGAGGAGAGACCACCTCCCCCATACCTGAGCATCACAACACCTTAGAATCAAGCAAGTCTGAAGCAGACAAGGAAGACTCACCGTAGCAGCACCCCCACAGCCTCATGCTTCACTTTCTTTTCCCAGTTCAAGTCAGAGTCCTAGTGTCAGTGTCAGTCCTAGTCATGTATCAACTTACATTTTCAATAAAAGGGATGACTGAGTTCTTGATCATGATCACTCGATTCCTTTCCCCCATGCTCTAATGGTTGGAAAGAAGAAAAACTTAAAAAACCCAAAAATGAGGAAGAGATGGTTCATGTCTGTAGAGAAAACATCAAGGTCACTTTATCTCTAGATGAGATGATAGAAAGAGACCCAGATTTTAGAAAATACCTTAAGATGAGATGCACACCGACAAGGGACAACAGAAAGAACTCAAGCCAAACAAAGAAGCATATCCTCTCCATAGCTACATCTTGTTTAATTAGAAATGAGCTTCCAAGGAAGAAGAGAGACATGGGTGCCCACTTTGTAACTAGCCAAATCAATGAAATCAAGTATGCTAGAACTCTATTAGACAACTGTCCCTTATCAATCCCATGACCACACTTTATGAACTTCTTAATCTGGGACCTCTTAGGAAGTCAATAGCCGTACTTCAATTTGTTGATACATCAACTAAGAGACCCAGGGGCGAGATTAGGAACGTTTTAATCAATATCGAGGGATGAAATTATCTTATGGATTTCACAGTTCTTAACATGGATGTCCCTAGAAATTGGAAAGATTCTCAGATGATCTTAGGGCGACACTTCTTTAGGATCGATGGAGACCTATTTGACTATACTTCAAGAAAAATCCAATTCAGAGATATTGAACTAGAAATGAAGCATACTATATTCCAGAGACCTGATACAGAATCCAGCACCGAGTCAATAGATTCCGAGTCATAGGCAGATTGTAGCACAATAATGACAGTTGGGCCTTGGAGACAGATACCGACCATAATCATAGAATCACTCTCATATGGATAGGACATTGTCGATCAGTTAGTATGCCATCTCATTCAAGAAAACACTCTTTTTGCATCATCATACACTCCTGGAGACTCAGAGGTCTATATAGACCTGTCACTCCCATCTCTTTTAGGACAATCCCAGAGTGAGGAAGACGGGTTGAACTATGACATATATTTGGCGATCTGGCCCCTGAAGCCGTTCATTTGGTAGCAGAGGATGTTACACATGATCCATCCACGACACAACCAGATTCAGCAATGATAGAGCCATATTTCTTGGACAATATTGATATGCCTGAGCTCAAACCATTTCCACCTACTCTTAAATATGCATTCCTTGCGGGACCTAAGGGGAAGTTTCCGGTCATCATCAGTTCACATCTGACCAAAGAGCAGGAAATCCACATGCTAAGAGTATTAGAGAAAAATCACAAGGCAATTGGCTGGTGATTATCGGATCTCCAAGGGATTTACCCAGATCTTTGCTCACACCATATATACCTTGAGGACAATGCTAAATCCTCCCGTGAATTCCAGCGTAGGTTGAATCCAAATATACGGGAAGTGACTAAGACTAAGATAGAAAAATGGTGTGGAACATAGTCATTTATCCTATCTCAGACTCCAAATGGGTGCCACCTTTACATGTAGTCTCAAAGAAGTCGGGGCTCCAAATTGTCACCAACGAGGAGGGAAAGGAGATCACGACACGAGTACCCACGTCGTGGCACGTCTGTGTGGATTACAGATGCCTGGATGCCACAACGAAAAAGGATCACTTCCCACTGCCTTTTATTGATCAGATTTTGGAGAGATTGGTGGGAAGAGAATACTTTTTCTTTCTAGACGGGCACTCTGGCTATAATCAAGTAGCCTTCACCCTGAGGACCAGGAAAAGACAACATTCACTGGTCCCTTCAGTACTTACGCTTTCAAGCGCATGCCTTTCAGGCTATGTAATGCCCCATTCACTTTTTAGCGGTGCATGATTGCGGTATTCGCTGAAATAGTTGGAGATTTCTGGAAGTATTTATGGATGACTTCTCGGTCCTTGGTGATTCATTCAATGATTGTCTCATGCACCTAGACCGAGTCCTCGAGAAATGTTTGGAGGTTAATCCGGTGCTCTCATGGGAGAAAAAGTCATTTCATGGTAAAGGAGGGCATCGTGTTGGGGGATGTCATCTCCAAGAAGAGAATGGAGGTTGACCCAGCCAAGGTGAATGTGATTAAGAAGCATGAACCACCAACCAACGTCAAGCAAGTACGGAATGGACGTTGACCCAACCAAGGTGAATGTGATCAAGAAGCATGAACCACCAACCAACGTCAAGCAAGTGCAGTCTTTTCAAGGTCATGCCAGATTTTATCAAAGATTTATTAAGGATTTTTCAAAAATTGCCTGACTGCTGACTGATCTCTTAGGGAAAGACACCACGTTCATTATAGATCATAAGTGTCTTGTGGCCTTCGAGCTGCTCAAAAAGAAGATCATGGAATCTCCCATCCTGTAATCCCCCATCTGATCTCTTCCCTTCGAGATCATGACCGATACCTCTGATTTTTCAATTGGGTTGTGCTTGGACAGAGGAGAGATGGGGTCCCTTATGCTATTCACTATGGAAGCAAAGTTTTTGATCCAACTCAGAAGAATTATACCGTGACAGAAAATGAAATGCTTGCTATAGTCCTTGCCTTAAAAAAATCAGATCTCTACTTTTAGGATCTGAGATAATAGTGTCACAGATCATTCAGCCATTCAATACTTAATGGCAAGGAAACACGCAAAGACGTGTCTTCTCATATGGATACTTCTACTTCAGGAATTTGATGTGGAGATTAAGGATAAACCTGGAGTAAAGAATGTGATGGTCGATCATATATATATTGAATCAAATAAGATAAAATCCCTGATTCATAGTCGATCTGTGAAGCCTTCCCATACAAGTCAATTTCTGTTATTGACTCTTTCCCATGGTATGCCGACATGATTAACTATCTTGTCTCTAAGAAAGTTCCCTGGGGTTGGCCCAAGAGCAAAATTGTCTGACTTAAGTCAGAATCTAGACACTACCATTGGGAGGATCCGTTCCTTTTCTTTGATGGACTGGATTTTATGCGGAGAAGATGTATTCCTCAGGAGGAATACCAAAGTGTGCTCAATCTACGCAACACCTTGGAGGTAGGACACAACTCCAGGAAGAGGACCGATGAGAAGATATTACAATGTGAATTTTACTAGCTGACCTTGTTTAAGGATGCCTACAATTTTTCCAAGTCGTGCCCGATCTGTTAGAGAATGCGAGGGACCATCGGTACCAAAGATGCCATGCCCATGAGACCAGTGATTATATGTGATGTATTAGACACATGGGGCATTGACTTTATGGTCCCATTGCCTAATAACCATAGATTTGAATATATTCTTCTCGTGGTAGACTATTTATCAAGGTGGGTGGAGGCTATCCCTACTTGAGTAGTAGACAATAGAACCGTCTGTAAATTTCTGAAAGATCATATTGTTTCGAGGTTCGGGATCCCCAAGGTTCTGATATCCGATGAGGGTAGATACTTTATCAACTGGGAGGTGAAGAAGTAGACTAAGGACTACGACATTGAGCATCGTGTTGCTAGCCCTTACAACCCACAATCTAATTGCATGGTAGAGGTGTCAAACAGGGAGGTCAAATGAATTTTTATAGAAACTAGTCTATCCTAACAGGAAGAATTGGTCCCAACTCCTAGACCAAGTCTATGGGCTTACATGATGGCTTATAAGACCCATTGGGCACCTCTCCATTTAGAATGGTATTTGGAAAATCATGTCATTTGCGTGCAGAATCAGTGCATAAATCAGAATGGGCAATCAAAAAGATCAATTGGAGTTGTAACCAAAGAAAGAAGAACAAAGATCTAGATTTAAATGAGCTTTCAGAAATCAGAAACCATGCATATGAGGACAACACCATCTATAAGGACAAAGTAAAGAAATGACATGACAAGCACATTAGAACAAAGAACTTCATCCCGGTATAGAAAGAATGGTTGCTTAATGCAAGGTTGAAAAATTTCCAAGGCAAGCTGAAATCAAAATGGATGGGACCTTTCATCGTTTGGGAACTACACAATAATGACAGTATCACAATCTTTGAGACAATAGCCAATACACAAACTTCCCTAGTCAATGGACAACTGCTTAAGCACTTCGTCGAATCACATGAGCAATTGGTACAAGTTGAGCAGATCTCCTTCAAACAGGGCATCAAATCAGACGAAAAACCTCCTTAGCCTATATGAAACCTTGATAAATTAAGCCATCCTCTTCATTGCATCTATAAGATTCAACTGATCACTTGTATATCCACTACTGATCTACTCGGTCCTCCACATGTGATTGCTCGATCATACTTAGGTTAACCTGGGCCTAAGTATAGGGGGACCGATATCATTGTGTATACCTCACTTCTATTCTTTTCTTCTCACCCTCGACTGATGAATCTCTATTTCATCATCTTTATTCTATTATTTTGGCCTTGAAAACCCTAGCTAATGCATATAGATAACATTAAGTTGTCCATAATAGCATTCGTTATTCATTGTATTTATTGTACATAAAATAAGGTTTTCAATGCCAAAATTATAGAATAAAGAGAAGAAAAAAAGGAATAAAATATTGAAAATATTTTATGACCCAAACCCCGAGACCAAGGTCAGAATGGAATTGGTCGACAAGGAATAAGGTAGGGGGAGATAAGAACAAAAAATACAATAAATACCGCATTTATTCATGCATTAATTATGCATTTCCTGACACCCATTTTATTATTCATTATTTATTCATCAAATAAAGAAACTTTGTCATAAAAGTTGTAGATAATAATGTAAACAAAAATACAAAATTGAGTTTGTACAAAAATAATATACAGTGTACAATTTATACCCAGAATAAAAAGCCAGAAACCAAACTTCGCAGACCCATATCTTCCAAATAAAAACTCAAAATCTATCAAAATCACCTCTAATTATATATAACTTTTCATGAGCTATTTAATGGTGGTGGTTTTATATTTTTAGAGTTACTGTGAAAAAGATAGGTTTTGGGCCCCTAATGTACATAATACCGATTAAAATATTCACTATATTCAATATTCATTATTTTTATAAATTTATATTTTTAGAATTTCATGAATAATATACATAATACATGTACATGCTGAAATTAAAGGAAAACCAAAAAGAAAACCTCAAATAAAATAAGTCTATGAAATTACATAGGCAAAATACCTATGTATTACTTATATATAAATAAAAAGGAGATTTCATTCTTTTATTCATTTATATTTTTATCAAATTATAAATATCATCTATATTCCATTAATAATGTAAATCCAAAATAAAACCCAATAAAATTCATTAAATAAATAAAATGTGTATAAAATATAGGTAAAATACCTATAAGTATACATACATATTATGTACACCTATTTATTTAAAAATGCAAATAAATTCATAAAAATCAAAGAAAAATATATTTATACTCACAAAAAAGTTATAAATATATATAATAAGAAAATGAAATAATAAAATAAAATAAATAAAATAAAAATACACAAAACATAGGTAAATATACCTATAAATACACTCATAAAAATAAATTACTAATAAATAAAGCCAAAAAATAAATAAAAATCATATTAAAATACTACATAAAATAATAAACATTTGTTATTTTATACTCGAAAAATAATAAAATCATTTACTATTTTAAATTAATTATTTTCGAATAAAATTCTCGATTTTGTCCTGTAGCGCCCTACGTGGACCAATCAGAGTCAGCGGATCGTTGACCTCTGGTCAACTGTCCCATCCGCGTGTCTGACCCGTCAGACCTGCTAAACCCCGATTTTCTTGCATTTTTCGTGGGCGTCTCATCCATCGATTGCATTCGATTCCTTCACAAGATTTGTCCGTCGTTCATTGTACAATCACGCCAGATCTTGTAAACTCTTGTACATCCTTTCGATTCTTCCCTACCGCCTAGTCAATAAGGGTGCACCCTTTGTCTTTAAATAACTCAGCTCCTGCATCTCCGCGAATTTGGTCAGTTTTCACCCGTCTCCCTTCTTTGTATTCGGTCCTGGAGGTCTCCTCGTGACAGGAGGAGGTCTGCGGCGTCTTGAATCGATCGGAGATAGTGGGAGCTGCACCCACGGCGGCGCTCCGACGACGCCACGCTCCTTGGAGAATACCCAAGTCGAGCCTCTTCTTTTTACTGTCATTAGCTTAAAATTAGTCGTAGGTTTCATTTCTTGCATTTTATTTCGTATTTGAATTAGTTAATCAGCGTAGTTAGGTAGAGCTCCGGCGAACTATTTCACTATGATCCCGACGTGTTCCGACCGCCATTTCCACTTCATATCATTCCCCATCGTCTTCTCCTCCTCCCAGCCACTTTGCCCAACTGGCTCCCTCTTGGATCCGCGAATTGAAGCTTCAACTCCTCCCCCTCACCGGAAGCTTCGCCACCCAGCTCGAGGGTGATGCCCTCGAGCCGTGTGATCTTTCCGGACAGGGTAGGTGCCTTGAAACGCTCCAGGAGATGTAATCGAAGCCGGCAGAGGTATCTGGAGCCCCATTTCTTCTCCGAGCTCGTGGCGGCGCTCCATCGTACCTCCGGCCGATCCAAGACCTTAAGCAGTTAGAGGAACCTTCCAGGAAGCCTGAGGGACCTTCAGGAGCAGCAAAGACCGGCGGAGGCACGAGATATCACCGGAAGAAGCTCGCCCCGGCGAGCGCTCTTCTCTGTTCGTCTAGCCATCGTCCCTGCCGTTGGATGAAGGTAGAGGCCCAGATTGAACATCGGCCGTTGGATGGAGCCACCATCGACCATCGGATCATCTCGGATGATCTAATCTCACCCCTCCATCAGTGAAGCGTCATCGGCAAACGTGGAGGCGCCACGTGGATAAGTCAAGAATATCAACCGTCCGATCCAACGCCTTAAGGGGTAAATTACATCGCCCGCCCCTTGAACTTTTGTATTTATTATATAGTTCTGTAAAATAAATGTAACCACGTAAATAATTGGGTTATTTGCATAGAACCCCCTGTATTAAATTTATGTTACTTTTTGGTCCTTCCCAGCCGAATCACGTGTTGTCCCACGTGACTTGGGGAATTTTTGCACAGAGACCCTGGGAGTTATTGAAAATTGCAATTTGGTCCCTTCGAGTCTGGATCACGTGTTGTCCCACGTGATGTATTGTGAACTTTGCATTTATGCCCCTAACGGCTTTTGTATATTGTAAAAAGGTTCTGAAATATTAAATATATGTTTATTCTGTTGGGATTTTTGCATAGAACACCTTGTCTTTATTTTTCATTGCAAAAATGCCCCTGCCATGCTGTTTTATTTTTATGTATCTTATCTATTTATTAAAAATAGCTATGTAGCTCCTAAACATACAAAATACAAAAAAATATGGATAAATGCCTTATGCAGTGTACTTTCACGATCATATTTTTAATATGCATTTCTTGCATTTTATCTAATTTTTAAAATTAAAATGGAGCCTAAATAAACTATGTCTAAACTATAAAATACCAAAAAATATTAAAAGCCTTTGAAAAATTTCCAAAAAAATATATGTTGCGTCTTTCTGTGTCTTTTAGCTTCAGTCCAAAATTCATAAAAAAATACAAAAGAAAACCCCTAAAAATTATAAAACTCTAAAAATTTCCATAAAAATCTTAAAAATTCTAGAAAATCCTAAAAATCCATTTTTTTCTCTGAATTTTCTTTGTTTTATTATATTTCTTTTAAAACTAATTTGAGGAATTTTGGACCCTGTTTGATATTTTTCACCTTCAATTTAGTTTCAGCCTTTTATTTTATCCACTGTTTTCAGTATTTTTGACTTTAAAAATACCAAAAAGGAAAAGAAAAATCCAAAAAATCACAAGAACATCATAAAATTATAAAAAGCCTTAAAATATTTTATTTCCTGATTTTTCCTTATTTTCACCTAATTTTGTAAATACCTTATCCTTCCCTTTTCTTATATTGTATATATACTCTAATTAAAGGAAAAGAAAATACAAAAAATCTAAAATATAAAAAGAAAATATAAAAATCAGAAATTAAAAATCAAAGTATAAAAATTAAAAATAAAATAAAATAAAATAAAGATATATAAAATCAGAAATCCACAAAAACAATAACATGGACAAGAAGAGAATTGGATAATTCTGTGCATTTATTTTTGCCCCCAATCGTTTGCTCCCAGTGTTCGACCTCTACCTGTGCTTACACCTATACACATTTACATGTAGAGTTATAATAAATTTTAACTCCACATTTTTGAGATTTAATTTCTTTATTCTTTATTGTGGGTTAATTTCTGATTAATAGGGGTTTCGTGAGCGGTCGCCACAGTGACTTCGTCTCCGCCTTGTGTGGGACGTATTTTGGCCCTCGCAAAACCCCTGTTATCAGATGGCACCGTTGCCGGGGAGCAACGTCGTTTGGGATACCTATTATTTATCTGATTCTTCACTCTTGTCCACATTTATTTGATTATCTGTATTATTGATTTTATTGTGATTGTTCTGACCCTCTTCTTTATTTGTCTTCGATGCAAGGGATCGTCAAGCGAAGGAGGAATTCCTAGGAAGTCCGATGCACCCGAGTGAGGCGGAGTTGGCTCTTCTACACCAGCCAGCAGGAGGGAGCATCGAAGGCAGACAGAGGAGAATTTTGGAAGGCAGTCTGATTTTTATATACCCGTGGGGGTCGTATATACTATGTATATACTTTAGCCATAACTCATACTCACATAATAAATATGGCTAAATATACTGTATATATAAACATATAATCCATTAATAAACAATAGTCATTCCTCAAATTGTTTTTGTATTTACTAATTAATAAATCATGTTAAAAATATTTTTGCAAAATGATTTGAAAAATGGTGTGAACCGTTTGGAAAACTTTCTGTGAAATGTTTTCAACTTATGTAAAATCGCTTTGTTTGTAAAATTTTCTTCTTTGTGTGGAATAAAGGATTGGAAAAACCTACTTGCAAATGATTTTGAAAATATTTGTAAAAATATTTTGAATATATATATATATATATATATATATATTCTTTTGAAAAAACTTTGCAAAATGACTTTCAAATGATTGTAAAAGTTTGCAAAATTATTTTGTACTATAGTTTTCAAAATTTGTTTTCAAATAAATTTGAGTAATAAATGTATCATTGAAATAGAAATAAAATGTGTATATAAATTCTTTATCAATTGTATAAATATACCATAAATAACTCACTTTATTAAAACTTGTAAAATCTTTAAAATTCTTAAATCTTGTAAAATAAAGCGGCATGCCCGTGTAAATAGTTGTATATAGTTTTTGTGTGCCAAGATTTTTGTTAATTGCAAAAATTCTTTGTGTAAAAAGATTCTTTGATTTTTTTGAAAAATTGCATCATTCATTGTGTATAGCATTGGCATAACATTCATATTTTTTTTTGATTGAGCTTAATGATTGAACTAGTCCAATAAAGTCGAAGATTGGAGCTTGGTTGGACCTTACCGCACCTAACTGCACTGGAACCTTATGGGAACTAGGTTTAAGGTACTTCAGGTCTATTCAGACTTAATTCTTTGAGACATCAGGGCTGGGTTCAAGTCACCCCAACTGTCTAAATAGAACTTTTCGAGACGCACGCATGATTCTTGTCGACCGTGACCTAACTTGGACACTTGCACCTTTCACTTGGCTCAACTTAGTTGGAGTGGTGAGGGGGTTGGATTTGCCAGTCTGAGACGCACACTGGTGGAAACATTCATCCTCGTCTAGGGAGGGAAATGCACCCCAACCTGGTCCAGTTTCAATGAAGTCGAATGACATGAGAGTGTGGGTTGCAATAAAGCTTCAAAAGAGGGATAGTCTTCTGGCTCAAGAGGAAAAAGTCCTTATGTAAATGCTGCTGTGAATAGTATTCCAAATAAAAAAACTCCAAAAAAAGTGGACAGGCTTGAAAATAAAAATAAAAGTGTCTGCCGGAGTATGTATATACATTGTATAGAAAATAACCAAGCTTGAGCATCAAAGTTATACCATGTGAGCCTGCAGCTGGATGACTTGACTACACTGGTCTTGCATCCCAGGATAGGTAGCTACACTGGCTACCATCCATTCTTTTCTCCACCTCCTCCTCTTGAGTTGGATGCCACTTGAACTTAGAAGGGAATACCCCGCTCCTCGAGGGAAGAGTGCTAGATTAGGGAATCATTGGGTTGTCATTCTGGAGAAGTCAGTCTCTTGGTCATTTCAGTTGGGGAGAGCCACTATCACTTACACTGTACAAGTCAGCTTCATAGTCATAAGGGTTTGCGTATGATGTAGGCTAGTTCTGACCTGGCTATTGAGGTGACTTGAACCAAGTTCTGTGACTCTTAAAGGCTGTTGTAATTTAAATTTGGTTCCCGACCAGGTTCCACACACATTTTCACACCAAGGTCTAACTTGAGCTCCAAACTTTGATTTTGTACAGATAAGTTTAATAATCATGATCAATTCAATTTATTCTTTAAATTCTTTATTCTTGCTTTTTCTTTTCTTCTTATTCTTTGTTCTTTTCTGTACTTATTGCATAAGTATTTGCTAGGGACTAGCAAAGGCAAGTATAGGGAGGTGATGAATCTCCATTTCATCACCTTTATTCTATCATTTTGGCCTTGAAAACCTTAGCTAATGCATGTAGATAAGATTAATTTATCCATAATAGCATTCATTGTTCATTGTATTTATTGTACTTAAAATAAGGTTTTAAATGCCAAAATTATAGAATAAAGAGAAGAAAAGAAAAAGAAATAAAATATTGAAAATATTTTATGACCCAAACCCCGAGACCAAGGCCAGAATGGAATTGGTCGACAAGGAATAAAGAAGGGGGAGATAAGGGCCAAAAATACAATAAATACCGCATTTATTCATGCATTAATTATGCATTTTCTGACACCTATTTTATTATTCATTATTTATTCATCAAATAAAGAAACTTTGTACATAAAAGTTGTAGATAATAATGTAAAAAAAAATACAAAATTGAGTTTGTACAAAAATAATATACAATGTACAGTTTATACCCAGAATAAAAAGCCAGAAACCAAACTTCACAGACCCATATCTTCCAAATAAAAACTCAAAATCTATCAAAATCGCCTCTAATTGTATATAACTTTTCATGAGCTGTTTAATGGTGGTTGTTTTATATTTTTTAGAGTTACTGTGCAAAAGATAGGTTTTGGGCCCCTATTGTACATAATATTGATTAAAATATTCATTATATTCATTATTCATTATTTTTATAAATTTATATTTTTAGAATTTCGTGAATAATATATATAATACATGTACGTGTTGAAATTAAAAGAAAAACAAAAAGAAAACCTCAAATAAAATAAGTCTATGAAATTACATAAGCAAAATACCTATGTATTAATTATATATAAATAGAAAGGGGATTTCATTCTTTTATTCATTTATATTTTTATTAAATTGTAAATATCATCTGTACTCCAATAAAAAGGAAAATCCAAAATAAAACCCAATAAAATTCATTAAATAAATAAAATGTGTACAAAATATATGTAAAATACCTATAAGTATACCTACATATTATATACACCTAATTATTCAAAAATGCAAATAAATTCATAAAAATCAAAGAAAAATATATTTATACTCACAAAAATAAGTTATAAATATATAAAATAAGAAAAAGAAATAATAAAATAAAATAAAATAAAATAAAATAAAATAAAAATAAAAATACACAAAACATAAGTTAATATACCTATAAATACACTCATAAAAATAAATTACTAATAAATAAAGCCAAAAAAATAAATAAAAATCATATTAAAATACTACATAAAATAATAAACATTTTTTATTTTATACTCGAAAAATAATAAAATCATTTACTATTTTAAATTGATTATTTTCGAATAAAAATCCCTATTTTGTCCTATAGCGCCCTATGTGGACCAATCAGGGGTAGCGGACCGTTGACCTGTGGTCAACTATCCCATCCGCGTGTCTGACCCGTCGGACCTGCTAAACCCCGATTTTCTTGCATTTTTCGTTGGCGTCTCGTCCATCGAGTGCACTCGATTCCTTCACAAGATTTGTCCGTCGTTCATTGTACAATCACGCCAGATCTTGTAAACTCTTGTACATCCTTTCGATTCTTCCCTACCGCCTAGTCAATAATGGTGCACCCTATGTATTTAAATAACTAAGCTCCTGCATCTCCGCGAATTTGGTTAGTTTTCACCCGTCTCCCTTCCTCGTATTCGGTCCTGGAGGTATACTCGTGACAGGAGGAGGTCTGTGGCGCCTTGAATCGGTTGGAGATAGTGGGAGCTGCACCCACGGCGGCGCTCTGGCGACGCCACGCTCCTTGGCGAATACCCAGGTCGCGCCTCTTCTTTTTACTGTCATTAGCTTAAAATTAGTCGTAGGTTTCGTTTCTGGCATTTTATTTCGTATTTGAATCAGTTAATCAGCGTAGTTAGGTAGATTCGTAGTTCGCCGGAGCTCCGCTCCAGTAAACTATTTCACTGTGATCCCGACGTGTTCCGACCACCATTTCCGCTTCATTTCGTTCCCCATCGTCTTCTCCACCTCCCAGCCACCTTTGCCCAACCGGCTCCCTCTTGGATCCACGAATCGAAGCTTCAACTCCTCCCCCTTGCCGGAAGCTTCGCCACCCACCTCCTTTTACGCTAACAGCTTCAAACCCCAGGTCGAGGGTGACGCCCTCGAGCCGTGTGATCTTTCTGGACAGGGTAGGTGCCTTGAAACGTGCCAGGAGACGTAATCGAAGCCGGCGGAGGTACCTGGAGCCCCATTTCTTCTCCGAGCTCGTGGTGGCGCTCCAGAATACCTCCGGCCGATCCAAGACCTCCAGCAGTTAGAGGAACCTTCCAGGAAGCCTGAGGGACCTTCAGGAGCGGCAAAGACCGGCAGAGGCGCGAGATATCACCGGAAGAAGCTTGCCCCAGCGAGTGTTCTTCCCTGTTCGTCCAGCCATCGTCCCTGCCATTGGATGAAGGTAGAGGCCCAGATTGAAGATCGACCGTTGGATGGAGCCACCATCGACCATCGGATCATCTCGGATAATCTAATCTCACCCCTCCATCGGCGAAGCGTCATCGGCAAACATGGAGGCGCCACGTGGATAAGTCAAGAATATCAGTCGTCCGATCCAGCACCTTAAGGGGTAAATTGCATCGCCCGCCCCTTGAATTTTTGTATTTATTATCTAGTTCTGTAAAATAAATGTAACCACGTAAATAATTAGGATATTTGCATAGAACCCCCTGTATTAAATTTATATTACTATTTAGTACTTCCCAGCCGAGTCACGTGTTGTCCCACGTGACTTGGGAATTTTTGCACAGAGACCCCGGGAGTTATTCAAAATTGCATTTTGGTCCCTCCGAGTCTGGATCACGTGTTGTCCCACGTGATGTGTTGTGAACTTTGCATTTATGCCCCTGGCGGCTTTTGTATATTGTAAAAAGGTTCTGAAATAGTAATTAAATGTTTATTCTGTTGGGATTTTTGCATATAACACCTTATCTTTATTTTTAATTGCAAAAATGCCCCTGCCAGGCTGTTTTATTTTTATGTCTCTTATATATTTATTAAAAATAGCTATGTAGCTCTTAAAAATACAAAACAAAAAGGGATAAATGCCTTATGCAGTGACTTTCACGTTCATATTTTTAATACGCATTTCTTGCATTTTATCTATTTTTAAAATAAAATGGATCCTAAATAAACTCTATCTAAATTATAAAATACCAAAAAATATAAAAAGTTTTTGAAAAATTTCCAAAAAATTAATGTTGTGTCTTTTAGTGTCTTTTAGCTTCAGTCTAAAATTCATAAAAAATACAAAAGAAAACCCCTAAAAATTATAAAACTCTAAAACTTTCCATAAAATCTTAAAAATTCTAGAAAAATCTTCAAAATCCAATTTTTTTCTCTTTTTTGTTATCTTTCTTTTAAAACTAATTTGAGGAATTTTTGACCCTATTTGATATTTTTCACCCTTAATTTAGTTTTAGCCTTTTATTTTATCCACTATTTTCAATTTTTTGACTTTAAAAATACCAAAAAAATAAGAAAAATCCAGAAAATCATAAGAACATCATAAAATTATAAAACGCCTAAAAATATTTTATTTCCTGATTTTTCCTTATTTTTACCTAATTTTGTAAATACCTTATCCTTCCCTTTTCTTATATTGTGTATATACTCTAATTAAAGGAAAAGAAAATATAAAAATATAAAATATAAAAAGAAAATATAAAATAAGAATTTAAAAATAAAAATATAAAAATTAAAAATAAAATAAAAAAAGATATATAAAATCAAAAACCCACAAAAACAATAACATGGACAAGAAGAGAATTGGATAATTCTGCGCATTTATTTTTGCCCCCAACCGTTTGCTCCCATTGTTCGACCTCTACCTGTGCTTACACCTATACACATTTACATGTAGAGTTATAATAAATTTTAACTCCACATTTTTGAGATTTAATTGCTTTATTCTTTGTTGTGGGTTAATTTCTGATTAATAGGGGTTTTGTGAGCGGTCGCCACAATGACTTCGTCTCCGCCTTGTGTGGGACGTATTTTGGCCCTCGCAAAACCCCTGTTATCATCGACCACCCCATTTCTTGCTCTTCTGCTATTCTTAGGCTCTCGAAAGCCTAAGTATGGTGGGGGGGGCGAGTCGACTTCTTTTTCTTTTCACTCAACTATGCTTGGTACAAGCTATGTCTACATTTCATTTTATGCCATGAGGACAAAGCCCAAGCTTAGGGGGGATGTTTGTATATATATCCTATGTATTTTATCTATAGCTCGTACTTTAATTGTTTTCATCACAAATCGGATATGGGTATAAGTTGTGTATATTATTCATACTATACTAAATTCTTTATGTAAATAATACCTATTTTCAAAATTAACGATTATAAAAACAAAATAAACAAAATAAAACTAACTTAAGGTTTTATCCCTGACATCTTTACTGTCACTCAAGACTTGAGGAATGAAAGAAACTTAGGATTTTAAGGTCCTTTGATCCAGAGTTAATCGGCCTTAGTCATTAGAGTTTGAGACTTAATAGTCCACACTTCCCTAGTTTGAAAGATGTGAGTGCTATATTGCACGCTTAATATCTACCCTTAAGAATATGATCATCACATCACTTACACAACTGCATGAACAATGAGTTGAGTTGAGATTTCACTTGAGGGTCCGGGACTTGAGATTTGAGTCTAGACCTGATTGTATGATACTCGAGGATGGGATAAAGTCAATGAAAGCTTCATGAAACCTGAGTGTCAGCAAACCCTACCCAGTATGTGAACAACAATGTGCGCCAACTTTTGGTAAAAGCAATGGAGCTAGCAAAAATAAAAGAAAAGAAAGAAACATTGAAAGAAAAGAGCCCTCAAACACAAAGTTAAACTACAAAGAGCGTCTATAAAAGGCGAGCGTCCCAACCATTTTCAAAGTGTCCAATTGGACCAAAGCTAATTATGACCAATGAGTTGGGCTAGTACCTCAAAAAGGGCTCTGCATCATAAGAGATACAAGTCCGGGTGTAAGTATATTAGATACATAAAGAAGACATACACCGGTGTACTTCAAGGAAAACAAGTACAGGCGACCCAACAACTCTTGATGGACGCATTGGTCAACATCCAAAAATGCATGTGTTGAGTAATAAGGCACTCGAGGAAGAGAATAAAATACACAAACCTAAATCCTCCATCATCTGGGTAGTTATATACACTTTCAAGTCTGACAAACTACTGAGACGATAGATTGAATGCAATATCCCTAGTGTTGAGGGTTAGATCTTGAGGAGAGTTTCTCGGACTTGGACTTTGAGTGACATTTTGACTTGACTATCATGATTGCAGTACACATTAATATCATATCCTTATACTATATGTGTAAACAGATACTCTAATAATTAGAAAAGTTGGATTCCTTTTGACTAGAGCTTGGTTGAGCTTAGAATTTTGGGACCAATAAAACCTAGGATTCTTAAAGAGACAAGTCTTGAAATTCACACTTGCACAGTCAGGGATTCAACCTTCTAACTCACTAAAATTTGCTTGGGGACAAACAAAGAGATAAATATAGGGGTGTGATGGATCCATGATTCGTCTACTCTATATGGATGTTTTATAAAATCTCTCTAATAAATCACTAATTAAACCCCTTAAAATTGATAAATTAACATTCACTAATTGCACTAATACTTGGGTTTAAAATATGTAAATAATTAATCCTAAATTGGGCTTATTATTTTATGTGTAAATAATCATTATTTTAACCTAATTCTTTCTTTATCATATTCTTTGACTAATAAACTAGCATGGCATCAAGAATTAAAATCCAAAAAAGATCAAAATTAAAAGAAATCGCAAAATCTGAATTTCTATAATTTGTATATATTTAATCTTTGTTGTTTTTATTTTCCCTTTTTCTAACCTATAAAAAAATCCATAAAAGTTATATTAAATATGTATATATTTTATATAAATTAATCCATTAATTAAAATCAAATTAATAATAAAAAAATCAGAAAATACAAAATACGGTATTATCTATAGAGTACATATAAAAATACTTTTTGTGTAGTTGACCCCTTTTGATTTTGGATCCTTCGCAAAAGTTGTAGATCTCGTTGAGACGAGCAACTTTCTTGTTAACGACTTTATAATTTGACTTCATTACTTTTTCTTTCTTATTTTTCTTTGATTTTTATTTATTTTATCTTTATTTAAATTTTATATATTTTTATTTTACTCCTTTATTTTATTTTATTTTATTTTAATCTTAATTATTTTATTTATTTTAATTAACTTTTATTTTTTATTTTTCTTTCTTCCTTTTTTGTTTCCTCTTCTCTTTCTTTTCTTCCCTTTTCCTTCCTTCTTCTTTCTTCCTCTCTCTTCCCAACTCTCTCTCTTAAGTCACGTGCCTAACATGTGACCTGCCTCTCCCTCTTCTTCTCTCTCCACTTCCTCCATGTCACGTGCCGTGCACGTGACCACACCCCTCTCCCAAGTCATGTGCACACTACGTGAGCCCCTCCCCCTCCCCTTCCTCCCCGCGACTGCCTCTGTCTCTGCATGCTCCTCTTCCGTCCACCTCCTCCTCCGTGCTTAATGCCACCACTACCGTCCCCTCTACTTCCACTTCCTTAACAAAAACCCAACCACTATAAAGACCCTCACCGTCCCAATCATCAAGCTCCATCCATCGTTCTTTGAGATGCTTCCAGTAAGAAGGGGAGACCCCCACGTGGGTCGGTGGCAGAGCCTCCAAGCTCGCTTGAGCTCGGCCTCGTCGAGGCCTCGAGCGAAGACCCCCCGGCTATCTCCTTCTCCACCTCCTTGTCTTTCTTCTTCCTCTACTACGCTCAATCGTGCCGCCCTTCACTCTTTCCCACATACCGCCTTTACTCTGCCACCACCACATCACATGCCAACTCCGCCTCACTCCTACGAACCCCGTTCACCTCCGACCTTGCGAAGGTCCGAGCTCCGCTCCCCTCTCCTCTCCCGCTCGTCGTCCACACACCTCGCCTTTCACCTTTCCTCTCATCTCTCCACCACCTATCTGAGCACTTAACCGTACTTCACCTTCATTGTCGTCATTGACCGCACCTCCATGCTGGAGCACAACGCCATCGACCACGCCACCGATCACTAGAGAGCCCCCGCTCCTCCGCGTGCTTCACCGACCTCAGTCGCTCCTCTGCCTCGTGCCTCTCCTCATCGCTACCCTCAGCCGGTACCTGAACCTCAGCCCCGTCGCACGACCAGCTCCACCAGCCGTTAGATCGAGCCCATGCCCTCTATCCAATGATCATCCCTCCACAACATGCCCCCTCCTCAAGCCTCATCCCAAGCCTTGAGGCTTGGGTTGACCGAACCGCCCTTCACCGCCACGTGGTGCATCGGGTACCATTCCTCAGTCCGGACCCGAGGCTACCAACAAGCCTCCGCCTCCTCCGCTGAGCCTCACCGTGCATGTGCAACGCACGTGCGGTAGTGGGAAAATAAACCATATCCCCTAAAAAGGGGGGACAGCTACAACATCTCATGAGATCTCATTATCTCATGAGATACCATTATCTCATGATATCTCCAGGATTTACAACAACAATTGGTGTAATATATTTTACAAAAATAATTCATAATTGTCTTGTGAAATATTGCAATCGTGCTATTGGAAAAATGTGAATCACATTCACATCCCAAAACAAAATGTAATTATATTTTAATTAATCCTCCAATGTGAATCCAATTCACATCAATAATTAATTATCAAATATAAATCACAATATGCTCTCTCTAATATATTATAAATCACATTTATAATATATATGATCAATATGGATAGTGCTATCCACATTATTCATATCCATGGTAATTAAATCACATTTAATCATCTTGGATCTCTATTCTCATGTGCCAAAATAATATGAATCGCATTCACATTATTCACATCTTTGATAATTAAATTACATTTAATTATCTCAGATAACTCTCCTTATAACATGAATCAAATTCATATTATCCATGATAATTAAATCACATTTAATTATCAATTTTCTCGATGCTTGGATACATATATCAACAATTAAATTATCCATGAACTCTTTCAAGGATAATGCGCTTTCTCCGCGGATACATGGAGATAAGGACATGGCGATTGTATTGTTCCACGTATAATGACTTGGATATTGAGATCACATCTCAAATCCAGATCTCGAGCCTCCCATAGGTGCTTGATTAAATCACGACCGCAAATCTAATCTTCTTATTGCATCTGAATCTCATTCAGATCAATGTCCAATATTTGGACCAAGATCAGATTACTTCTCTACTGAGAGGAGTCACTAAAATTCAGACATGTTTCATCACTCCCTAGGAATGGAAGCATCATCATTATACAATTGTTTATGATCACATCACCCTCAGGTATTCCCAACACCTGTACATCCTGCATACTGGAAGACTCAGAATAAACCCGAAGTATTAGATCAAATTTATACTGTCTACTTCAGGGTTTTATCAGTAAGTTTCTCATTTGATCATTGGGAGTTGGTATCGATCATATACTTTCCAAAAGCATATATCATACCTAGGTCTTGATTATATACTTTCCAAAAGTATATATCAAACCTACAAGTCAAGCTTCCAAAGCGAGACGATCGCGCACGGAATTTGATTCTTCCCAATATCTCATGAGTGAGCTCATGTCTTCCGGTTCAGTAACTGAACTTGTATGATCCCTTTGAGAGATCGTATTACTTATATGCCCCTACAAGCACACCAGCGTGCCGGTGTATAGACCTTGATTAGGTCATCAACCTATTGGTCTGCCAAATGTACACATTCAGACATATAGTAACAAATCTGTCTCTGGTTAGAGGATGCGTGCCTATATCATGACAGCATACGACATAGGACTTTGGTTATCTCGATCTCATTAAGTCAACCATTTGACTTAACTAATCTGACACATCCGAATCTCTATTCCTATGCAGAGGACCTGCATCAAGAGGTCGGTCAGATATTAGCCTATGTGAGAAAGGATTTCCATCTCCTACTCAGGCTGGAGATCACATCTTAACAATCATTTGACGGTGCTTGATGAGTCCTCAATCTAACCCTTTAGATATTCATCCAAGCACCAGCCTCTAAGATTCAATTATTGAATCAACAGATGTATGCTTATAAAGATGGCCATGGTACATAACCCTAATTGTACTAAGGGACCTATTATGCAAATTATTTATTCTTCATTTCAGATCAGGGAATGATATTCGCAATAACATTTATTGCATAATGGCTCATCGTGGGCTCGCATGTCCAACATCTACATCTACATGTCATCATTGAAATCAACTTACTTTTTAGATAAGATTAAAGTATGATATTTGTATCTCATTCTTCTACTATCACTTGCAATTGGTTGCATATATTTTAGAAGATTGGAAAATTTGATCTTAAGTCATCCATATGGGAGTTGATGCAATTGTTGCAACAATCTCCATTTAATAGATAGACTTCATACTTTTAGTGGGAGAGCCCATAGTCTTAGATAATGTCTCTTGACCTAGATATTAAAATACATTATATTTATTTCTAAGTTTGCTGGAAATAAGCATACATTCTGGATTATACCTATCTTAAAGAGTTATATGGATATATATCTCATATAGTAATTAACATATACATGACTCTACTAAATTAGAAAATTAATGAATGGTTCATTATCATTTCCAACATTGAAAAGTAAACCTCAAAAGATCAAAAGGAGGATAAATATCATCTCACCATGATCTGGCATCAAGCCTTGGACATAAGTTTATTGACAATATCAATAGATTAGTGAGAGAACACACTTTAGATTATCTGAAAGTTCAAAGCTTACACACTTATGAATATAGTATTCAAAGTAAAATATCCGATGCACCCTTCCCCGAGAATGGTGTAAGATGCAGATGTATTCAAGATCTCGTACATGTTGATGTATGCGGATCATCTATGCCATAATGAACATTAATGATATGTGATATCCATTAATATTATTTATGGTATGAGATTTCTTCCTTAACCATTAGAAATCCTTGAAATGTTGAGAGATTTCATAATTTTGGTTGAGAATCGAAGTTAGAAGGAAGACGAAAAGAATTTGATCTAACCAAGGTCTCTAGTACCTATTAGATGAATTCAAGGAATACCTTATAGAGAAAGGAATGTCATTCCTATGTCACTCATCCTAATACAACTCGACTCAGTGGAATTGTAGATAAATGCAATTGGAACATGTTTGATATGATCTGATCAACGATGATTATTAACATTATTACCACTTAGTTTCCTGATATATGTAGTAGAGATTGCAAGTTATATATAAGATTCTATGCAAATTTGAATTCTTACAAGCTTTGGTTGGGAACCAAGCCCATTGTTAGGCACTTGAGGATCAAGGTTGCTTGGTCAATGATGTAAACATGTATACAAGTAGGTTGGAATCTGGCAATAAAGAGTGCTACTTCATTAAGAATATAAAGAATGGTATTGGATACCTACTTCATGACATCTCTGGAGATATGATTCTTAGAGAATGACTTTCTTGAGAGTCAAGATAAGAATGAAGTAAAGGGACTTGTTGAATCCTAAGAGGATAATTATGCTCCTAAAATCAGAAACTAAATGGACAATTAAAGATGAAACACTCGCACCTCTTCAAATCAGTTTGAGGGTGGTAAGATCACCTAAAGGGTATGGATTCCATGTGTTAGATAAGTATGACAATGATCAAACTTCATATGATGAAGCTTATGAAGATCATGACATGGAAAGATGGATGTTGGCAATAAAGTCTAAAGTAGACTTCATGCACAAGTGTTGTGTATGAACCCTCGAGGATCCACCTATAAGAGTAAGACACATTAAGTGTAAATAGATCTTCAAGAGAAATAGGAAACCTGATGAGAAGGTAGAGACCTTCAAAGCATGGATTTTAACTAAGAGCTACACACGAAGAGAAGACATTGCTTGCGATGAGACTTGCTCTCTAGTGACCATGCTTAAACTCATCAGAATATTGCTAGCTATAACTATACAACTTGACTATGACATCTACAAGATGGAAGTCAAGATTGCATTCCTCCATGAATACCTCTACAAGGGTATTCATATGAAGTAACCCCAGGACTTCATAGTTGAGGAAGGAAGGTGTACAAGCTAAAGGAACTCCATCTATGGACTCAAATAAGCTTCTCGTAGTTGGAAGATCGGATTTGATGAAATTATAAAGATTATGATTTCAGATAGAATCTTGATGAACCATGTGAAGCTCAATGGGAGTGATATTGTGTTCATTGTGCTAAATGTAGATAAAAAATCCTAATCATTTGGAATGATATAAGGATGATAATAAGTATTTTATAATCTGGTTGTTCCATACCTTGAAGTAAAAGGTCTCAAATATGCCTCTTATATCTTGGTTCTAAAATTGTTCTGAAGCAAAAGAGAAGAGGACATTGGGTCCATCACATTAGTAGTACATCTTGGACATGTTTTGTTTTTTTGGAAAATTCCAAGGAAAGCTTCTTTCCCTTAATATATGATATTGACCTATCTAAAGGGATAACACGTCAAAGAGTTGAGGATGTGAATGCTAAAGTTGCATGCCCTAGTGCATGCGCTATAGGAAGCTTGTTGTATGCTAGATGTGTAGAAAAGTTAGATGTCTACCATACAAAAGTAGTAGTAAACTGTTGTCAATACTACTATGGATAAAACACTTAATTGGCGGTAATAAAAATATCTCAAAGATGACAAGACTTTAGAGATAATGATTTCAAAGCCTTATCTTTAAGAACTTAAGACTTTATATATAGCGATCTAAAAGTTCTTACTTACAGAGGCCTTATAAGACTTAATACTGGGTCCTAGTCTAAGGAGATAGAGATCCCCAGATGCAGGGGTATTCTGATAAGGATAATAGAAATTACTTACTGGTTATAATGCTATTAAGTTGTAGTGTCAAAGACACTATAATTGCTTTAACAAGATTGAGTATTGATTGCAAAGATGCAACATTCGCATTGGATGCGAGCACTGTTACTAGGAGATATGCAAGTCTGTAAAAGGACTTGGTATAGTCTCTCGAAAAGATAGTGACTAGTTAGCTTACCAAGTTATTTTTCTAAATAGCCTATGATAAACACATGATTGTGGGTTCAAAGATTAGCCCATTAATGGCTCTTTGGGATAATGGGAGATTGTTGGACATGTGAGCCCATGACGAGACATTATACAATAAAAGTTATTACAATTCACTCCTTAATCTGAAATGAAGAATAACTAATTTGCATAATAGGTCCATTAATATAATTAAGGTTATGTACCATGACCATCTTAAAAATCATATAAATGTTAATTCAATGGTTGAATCATAGAGGCTGGTACTTGGATGATATCTAAAGAGTTAGATTGAGGACTCATCAAGCACCTTCGAATGATTGTTAAGAAAGGATCACCAACTTGATAAGGAGATGGCAATACTTCTCTAAAGGCTGATATCTGACCGAGCTCTTGATGCAAGTTCTCTACATGGGAATAGAGATTCGGAGGTGTCAGATAAGTTAGGTCAAAGAGTTGACTTAACGATGTCGAGATAACCAAAAACCTATCTCGTAAACTATCACGATATAGGCACACATCCTCTGACCAGAGACAAATGTATTACTATATGTCTGAGTATGTGCATTAGGTGGACCATTAGGTTTATGACCTAACCAAGGTCTATACAATGACGAGATGGTGTGAACACGAGGGCATATAGCAGCACGATCTCTCAAAGGGATCATACAGGTTCTCTACTGATCCGCAAGACATGAGCTTACTCATGAGATATTGGGACTAAATTCCATGTATGGTCGTCTTGCTTTAGAAACATGACGGAATTTTATGTATGATATATGCTTTTGGAAAGTATATGATCGATACCAACTCCCAATGATCAAATGAGAAACTCAATGATAAAACCCTAAAGAAGATAGTTATGATCCAAAACAAAAGGGTTTATTCTAGGTCTTCAAGTATATAGGATGTACGGTAGGAATACTCAAGGGTGATGTGATCGTAAACGATTGTATAATCATGACACTTCCATTCCGAGGGAATTATGAAACGTTTTTGGATTTTAGTGACTCCTCTCAATGTATAAGTAATCTGATCTTACTCCAAATGTTGGGCATTAGTCTGGATATGATTCGAATGCAATGAGAAGATTAGATTCACGGCTTTGATTTAATAAAGCATCTTTGAGAGGTTTCCGAGATCTGGATTTGAGATATGATCTCAATATCCAAGTCACTATATATGGAATATACAATCGCCCTGACCTTATCTCCAAGAATCCTAGGAGAATGCACATAATTCTTGAAAGAGTTCATGAATTGTTCCATGAGAAATATTATCCAAGCGTTGAAAAATTGGATAATTAAATATGATTTATTTATCATAATTAATTTGGAAAGATATATCTAGATAATTAAATTGGATTTAATTATCGTGGATAGGATTAATATTGATAACAATATTCATAATAATCATGGATAATGCGTATATAATCCACAGTATCTTGGAGACAGTTAATTGTGAATGAGATGCACAATTTATAAGTTAATGTGGATTGGATTCACATTACATAATTTAATGTAAGATCAATGATTTAATTGTAATTACCACAAATAATTTGGAATTATTTGGTGATAATTCGA
Organism: Ottelia alismoides; assembly: GCA_037367405.1. Lineage (NCBI taxonomy): Eukaryota > Viridiplantae > Streptophyta > Magnoliopsida > Alismatales > Hydrocharitaceae > Ottelia > Ottelia alismoides. Next base: position 402,920 of record JAZKJV010002011.1, on the reverse strand, counting down.
GTATAGTGGGCATCCACTCTATTTTTAGTATATGAATGGGATCTCTTAATTATCTTCCATTTATTGATCAATTATTTTAATTGAGACATTTTGAAAATTATTTTCAAATTATCTCTTCGTATTTTCTTTTGTGTTTATTGTAAACTAAAAGAAAGCACAAATCGATCTTAATTATTTGTTAGTGAGAGCACATGGATTGAGATCCATGGAAAGAAACACAAATTAATCTAAACCATTGATTACTATGAGCACATGGATTGGGACACATGGACTTCCAAAATGTTATAAAATAGAGACCAACCCTAGCCCTCTTCATAAAAAAGTTGAATGCAATAGTTGAATTAACAAAACTCTCTCTCTCTCTCTCCACATGTCCACTCTCTCTACAACCTTGGTGGAGATCGCGATCATAGTCGTGTTGTCGTTGTGACGTTAGATTATTCGCTCAAGAAACTCGATCTTCTTTGGTGCCACGTGATTGTGAAGAAGATAATGGATTTCGTATGACGAAATCAGGAGGTTCCTTGCTTGGATCACTGCTCATGATTACGGGAAGCACATGACTCATCATCACACCCGCAAGTGCACTCTCGTCGGATCAGACTTGATTCAAGAGGCTTCTTCCTTTATAAGCTCTGAGGGTCACAAACATGCTTCAAGAGGTAAGCCTAATCTCGTGTGATCTTGATGAAACAATTCGAGAAGTGTTCTCAAATCATGTGGTTTCATCATTTATTTTTTTTTAAATTCCACTGCCATTTGCAAATAGTATGACTAGTTGCCCTTAGTCATATTCGATGCGACTTTCATGCTTATGTGATGTGCTAAGGCCTAGACTACAATCTTCACCCCCAAGTTTCATTGTATTTGCATATTGGCCCTTCTGCCACACGTGTAGTGCCACGTGAGGTGTTGCGTATTTTACATTTGTACCCTTAATGTTCTTGGACTAGTTCTGAAATGAAGTTTAATTTAATTTAAATTACATGTAGGTCCCTACCAATTGAGTATTTTATTTTTGTTTTTATTGTTCATATTAAATATTTGTTTTACTCAAAAAATTATTAGAAAAATTAATATAAATGATTGATATCTTTCTTATTCATGCATAATTTTGTTTAGGTTTTTAACTTTATTTTTCTATTTTAAAATTCAAAAACATGGTTTTTATTCACAATTTTGATATAAAACCCATAAAAAGTATAAACCCTTTCCCAAAAAATCTAAAAAAATTACATTATTTATATTACACTATATTCTACCGCTAACCAAAAATCATCAAAAAATACAAAAGAAAAAACATAGAAATCACAAAACCTTAAAATCCTTACAATAACTAGCAAAACCTATATAAAAATCCAAATATATATCTTTATGTTTCTGATTTTTCTTTATTGCATATATTATATATTTAAAATAGTGTTGGGTTTAATTTGAACTAATTTATATTTGTTAATCCCAACCAATCTCAGAAAATTAATATATTCCCTGTTTTGACTTATTAATTACTTTGAAAGTCCATAAAATCAGAAAAAATACCTAAAAATTATCAGAAATAGAGAAAAATATAGAAAAGATGAAAATATTTTATTTTTCTTATTTTTACTATATTTTGACTTATTTATTAATATATAAATCTATCTTATATATTATATTCCTTATATAAGATATAATATATATTATTATATATAAGTAGTTATTTTATTTTAAAAATTTAAAAGAAATTAAAAATTTTAAAATTAAAAAAATAAAAATTAAAACTTAAAAATCTAAAATAATTAATACATGCAAATTAAACATAGTTAAAACCCACATAAAAATAAGAAGAAAAAGAAATATAAAAATAATAATTATTAATTGACATTAATAATTACTACCCATCATTTGCTCCCAGTGTTTGACACTCAAACTAATTATACTTATACACATTTTATTCAAGGTTATAATAAATTTTGACTCACACACATTTATCGCTTAGCTTTATTAATAGGTTGATTGTTGTCTTAATTAGAGATTTGTCATCATAGCGATTACCGTTCTTGCCTCGTTAGGGACAATAGATTCATCTCTGTACAACATGTTGCTCTCCTGAAAACCATTTTAAATTTTAATGAACTTTTAGTCAAAGTTGTATTAGTAGTCCTAGTTTTAAGCCGGTTATCACTGTACTTAAGTCCACCACATGATGTGCCTAACAATAGTCCCAATTCCTTTCTAACCCTAAGTTGTAATATATAGGGAGGATATCAAAAAAGCTGATACAAAATCGAAAAATGATGACGGATGCTAAGTAAGGAGACTTACAATACTTCCCAACTCTCTACATGCGGGATGCAATACAAAATTGAAAATTTTATTCTATATGTAATGCAAAGCGAGAAAACCATACTTTGCATATAGTTCTATTAGTCGCGAAGAATTGAGTTGAGAATTTGACTAAGTATAATGTTCTAGAAGTGCATCTTATTAGGTAAAAAGTACGGTCCTAGATTATTACGAGCACAAGAAGAAAATATGACCTATGAAAACCCTAAGAGCCACGAGTGCATGTCTATCCTACGAACCACTTGAGTCGAGCCCCACCCTTAACAATAAGGGTGAAACATGTCTCAACACACCACGCGAAGAAATGTTCAAAGTCCGAGTACACACGCAAGATCCCACACTGGAACTATTGTAAACTGAAATTATTACATACAATTACAAAATTAATTAAATGATGAAATAAAGACCTACGACTTCACACTCTCTCATGACTCGACTTGATCTTAATTATGTTCCAATATTTCAACAGATTGGTCCTCAGAATCTCCTGCCTCTGATCACCTCGAGATGTGACGGCTTCCGAAAAGCCACTCTAGATGCATCAGACCCCTCACATAAAAATAAGATAAAGGTTAAAGAGAGATGGAACAAATAAATCAAATAAAGAGATAATAAAATAGAAAAATTCTAAAAACATAAATGAAGTATTAGTTACAAGAAATCGGGGGTTAGACTACCCGAGGGGTGAAAAACCTAACTTCTATTTTTTTTCAAATTTATACTAAGTTGTGCCTCTCGAACAATAATACCATTTGAAAAATCTCTTAACATGTTGATTAATTATGATGTATTATTGTAGTTGGGTAATCAAGGATTAATATAAAGACCAGTTAAGTAATTAATCAATTTAATGCACAAGTAGCCAGATTTATTTTACCTGGGCAAACCTAAGGTCAAACATAGGGAGGCAACTTTCTTCTTAGGTCATTTTTTATATTATTTATGATTAGGTTTTTAAGACAACATTTTTTATTTTTAAATGCAAGGAAATGTAAAATACAATTTTGGTTCAGTCTAGGGCCTATACTGTAATTTTTCAATTAATTCAACTCTAAAAATACTCAAACTTTGCCAAGATGCTAATGCATTCGAAATAAATCCATTGTAATTTATTTGAAAAGTTTTGATGAGAAATAAATTTACTACGAATTAACCAATGCATAATTGGTGATTTAGAGTGAATCAATTTTAATAAATAGAAAAACTTAATATTTTTTAGAAATAAAATTATCCTAGATGCATCTAAAAGAGATATCCAAGGCAAGTTTTAAATCCTATAAATATTAATTTTTACAGGCAACTAAAATTAAGTTACTCAATTCACCAATTTATTTATTCAGAGAAAAGTATACATTGAAATTGTGATGATTTTTGGCACTCTTTGATCTATTCGATGGGTCTAGTCATAGAGGAGAAATGTATGGTGCAGCTCAGATGGTGTGATCGGGAAGAATGGATCTATTGTATTTCTTGATGATAATGATGCAGTATCGAAAGTAGGATTCTCCCTTCCCTGATGCTGCTATTGTTCGTCATGGAGCGCGACTGCATAGCAGAGGTGGTTTCTGATAGCTGGTTTTGCGCACCCGTGTGCGACGAGGGCTTCTCCTTCTCTAGCTCACGGTTTCTCTGCATGAGGTAATGTGGTTCGATGGAGTCCATGAATGACCGGGGCGTGTTTCTGTTGGAATCGAAGGGGGTGTATGATGTTGGAGCATGGAGGGTTGGGTGAATCTCTGAGCTCCACACATACCCTCCCTCGAAATGTTGTTGTAAATGGTAGTTGGATGAGAATAACCGAAGAAAGAACTCTCTACCATGCTAAAAGGGTCTCAAACTAATCAGGTTTGTTCGTGAAGAGAAGGAAGCACTGGTCACACTTCTGCTAGACAAAAGTCTTGTGGCCAATGACGTTGCCGATGAAGGATGTCACTGCATTGAAGGCTGAAGAAGGGTCTATACACCATAGAGGGCTAAGCTCCAAAGTGAATTTTGTTGGACTAGTACGGCCTTGGTGACCCGTTAATGCAATAAAAGGTATTATTTTATAATGTTCATCTGAAATAAAATGAATGAATGTGAACTCACTTTACTTTAAGGTCCCTTCGTACAATTAGGTTTATGTAACATGGCCATATTGAATACCATGCAACTGGGAGGACACATATGACTTCAAACATGTGATATAAATACAGATATCCAATCTAAGAGATAGATCGTAATATTTCTCTAAAGACTGATTTTGAAATGACTTCTAGGTTCATGTCCTCTGCATAGGAATGGATATTCGAAAGTATTGTAATAATCAAGTCAAAGAGTTGACATGATGAGGTAGAGATAAGCTAAGACCTGAATCGTAACTGTCACGATTTGACATTGGACAAATATGCATCTATTGAAAGATTATGGAAGAATCCTCAAGCGCATCACGGGAGCGTGATGATCGTATCATATACGATCAAGAGCGGCTAGTCGCACTAGTTGCTTGGTGCAGCGGAATTTAAAACTTTTTAAATGATGAAACCACATGATACAAGAACATTTCTTGGATCGTTTCATCTAACCACATAAAAGATACAAGAATACCTCTTGGAGCGTGGTTTTGATCGAGCCTCCAAGGGAAAAGACCTCCTGTCTCAAGTCTGATCCGTAGGAGAAGACGCTTGCGAGCGCGAGGATGAGTCGCGTGCTTCTCGCAATCCTAGTTGATGATCCAAGCAATGGGTCTCCTGATCTCATCTTACAAGATCGAACGCCTTCTTCACGAGCGCCACACACCAAAGAAGACGGAGATCCAAGAGTCGTCGAAGCGGGAGCACAACAACCAGGTGACGACGAAGATGTCCTTCTCTATATGAGAGTGGACGACCACTCAAGGAGAGAAGGTAGAGTGTTGGCGCGAGAGATGAGAGAGAGAGAGAGTCATGATTGCATAACTCGAAGAGCAAGGGATTCCTCTTCTTATATAGGGTTTTGGGAATCCATGGACAACACATAATCAATGGATGAGATTGGTTTGTGTTTCTTTCAACGACTAAGATGTTGTTGTAAAAAACACAACATCAAATGATTTAATTTAAATTAATTTACATTGATAAATCAACAAAATTAATTTGAATTCAAATCACATTTGACTAGAGAAGAGATAATGAGAAGACCAAACTAATCCCCTAAGAAGGAGGGGACGGCTACTCTTCTCCACATGGAGATCAGTGACCGTCCACTCTTCTTGAGTGGATTGATCAATCTCCTCTAATAATCGTGAGATCTCATTATCTCATGATATCTCTTTAATTTAGAATAACTTTTGTTGTAAATATTTTTCACAAAAAATAATTCACAATTATCTTGAGAAAAAAATTCAATCAAGCCATTGAAATTATGTGAATCTCATTCACAACCTAAAATAAAATTTAATTATATTTTCAATTAATCATTCAATGTGAATCCAATTCACATTAACAGTTAATCAACAAATATAAATCACATAAGTCTCTCTCTCTCTAATATATTATAAATTGCATTTATAATATACATGGATAATTGGATAGTGCTATCCACATTATCCATATCCACAATAATTAAATCTCATTTAATTACATTGGATAGTCATTCTCATGCATTCAGGTAATGTGGATCAAATTCACATTATTCATGATAATTAAATCACATTTAATCATCCATTTCTCAGTGCTTAGATATAATTCAACTTTGGAATTATTCTTGAACTCTTTCAAGAATAATGTGCTTTCTCCGCGGATACTTGGAGATAAGGACATGGCGATTATATTGTTCCACGTATACTGACTTGGATATTGAGATTACATCTCAAATACAGATCTCATGGACCTCTCATAGATGCTTCATTTAATCAAGGTTGCAAATCTAATTTTCTCATTTCATCTGAATCTCATTCAAATCAATGTCCAACATTTGGACCAAGATCAGATTACTTCTCTACTGAGAGGAGTCACTAAAATCCATACCTGTTTCATCACTCCCTCGGAATGGAAGCGTCATTGTTATATAATCATTTATGATCACATCATCCTCAGGTATTCCTAATAACTGTACATCCTGCATACTGGAAGACCTATGATGAACCCGAAGATATAGATCAATTTTACATTGTTATCTTTAGGGTTTGATCTTCAAGTTTCTCATTCTTGGTTATTGGAATTTGGTATCGATCATATGCTTTCCAAAAGCATATATCATACCTTCAAATTCTTATCATGCTTCTAAAGCATGACAACCATGCATGGAATTTGATCGGTCCCAATACCGCATGAGTGATCTCATGTCTTCCGGTTCATAAGTGAACTTGTATGGTCCCTTTGATAGATCGTATTACTCATATGCCCTTGTATGGACACTAGCACGCCGGTGTATAGACCTTGGTTAGGTCATCAACCTATTGGTCTACCAAATGTACATACTCAGATACATAGTAACACATCTGTCTCCGATCAGAGAATGCGTGCCTGTATCGTGACAGTATACGATAGAGGACCTTGGTTATCTCGATCTCGTTAAGTCAACTATTTGACCTAACTAATCTGACACCTCCGAATCTGTATTCCTATGCAGAGGACCTGCATCAAGAGGTCGGTCAGATATTAACCTATATGACAAAGGTTGCCATCTCCTACTCATACTGGAGATCATCCCTTAACAATCATTTGACGGTGCTCGATGAGTCCTCAATCTAACTCCTTAGATATTCATCCAAACACCAGCCTCTATGATTCTATTACGGAATCAATAGCTGTATGATTATTAAGATGTCCATGGTACATAACCCTAATTATAAAGAGGGACCTTATAGTGCATTCATTCATTTAATTTCAGAAAGGGAGTGAAAAGAGAATCAATAACTTTTATTGATAAATCAAACATTACAATAACATTTATTGTAAGAATGGTTCGCACTGGGCTCACATGGCTAATAATCTCCCACTAGCCCTTAGAACCATTCAGGTAAAATCCTTAAACCCAAATTCATTACATGATGGTCGAAAACCTTCTGTGTCAGAGGTTTGGTAAGGGGATTAACAACATTGTCGACAGAGGCCACCTTGGTGATGATGATGTTACCACACTTTTGAATCTCCCGAATGATGTGGTATTTCCTTTCCACGTGCTTGCTCTTTTGATGGCATCTGGGTTCCTTCGCCTGGACAATGGCTCTCGAGTTATCGTAGAGTAACGGGATGGGAGTATCAGAGGAAACTACGCCAAGTTCCAGGATGAACTTGCGCAACCACACCACATCCTTTGCAGAATCCGATGCGACAATGTATTTCGCTTATGTTGTTGAATCTATTGTAGTGTTCTGCTTCTTGCTTCTCCAGCTAACAACACCAACGTTCAACAAGAACACAAACTCTGATGTTGACTTTCGATCATCTATATCCGACTGGAAGTCTGAATCTGTGTATCCCAAGACTTGGAGATCACCATCTCCATAGACCAAGATGTAGTCTTGCGTCCATCTCAGATACATGAAAATGTTCTTCACTGCATTCCAGTGTTGTTCTCCATAGCAAGATTGGTAATGACTTACCACTCCCACTGCATGGCAGATATCCGACCTAGTGCACATCATGGCGTACATTAAGCTTCCTACAGTTGATGCATAGGGGCATCCAGTCATGGCTTTCTTTTCATCAATAGTTTGATTAGCCATCCCTTTAGACAGGTGTATACCATGACTTAAGGGGAGGAAACCTTTCTTGGAACTATCCATACCGAAACGTTCAAGAATCTTCTTAATGTACCCATGTTGTGATAATCCCAACATCCTCTTTTCTCGATTTTCTGAACAACTTCAGGCCCAAGATGTAAGAGGCTTCTCCAAGATGTTTCATCTCGAAGGTATGGGATAGCCAAATCTTAACACTGGTCATCATCCCTATATCATTCCCAATGATAAGGATGTCATCTACGTAAAGCACGATGAACACAATGACACTCCCAATAAGCTTCTTGTACACGCAAGGTTCATCAGGATTTTTGCACAAAGTCATAACTCTTTATGATTTCGTCAAATCTGATGTTCCAGCTACGAGAAGCTTGTTTGAGCCCATAGATGGATTTCTTCAGCTTGAATATTTTACCTTCCTCGGTTATGAAGCCTTGGGGCTGCTCCATATAGATATCCCCCTCGAGGTATCCATTGAGGAAAGCCATCTTGAAGTCCATCTGCCAGATGTCATAGTTAAGATATGCAGCTATATATAGCAGCGTCTTGATGGACTTAAGCATAGCCACAGGAGAGAACGTCTCATCGTAGTCGATGCCTTCTCTCTGTGTGTCGCCTATGGCTACGAGCCATGCCTTGAAAGTCTCTACTTTCCCATAAGGTCCCCTTTTTATCTTGAAGATCTATTTACACCCTATGGGTTTTACCCCTTCAGGTGGATCCTCTAGGGTTCATACACCATTCTTATGCATGGAGTCAATCTCTGACTTCTTTGCTAGCATCCATCTATCCATGTCATGATCCACGAGTGCTTCATCAAATGAAGCAGGATCATTGTCAGTTTCTCTGGACACATGGAATCCATACCATTTAGGTGGCGCAAATACCCTCGAACTCCTTCGAAGAGTTATGGGTGTTTCATCTTTATTTATCTCTTCAGTTCTGGTTCAAGAAGCTCAGAATTATATGGGAATTCAATGAGTTCCTCTACTTCATTTTTTTCTTGACCTTTAAGTAAGTCACCCTCCAGAAATCTTACATCTCTAGAGACAAAAACCTTATGGGTCTCAGGGTCATAATGATGACAACCAATACCATCTTTAACATACCCAACGAAGTAGCACTCTCGAGTGCGAGAACATGGACCAAGCAACCCCAAACCCTCAAGTGATTAACACTTGGTTTGGTTCCATAACAAAGCTCATGAGGAGTCTTAGGTACAGATTTGCTAGGAATCTTGTTTAGGATATATATTGCAGTCTCTACTGCATATCCCCAGAAACTAAGTGATAAATGTGCCTTGCTCATCATTGAACGACCATATCCATGATAGTCATGTTGCATCTTTCAGCAACATTATCAGGAGGAGTGAGATTGGAGACAATTCCATTCTCTTTAAGGTATTTCTTGAATTCATCTGAAAGGTACTCGCCACCTCGGTCAGAACGAATCCGTTTAATTTTCTTATCGGTTTGGTTCTCAACCAAAGCCTTGAACTCTTTGAACTTTTCAAAGGTTTCAGATTTATGATGTAATAGGAAGATAAACTCGTATTGCGAATGGTCATCAATAAACGTCAGGTAATATCGATATCTATTTCGAGTCGTGGTACTGAAGGGACCACATACATCAGTATGTATAAGGTCAAGAATACCTTCGCATCTTGTAACCTTATTACTAAAAGGCATCTTAGTCATTTTTCCTCAAATACCATGTTCACAGGTAGGCAAAGGTTGAACCTGTAGAAAATCTAAGGGTCTATCCTTTATCAATCTATTGATACTATCATTAGATAAATGACCAAGCCTTTGATGCCAAATCATGTTTGAATGATTTCCATTCTCCCTGGATCTTTTCGGGTTTTTATTAGTGGAAATAACATTCATGACATGTTCATCAATGCACAATTCATAGAGTCCACCAGAAGTCAAAACACCATTTGCAATATGTTTATCATAATGATTTATGACTAAGTTCTTATAGAAAATGAATGAATATCCACTTCTAACAAGCTTAGATACATATATTAAATTCCTTCTGACTTCAGGTACATAAAGATACTCTTTAAGTATTAGGACTCTTCCACTAGATAATGATAATCGTCAAGTCTCGACGACGACTACTGCAACACTTGCATCAGATCCCATCAGGATGACTATCTCCCCTTCATCAAGACTCTTAGTTTCCTGAAACAAATACAACAAGTTGCATACATGAATAGAAGCACTGGAATCTACAACCCAACTTCCTTCTCGTCTAACGAGAAAACTAGTTTCAATGATGAAAGTAGATTTCATATCTGCTGGGGTTTTACCTTTGTCGACAGACTTTAGGTAATCCGGACAATTGCGCTTCAAATGCCTCAGCTTCTTGCAGTGATGACAGGCATCGTTTTTCTTCGATGCTATCAGATTGGATGCATTGTAGATGAGACAACTCCGTGACTCTTCTTCTTTCTCTTCTGGACTGGACCCTTCCGAGAACCATGCTTCCGACCGCGCTTTCCTTTGAACTGTGCAACCATTGCACTGTCAGAGGGGCCATCCTTTTTCATTACGTCTTCAGTAGACTTTAATGCAGCCAATAGCCCGACGTTGGTAAAATCAACTTTGCTCGTGTGAAACATGACCACAAAGTTGTTGAAAGACTTAGGGAGTGATAACAGAATGAAATTAGCCTGCATATCAGAATCTATGAAGGCTCCAGGGTTTCCAGTTCAGAGAGGTACCCAAACATTTTGAGCACATGTTCTCTGACAGAGGTCCCCTCCTACATCTTGCAGCGAATAAATTCTTTCATTATATTGTAATGTTGTGTGTGGTTTACATCACCGAACATTTCCTTCAGATTCAGCATGATATCCTGGAAAGTGTTCATTTCCACATGTTGCTTTTGAAGCTCATTGGATAATGAACCCAGAATATAACATCTTGTCAGATTATGATCTTCATCATATTTTTCATTAAATTTGATTTCTTCCGGAGTTTTCATGTTTGTGTACTTGTCCTTTGACAACACATAAGAAATGCGCTCAACGGATATGACAAGATGCAAATTTTGGATCCAATCCGAATAATTTGGTCTGGTCAACTGATTAACCTCCGGGAGCTTGCTAAGTGGGTTCATGGACTTCATTTTCTGAAATTAAGAATGCACTATATTAGAATATATGAATTATAATATATTCAATTACATTTCTTTGATTAAAGAATTTTTAATCAAATTAGTCTTGCCTTTTCAACTTTAAAAGTCAATTCCCTTAATTACTTTCAAAGCAAGAGATATACTTACCACTATATCTCTAGTAATATGTGGGATATCCTCTTTATTTTTGTCACATCCCAATAATATGAGAACCTATAACTCCAATAAAGAGAAGCAGGAACACATTACGCCTTGCAAGTCCAACTTGCACTTCCCAATTCGGTCTTTAACACCCGTGCCCACAACTCCTAAGGTGATGTGGACCCATTGTTAATTGAACCAACTGTCAACATGAATACAACTCGCTATGCGCAATCCAATATCACCCCAATAATATGAGGATCCGATATTGGGGTCACTACACATATGTCCTTACTCTTTCGAGAAGTAAAGAGCCCGATCCAAATGGCTTGTATGCATGAGCTGTCACTTCAGAGAGACATCTCCTACATACAATCTCTGGCGACGGAACTCTTTGCCTTGATGGGAGACCTTAAATGCCACTTATGTGATCCTCCACCTCATATTCAAATTATAATTAATTATCATGAATTACATTCACATAAATAATTCTTCCAAGGTAAATACACATCTATTCATAATAGAGTGTGTTTAATTGGATATAATTCATTTAATAATATTAAATCAATTATCAATTCAATTCAATTAACAAACTTGATTGTTGCTTGGAAAATATGGTATTATCTCAAAGTACGTATTAATTCAAATTTTAATAATTAGAAAAATATACCGTGATCTCTCCTACATTATCCCATCCCTACCCGCTGTCATGGCCAGTACCGACGGGAGTGGGACAGACCGCACACGGTGTAACCTGCTACCCCAGCATTCCCTGACTAGACACCATATCCACCTCGGGAAAAGATAATGTCAAAGTGATCATTATGTACTTGAGATGATCATCGGTTTTTCAACCGGAATTATACCATATAGTAATAATCAAAACCACTTTGATTATAAGGAAATTTGCTAAACAAATTCCCAAATCTATTCAAGTAACGTGTTTGTTGAATGTGTATCAAGTAACCAATCAGTGATCTAGATCATATCTAATCATTTATAGGTTGAGGAAATATCATTTAAGGGAAAAATTATCATCAAATGTTTCCCAAATATTATTCATAATTATCCCAAGAAATTAATCACTAATTTTACTAGTTTATTAAATAACAACCACAAGGTTCTTGATAAAGATTTCAATTTTCAGCAGTGACTCTCACTAACTAAAGTTGGCATATCTCATTCATTTTAAATTCAAATCATGTAAAATCAATTTCTAAAGTTTTCCAATTTGATTTAAAATAGAACCTAAGTGATTAGCACACATTTTCAGGCGTTTTAAAATAGTAACTAACTCCACAATTACATCATTATTCGCCATCCCCGAAACAGTGGATACATGGTCATTAAAAAGATCATAAATAGAGTTATCGGATTCTAAATCATGCAAACTCAAATCCCATGGTTTCCTTGATTAATGAGAAACATTATTCAATTGATAGTTTTGTGTTTAAATAGTTTAAACAGGGCTGAAATTAATCACAAAATAGGGCTGTGAAAATTGAAATGCGATAAAATTTTCATGAACCCTAACGAGCCCAAATCTTCCTAGGTTTATGGATCGTATCCAAAACCTCCAACATGTCTATGATACCATTTGAAGGATTATAGAAGAATCCTCTAGCACATCACGGAAGCGTGATGATTGTATCATATACGATCAAGAGTGACTAGGCGCACTAGTTGCTCAGTGTAACATAATTTAAAATTTTTTAAATGATGAAACCACATGATTCAAGAACATTTCTTGGATCGTTTCATCTAACCACATAAAAGATATAGGAATACCTCTTGGAGCATAATTGTGATCGAGCCTCCAAGGGAAGACACTTCCTGTCTCAAGTCGGATCCGTCGGAGGAGATGCTTGCGAGCATGGGGATGAGTCACGTGCTTCTCGCAGTCCTAATTGATGATCCAAGCAATGGATCTCCTGATCTCATCTTACGATATCGAACGCCTTCTTCACGAGTGCCACACACTAAAGAAGATGGAGATCCAAGAGTCGTCGAAGCGGGAGCACAATGGCAAGGTGACGACGAAGGTGTCCTTCTCTATATGAAAGTGGGCGGCCACTCAAGGAGAGAAGGTAGAGGGTTGGCATGAGAGATGAGAGAGAGAGAGAGTCGCGATTGCGTAACTCGAAGAGCAAGGGATGCCTCTTCTTATATAGGGTTTTGGAAGTCCATGGATCCCAATCCATGGACAACACACAATCAATGGATGAGATAGATTTGTGTTTCTTTCAACGGCTAAGATGTTGTAAAAAATACAAAACAAAATGACTTAGTTTAAATTATTTACATTGATAAATCGACAAAATTTATTTGAATTCAAATCACCTTTGACTAGAAAAAAGATAATGAGGAGCCCAAACTAATCCTCTAAGAAGGGGAGACGGCTACTCTTTTCCACATGGAGATCAGTGGCCGTCCACTCTTCTTGAGTGGATAGGTCAATCTCCTCTAATTATCATGAGATATCATTATCTCATGCTGTCTCTTTAATTTACAACAACTGTTGTTGTAAATATTTTTCACAAAAATAATTCACAATTATCTTGTGAAAAATTTCAATCAAGCCATTGAAATTATGTGAATCTCATTCACAACCCAAAACCAAAATGTAATTATATTTTAAATTAATCATTCAATGTGAATCCAATTCACATTAACAATTAATCAACAAATACAAATCACATAAGTCTCTCTCTCTAATATATTATAAATCGCATTTATAATATACATGGATGATTGGATAGGCTATCCACATTATCCATATCTACAATAATTAAATCTCATTTAATTACATTGGATAGTCATTCTCATGCATTCAGATAATGTGGATCAAATTCATATTATTCATGATAATTAAATCACATTTGATCATCCATTTATCAATGCTTAGATATAATTCAACTTTGGAATTATTCTTGAACTCTTTCAAGAATAGTGCGCTTTCTCAACAAATACTTGGAGATAAGGACATGGTGATTGTATTGTTCCACGTGTAGTGACTAGATATTGATATTACATCTCAAATCCAGATCTCGTGGACCTCTCATAGATGCTTGATTTAATCAAGACCGCAAATCTAATATTCTCATTGCATATGAATCTCATTCAGATCAATGTCCAACACTTGGACTAAGATCAGATTACTTCTCTACTGAGGGGAGTCACTAAAATCCAGACGTGTTTCATCACTCCCTCGGAATGGAAGCGTCATGGTTATACAATCGTTTATGATCACATCACCCTCAGGTATTCCTAATACATGTACATCCTGCATACTGGAAGACCTATGATGAACCCGAAGATATAGATCAATTTTACACTGTCATCTTTAGGGTTTCATCATCAAGTTTCTCATTCTTGGTCATTGGGATTTGGTATCGATCATATGCTTTCCAAAAGCATATATCATACCTTCAAATTCTTGTCATGCTTCTAAAGCACGATGATCATGCATGAAATTTGATCAATCCCAATACCTCATGAGTGAGCTCTTGTCTTCCGGTTCATAAGTGAACCTGTGTGATCCCTTTGAGAGATCGTATTACTCATATGCCCTTGTATGCACACCAACATGCCGGTGTATAGACCTTGGTTAGTTCATCAACCTATTGGTCTGCCAAATGTACATACTCAGACATATAGTAACATACCTGTCTCCGGTCAGAGGATGCGTGCCTGTATCGCAATAATATACGATATAGGACTTTGGTTATCTCGATCTCGTTACGTCATCTTTTTGGCCTAACTAATCCGACATCTCCGAATATCTATTCCTATGCAAATGACCTGCATCAAGAGGTCGAGCGGATATCAACATATATGAGAAAGGATTGCCATCTCCTACTCAGGCTCGAGATCATCTCTTAACAATCATTTGACGGTGCTCGATGAGTCCTCAATCTAACTCCTTAGATATTCATCCAAACACCAGCCTCTATGATTCTATTATGGAATCAAAAATTGTATGATTATTAAGATAGCCATGGTACATAACCCTAATTGTACAGAGGGACCTTATAGTACATTCATTCATTTAATTTCAAGAAGGGAGTGAAAAGAGAATCAATAACTTTTATTGATAAATCAAACATTACAATAACATTTATTGTAAGAATGGTTCACCCTGGGGTCACATGGCTAACATCTAAATGCTTGATTATGCACATTTGACAGACTAATAGGCTGGTGTCCTCGCAAGGTCAATATACCAATGCGTTGTTGTGCATATGAAGTCATATGAGATGTATGATCTTTCGAAGGAATCATACAGATTCATAGTTGATGAACAAGGAGACAGCTCACTCATGAGATGATTTTGGGTCATAATGAATTCCATGCATAGTCATCTTGTTTATGAAATAAGACATAAATTCGAGATATTAATAAATGCTTTTGGAATGTATATGATTAATATTATCGCCTGATTATCAAAAGAGAAATCTATTGACATATTCCGAAGAAGATAGTCAAAACAAGGTTTGGACTTCAGATTTATCAAAGTCTTCCGGTGTGAAGGATGAATGAGTATCAACTTTCGTGTTGACCACTTTTTGATTTAATCCCTTTTGTTATTTCTTTTTGATTTTCTTTACATTTAATTTTTGAATTTTCTGGGAGCGACATGTGGCGGCTCCTAGAGCCGCCACGTATCTCCCCATTTTTTTATTATTTTATTAATTTCGGATTTATTTTTATTATTATTATTTTCGGATTTTATTATTTTATTATTATTATTTTAATTATTGGTATTTTTAGTAGCCTACTTATTTTACATATATTATATTGTTTTTTCCCTTTTTACCTCTTCTCCTTTCTTCTTCCCGACCATCTACCATGATACTTTCACTTATCGAGAGTGATGAAACATGATGGATTTTAATGAATCCATTTAGCTATATTTTTTGAGATTAAATTGGGTTAAATCACAATTCATTTGAATCAAATTTCTAATTCCAATTCCAATTTCAATATCCAAATGTTGAGAACAGAAATAGTCATAGAAATGGAAATATTTAAACTTCTTCATCTCATTTCTAAACTCTAAATGGTTTGGACTTTGATTAGATATGGTCAAGGAAGCTGGGTTCAGCTCATCAATACTTTCTTGAGCTCATGTAGAGTGGCTTACGATTCGTGGAGCTCATTTCGACCGTAAAGTGTTCCACTCAAGCTCAATTGATAATAGTGTATCGATTTCAAGCTAAAATGACATAAACCCTTAAATGAGATTCATGTCCAGATTTCATGTCACTATACACGGATGGTATGATCTCCCCGACATTATCTCCAAGTATCAACATTTGTATCTCACGAGCCCTAATTGGATTAGGACTCATGCCTATTGATGTCAATGTTATAATAATGATAGTTATTATTGTATTATTTTATATGGGTAATTTTATGAATAAGATTCACAAATATATCTCATTAATTAATGTGAATAGTGATTCATAATAACTTACATGTCTATGGATGTGATTTATTTATATAAATATTTATGTAAATATGATTTGCATATATTCCAAGACATGAAATTATGTGAATTTGATTCACATTAATTTTGTAGATGTAAATTAGATTTACTTATATTTCTTGTGCTCATTATTATGATTCGTAAGCTTAAGGATTATTTCTATAATTTCTCCAATATTAATAATAGGATTATCAAGTTTGACAATTAATGGATAAAAAGATAAAAAACTTTAACTAATTATGATTAAGCTTGGATGTGCACAATGATGTGCATTGTTGCACCAAGTTGTTGAGTTTCTAATTGAATTAGGACTCAAAAGTTGTTGCTTATTTGTTGTTAATTAGTTAATATTAATTGGAGATAAAAATAGAGATAATCGTCATTGAATTAGGACTTGCTCCAAGCCCTTGATTGAGAATCCAAGGGACTACAACACACATGTTGGATGTGTGGTGTAAGTATAAAAGGAGAGAAATAAGCATGATTTTGTTAAATATTAATAATTAGCATGTATTTGTGCAAAAATAAAAGAATAAAGAATAAAAGAAAAAGAAGGAGATATTTAGAATAAATATCGAGTGACCCAAACCCAAGGGAGGGTCAAGCATTGGCCTGACCGCCAAATAAAATAAGTAGAGAGAGATAGGGCCAACTCTATGCTTCTCCATTAATATTTTAATTTGATTCAAAATGTCATCGATTCCTCCATCTGATTTGATCTATATCATCGACTCATTCCATAGATCCGTTTGTGTATTCCAGTGCTAACTCTATGCTTCTCCATTAATGTATTCGCATCGATCCCTCCTTCCTCTGTACAGAGGAAAGACTCATATAGGGCTCGCATCCACCACCTTAGATTGAGCCCATTTCACTCCTTAAACCATTTGTTTTTGGAGGGTTTTGTCTGCTAAAACTTGCAGGTGCACATTAGACCTCGATGATCGAACATTGAGCGGAGGAAGGTTCAAGCACTCTGTCTTCGACGATCTTACACCGACTAGGTGACCTAGACAATCTCGAAGCTTCTTCGTGGTGCCACTGACTTCGCCAAACCATCAGTGAGCTTCATAAACCTTCACTGATGATGATAATAGAGCAAGGAAGAGGATTGCAACAATCGTCGGAGCCCAACTGCACCTCCACCGCATGCGAAGGAGCTCGTCGAATGATGAAAAGCAGTAATCGCTGATCTACCAAATTTGAGCTTTGATCAAACGGTTTTCAGTGTGCCACGCCACACGTTGAAGCATCACTTTGCCACCTGAGACACGGGAGAGCCAAGCAGTGCCGAAGCATCCAATCAAGACACGTGTTACCCAAGCATGTGCACGATCCGAGCCTCGACGCACATGCCTTCAGCACGTGATGCATGACTTTTTGCATTAATACCCTACCGACTCTCAATAATAGCCGATAAGTCATTCTGCCTATATTTTTTTGCATATTAGCCCCTACAGGTTATGTTATTTATGTATCAGTCCCTAACTGTCCTGATTTGTAATAAAACTTTGGAGTTTTTCTTACATTTATGCCCCTGGATTCATTGTTGAATATCTTTTTATCCTTAAATCCAATTGATGTGATTTTGGTCTCGTTTCAAAGCTTGCTTGATACTCCATCTTTTTGCGAATTTTATGGTTAAGTTTGGTTTAAAAGCTAAACATTAATTGTTCTTTGTCTAAAGTGCTTGTTTAAATCATGAAACATTATTGAAAATGCACTCTGAGTGAACAATTGAATCTCTGAGTTACCTTGATTTTTTAAAGATTTATTGTTAGTTAAATCTAAACAATATTATTAGGTCATCAAATGATTTAATTGCTCGCTATCACTTTTTAAGCATTGAAGTGAAGGTTTAGCTCATGTAGAAAGAGTTTGAAACTGATATCACATTTTTCCTAATCAATCCTTTAATTAATAAGCAATCAATTCATGATAATTTCGTGACTATCCAAGTTGCTTGTCACGTACTTTTAAGTGTGGCTGTTCTATTCATATTGATTGTGCCTCATTGTTCGTATTTCATTTAATTACATAAAAATGTGTTAAAATATATCTTGTTGTGTTTTGTGCATTATCTCAATATAATTAATCCTAAAATTTCTATTTAAAATACTTGGGCTCTAAATTTAATCAATAAATTGTTCGCGTTCTTGTGTTCGACCCTGGACTTCCAAGGATATAAATTAAAGCCAAGAACCTCGTCATTGCGATTCCTCTTGGTTCTATGTGAAAAGCTAAGTGCTCGTGCTACAACAGATTGATTTTAATTCATGCATTTAGTGATTCATCAGATAATGTCATTGTCGGAGACGCGACGTGTTTTGTGATTATATTTAGTAGCAATTATTTATTTAGTAATCTCGATCTTAATTATTTTCGAGCTTGTTTCCTTTGAGTGTTGTTTTGTACTTGTGTTGTATCTTTAATTAAGTATTTTAATCTCTCTAGAATTTCCTAATATATTTATTATTTTGTGGTAGGCCCGTGGATCCAACTATTTTGAAGGACGACGGAGGTAAGAAGCTTGGATGCAACTTGCTGGAGAGCCCATGAAATAATTGATTTAGTAGAGATTAATTATCTTGATTAGAATTTATGTCATTATGTTGTAATTAATTTGTCTATTTAAAGCATATCTCGATTGAGATCTCGTGCATGTAAACAAAGGCTTGTTAACTTTATTTATTCTTATGTGTGGTTGTATCGAGAGTGGTTCTCGACTTGAGTGACGTTTTAAAATCAATGCTTTATTCCAAATAGAAAGATCGCAGGTCATTCTTGCTTGATCCATTTTGTAAATTAGGACACACTACACGAATCTCATAAGATTCACAATTGCAAAAATCTTAGGAGATTCATATACACACGTATATACATTCTACTTAGTCATATAAATTGATTTCTTCACTGCTAATAGAACTACTGCTTAGGTGTGTTTTCTCAACTTGCATCGTATAGCTAGATTTATAAATTCTATTCTGCATCCACATGGAGAGTGCTGGAAAGCAATGTAAGTATTTCTAATGGCAACATGCATCATTGAATTTTGACTGCATTATGTTTTTTTGCTTTCTCCCTCAGTTTTCATTAACTTAAGGATAAAGGATATGGTACTGTATGTTAGGCGATGTTTGTGATCACTTAAATTCAAGCGATAATCAAACTCTTAAAATCGAGTCTGAATTGATGCAGGTTGACATAAATAGATTGGAATAAAAGCAACTTTATTTTACGGGTGCACAAAGCGCTCATGTGTTTGCAGGTACTTATCAAGTGAGAGAGGGACGACATTAGGACAGAGCCATGCAATGAATTTTTATATGAACTATTGGTTCCATAAAAATGATTAGCCGCTTCTCAACAAGGATCTACAGTAGCCGGTAAACGGTCCGGATTTCCTTAGCAGAGTGGAAGGTTTAGATGATACCGTGCAAGGCCCGATCCTCAAGTAAAAAGGTAGCCCTATTTATGCAGTCTGACTTACTTCCATACTGGCTGAGAGTGCAATTAGTCATAGGAATTGGGATAGTTTGTAAAGAAATTTAGGTTCCTAATAGCTCGTAACTCTAACAAGATGTGTATTTGATCACCAGTTAAAATGATAGGATAATAAGGCCATCATCTCGGTCTTCAGTGTTGTGTTGGTGAATTCACAAGGGTTTACATTGATTGATTTATGTGAGTAACTCTGCACATTTAAGTGCCCAGTAGAACTAGATTCTTTTGTGTCTCGAGCGTGCACTAAAATTCCTTTCTTTTGAATTTCGAAAATGGATAATTGGTCGGATATTTGCTCGGATTTTGCGATCTTGTTGTTGAACAGACCAAATATCACATCTTCACTAGTCCAACTCATTTCTTCTCATTCTTTAGTTGGACCATTACTGTTTGAAAATAATCCTCTTTTCAAACTGGAATATCATGATTCTTTCCTTAGGGTTGGTTATATCCCAACCAATTCCTATATACCTTCTTTACTCACCGAAGAAGATCATTGCCTTGGTGAGCTCGACTTAATTTCATTTTCTTCTTCTACATCTCACTCCAACCCTTTGTTTGATGAAGGTGAAAACACATTAAAGATGCCTCCTAAGAAATAAAATGGAAATGGAGAGGAGGAAGAGCGAGAAGATCCAATGCATGTTGTATTGGCCAGATTGGAAGAATCAGAACAAAACCAAGCAATAATGAGAGCTCAATTAGACCAATTGCAGTTGGGTAGAGATACACCAATGGATGTGGCATATAATCCTGGGCGATTTCATATGACTAATAGGCTAAGCCGAGCCGAACCTGAAGTTGAATATGAATTAAAGCCATCCTTAGCTTGCTGCCACATTCACGAAGAGTCATATGCATTCCTTAGGGACTTTGAGCTAGTTTGTTCTAATCTTAGACATTCTAAGGTTAGTCAAGACTACATCAGGCTCAAAGCCCTTCCTTTTGCCTTGAAGGATAAAGCAGATTATTGGATGAAGAATTGGGGGGTAGTCGTAACTACCTTTGTACAGTTCAAGGACCTCTTCCTGAAAAGTTCTACCCTTTGAGTAGAACTAACTTGATGCGTTCACGCATCACGAGTTTCTTCCAACTTCCTAATGAAGCTTTTTGTGACTCATGGGAGAGATTCAAGGACCTCTTGCAGAAATGTCCCTGCCATGATTTAGAGCCTAACATCTTCGTTCAGTCCTTATATAATGGTTTACACCCTAAGGTGCAGGGTCTGGTTAGTGCTGCTTGTGGAGGCAGCTATACATCATGAGGTGCAGACACTGTCTGGAAAGTGTTCGAACGAATAGCCAAGACAAGTAGAGCACAAACCGCTAGTCGAGCTCAGTTAGAAACTCCCAATGCGTTCCAATCCAGCGGGGGAATGAAGGCTACAGTAGATCCTTTTGACATGAGCATTTTAGTAGATAAACTCACAGTAGTTGAGAGGATAGATAGGCGTATGAATGAGTTGGACAAAAACTTATCCAAACTGCCCAAACAGATGGCGAAGATTTCTGAAAATGTATCCAAGATGAGGGTACCTACCATGACTGCATCTGCTGCTCCAATTTATCGTGTTTGTAATATTCATGAGCAGTAGATGTCAAGGCCACCACAACCATGGGTAGAGGACCAGCGTTTAGCCCATTCTTGTCAACATCAACCACCATCTGTGGAAACAGTCATCGAGGAGCCTTCACAAGTGTGGGAAGTAAATGGAGTGTGGTACATACATGACCCTGCTAGACAGGGGGGTTCTAGGGATCGCTTCTCATACCAACGGCCTCAAACTTTCTATAACACATCATTTACTCCTACATCTCTTCCAGCACCACAGAGCTCTGGAGCCGTTCCTTATCATGCATCAAGGTAGCATCAACAATATGGACGTCAGCAGGCATACAAGTCAGGCCAGCAGGGCATGAATACTTCCAACCTCAGCAACAGTCGTATGGTTATCAAGGCCAGTCTTCTTTCCCTTCCTTTTCTTCATAAAAACAGCAGCAATCATCTTCCAGTCCCATGGATTTTCAACATCAGATTCTAGAGGAGTTGCGTTCTTATCAAAATGAAGTGCAGGATTTGAGGGTTGACCTCAACCGCTTATCCCATATACATGATGAGCGCAATGCTCCTACTACATCCATTCCTACTCAGGTTCAGGCTAATCCCAATAGCATGAACAAACCTCAACAACAACGTTTATTAGATCAGGTATATTACTCAGATTTTCAACAGTTTGAGCACACGATCTTTCTGTCTCTCAGGATTGGACGAACCATGGTCATACATGATCATGCCAAGGACATGAATATGACCAACTCTGAAGCTCATATTGAGGAGACTTCAAAGTATGATGACACTAGGCATTTTCAGAAGGGAGAAAATTCTAGATCAAGGAGGAGTTCAAGAGTAGAGCAGCACGCTTCAGATTCAGAGTCTACGAAGGACCTTGCACCTTTGGATGTGGAGAATGCACATTCAGCATGCATTCCCCGTCCTATAGTAGATAATTCAGTTCTTATTCCAATTGCAAAATATCCAAAAGTGAAAAACTCAGTTTCTTCTAATAATAAAGAGCATGTTTTGTGTATGATTCTGAGTCATCAAATCATTCTTTGCCTATCCCTTTTCCCCGTGCTCTTACGGCAGGAAAGCGCATCATTAAGAAGATTCAGAAAGATGGTCTTGAAATGGCACAGTTCTATCAAAATAATATCATGGTCAAAGTTCCATTCGATGAATATGTGGCCAGTCGTCCTACGCTCCAAAAATTTTTGAAGGTGAGATGCACACCTAGCAGAGTTAGCAGGAATAAATCGAATAGCTACATCAAGATCCATGTTTTATCGGTTGCCACAATATTTTATCTCAGGAACCAAAAATGGCCACAGAAGAAGAGAAATTTGGGTGCACATTATGTTGTGAGTCACATTGATGACATAGCGTTTGCACGCACTCTCCTATATAATGGTTCTTCGATCAATTTAATACCCTTTGCCTTATATGAGAAATTGAAGTTATGACCTTTATATAAATCTAGAACATTACTTCAATTTGCAGATAAATCAATGAAAAAGGCTAAGGGTATGGTCAAAAATGTCATTATCTCGATTGAGGGACATGCCTACAAAGTGGACTTTACTGTTCTTGATATGGATATTCCTCATCATTGGAGAGATTCAGAGATTATCATTGGGCGATCCTTCCTTAGGACTGTTGAAGCCTCATTTGATTATCATATAGGGATGATGAAGTCCGCTCTCCAAGCGGAGAGGTGGAGTTACAGATGAAGCAAATAAGATGGCAACAACCTGATTTCGAATCTAGTACTGGTTTCTCTTCACTCTCAGAGGCAGACTTTAGAATATGGGCTCGGGACCCAACAAACCAGAGTGAAACCCTCTCATTTGGAGAGGACAAAATACACAGTGCAGTTGAAGATATATTATCGAAGTTCTTTGAGTTATGCACCCTCATATTCCCTTGATGACGTAGAAGTCCCTTTGGACTTGTCAATTCCCCTTCATTAGGAACAATCAAGGGAATTAGATGATGAGTCGGATGCAGCTTTGGCAGAATTACCATGTATCTTTGGCGATCCAACTCACATGTTCTTCAGTTCAGTTAGTGGATTATATTATAGATGATTCTTCTCCACTGCACAACACAGATTCAAATTCAGTGGTAATTCAACATGATGTACATGATGCCTTATCTCTACTAGAATTGAAGCCACTACCTCCTACCCTCAAGTACTCCTTCCTTATGGGACCAAGGAATAAGTTTCCTGTCATCATTAGTTCTAGATTGGCTGTAGAGAAAGAAGCTAGGTTGATAGAAGTGTTAGAGAAAAATCGTAAGGCCATAGGATGGACTGTGTCAGATCTCGTGGGTATAAATCCTGCACTTTTTTCACACCACATTTTTGTTGAGGATGATGCCAAACCTTCCCGTGAATTTCAGAAGAGACTTAATCCAAATCTTCAGAAAGTAGTTAAGAAATAAAGAAATGGTGTGGAGCGGGGTTTATTTACCCAATCTCTGACTCCAAGTGGGTGGGACCTTTACATGTTGTCCCGAAGAAGTCGGGGATTCAGATGGTCACCAATGACGAGGGAGTTGAGATTACGACACGAGTACCTACGTCGTGGTGCTTCTGTATCGATTACAAAAACATGAATGCCGCAACCAAGAAAGATCACTTTCCCCCTATCTTTTATTGATCAGATTAGCGGGGAAAGAGTTCTTCTATTTTCTTGACGGGTACTCCGGCTACAATCAAGTAGCCATCGCTCCTGAGGATCAGGAAAAGACCACTTTTACATGTCTTTTTGACACGTACACATTCAAACACATGCTTTTGGGCTATGTAATGCCCTAGGTACATTTTAGAGATGCATGATTGCCGTGTTTGCCGAAATTATTGGGGATTTCCTCGAGATTTTCATGGATGATTTCTCGGTCCATGGTGATTCATCTGATTCTTGTTTAGCACACTTAACTGAGTGCTTCAAAGATGTAGTGAGGTGAATCTAGTACTTTCTTGGGAAAAAAGTCATTTTATGGTTAATGAGGGTATTGTGTTGGGGTATGTCATCTCCAAGAAGTGAATGGAGGTTGACCCTGTCAAGGTGGATGTGATCAAGAAACTTGATCCACCAACCAATATCAAGTCAGCGAGGTCATTTCTGGAGAGCATGTTGGATTTTGTATACGATTTATTCAGGATTTTTTAAAGATTGCCCAGCCCCTGACCGAGCTCTTATGTAAAAACATCAAGTTCTTTGTAGATCACAAGTGTCTTGAGGCCTTTGAGCTCCTTAAAAAGAAGATATGTGATTCTCCAATTCTGTAGGCTCCTGACTGATCTCTTCCCTTTGAGATAATGACTAATGCTTCGGATTTTGCTATAGGAGCTGTATTGGGGTAGCGACGAGATTGGATTTCGTTTGTTATTCATTACGCAAGCAAGGTATTGGATCCATCTCAAAGAAATTATACAATGACTGAAAAAGAAATGCTTGCAGTAGTTTGGGCTTTAGAGAAGTTTAGGTCTGTAATCTTATGCTCTAAAGTGACAGTATATACTGATCACTCAACCATTTGGTATCTCATGGAAAAGAAGGGTGCGAAGGCACGTCTTCTTAAGTGGATATTGTTACACCGGGAATTTGATTTGGAAATTAAGGATAAACCTGGGGTTAAAAATGTAGTGGCTGATCATATTTCAAGAATTGGAATAAAGGATTCCCCTTGATACCGAGCCTATTCGAGAGACCTTTCCAGATGAGTCTATTTGTGTTGTTGACTCGCTTCCATTATATACCAACATGGTGAATTTCTTTGTCTCCAAGCAAGTTCTCCATGGATGGACTAGGAGCAGTATAGACCAACTCAAGTCGGATTCGAAGAAATACCACTAGGAGGGTCCGTTTCTTTTCTTTGAAGGATCAGATTGTATCTGGAGAAGGTATATTCCTCAAGAGGAATACCGGAATGTCCTCATGTACTATCATTCATTTGAAGCGGGAGGACACCATTTTGAAAAAAAACCGCTCACGAGGTGTTGCAATGTAGTTTCTTCTGGCCAACCTTGATTAGAGATGCTGTAGATTTTGTACGGTCCTGTCCTGTTTGCCAAAGGATGGGAGGGACTGTTGGATCAATAGATGAGATGCCTATGTAGACTGCGATTTTTTGTGATGTTTTTTATGCTTGGGGCATAGATTTTATAGGTCCTTTCCCTAATAGACAAGATTTTGAGTACATCTTGTTAGCGGTTGATTACTTGTCCAGATGGGTGGAGGCTATTCCAACTCGAGTCGCATATGGTAGAACTGTTTGCAAGTTTATTAAGGATCCTATTATTGCACGGTTCAGGGTACCTAAATTTTTGATATCTGATGAGGTAGCCAATTTTATGAATGGAATGCTGAAATTTTTATCAAAGGACCAAGAATTTGAGCATATAATAACTAGTCCTCACCACCTCAATCAAACGACATGGCAAAGGTTTCAAATAGGGAGGTGAAGAGTATTCTTCAAAAAGTAGTCCGTCCTGATAGGAAAAACTAGTCTCAGTTGTTGGATCAAGTTCTGCAGGCTTACAGAACGACCTGGATACTTCACCTTTCGGGATGATTTATGGCAAATCATGCCATTTGCCTGATGAGTTAATGTACAAATTTAAATGGGTAATAAAAAGGATAAATAGGAGCTGTCACTTAGGAAAGTTATGTAGAGATCTCAACCTAAATGAACTAGTGGAAATCCACAATCGGGTATATGACAACATCATGATCTATAAGGACAAGGTTAAGAAGTGGCATGATACGCATATTAGATTAAAAACTTTGTCCCTGGACGTAAGGTATGGTTGTTTAATGCAAAGTTAAGGATTTTCCATGGGAAATTAAAATCGAAGTGGACGGTTCCTTACATTGTAAGGGAAGTGCATGAGAATGACAGTTTAGAGATTTCAGAGCTTTCAGAGAATGCACCTTCCTTTTTGGTTAACAGGCTGTTACTTAAGCATTTTGTAGAATCAAAGAAAAGGTTAACTCCCATCGAGTTATTAACTTCATACATGTTGAGTCAGTTTAATTTTTATCAGGTGAGGCATGATTGTCATCAGAAGATTCATTTCTACAATATTCATACTCTACAATAATCCTTTAACTCCGTATTTATCATTAACTTCTTATTTATTATTCCATCTACACTTAGGCTTCTCTCAGCCTAAGTATAGGGGGGATTTTTCTTCATCTCTTTCTATGCTCTGGTTTCATATATGAATTTATCTTGATATCTTTACTTAGGTTTTCCACAACCTAAGTATAGGGGAAATCGTTTTTGTATATTCATTGTGACTCATTCTTACACTTGTTCCAGTCTCGACTCAGTTCTTGTAGATTGTTTTATGCTTAGTTGATGTAACACCCTAACCCCAAACATAGTACCACATGGAAAACTCACAAAGTGTGGGTGTGGTATATAAGTGGTGGAGATTACTACTTGACAACTTGGGCTTAAGCATTTTGGGTGGTTGTCAACGGGTCCATTTGGGCTCGAACCCAACAAGTTGTCAGGGCCAGTTTTCCTCGATAACGGACCGGGGACCTAAGCCTGGGACGTTACAAATGGTATCAGAGCCAAATTCTCTCTGATAGTGGAAAGGGCTACCCGAGAGGTGGAGCCGCCCCTACAAAGAGGTTGGAGGAAATGGCTACCCGGAGCGTGCAGCCGCCACTATCACTGGGAATAAGTGATGGGCCATGTCGCAACGAGGACGTTGCGAATATAAGTGGGGGAGGTTGTAACACCCTAACCCCAAACATAGTACCACATGGAAAACTCACAAAGTGTGGGTGTGGTATATAAGTGGTGGAGATTACTACTTGACAACTTGGGCTTAAGCATTTTGGGTGGTTGTCAACGGGTCCATTTGGGCTCGAACCCAACAAGTTGTCAGGGCCAGTTTTCCTCGATAACGGACCGGGGACCTAAGCCCGGGACGTTACAGTTGAGCTATGGCTTCATATCATTTTATGCTATGAGGACATAACAAAAGCTAAGTATAGGGGGGTCTACCATACATATTACATATATACTCTAGCCATAGCTCATATTTTTAAATTTTTTTCAAACTTCTAGGGTTATGTGCATCATATTACAATCTTGAACTGAGTTTTGTATAAAATATTTTGAAAATAATTTTTGAAAATTATATATACATATTTGACATAGTTTTCAAAATGTTTTACATGGTTTGCAAAAATATGGTTTTATATCTCTAGAAAATTATTGTAAAATATTTTAAAAACCTACATATTTATGTGACGTTGTTTAGAAAAAGTTTTCAAAAATTATTTTCAAAACTAAGAGTGTAAACGAGAATAACTAATTAACTCTATAACAATCAGAAAATAAAAGTTGTTGTGTCTCTTCAGTTTCCTTTTGAGTTATCAGGTTCTCAGAGGTCGTGACGGTTCACCGAATCGTTTCTTCTTTCTCTTTATAAGGTTGTTTTGCCTTATGAGTCTTTCAAGAGTTACTTATGGAGGAAAGTTTGGATTTTAATTCTATATTTTGGAAGATCCAGTTGATAAAGAGTTCTCTGAAAAGATTGATGCCAACTGAGGAGGATGATTTATTGATAGAAGAAATAGATATAGAAGTACCTTTACCATTTTTGACAATGTCCTGTCCGTGGAATCTCTTCCATCTTGTAAGTGGGGTCACCCTTCTATGTCTAGTTTTTCTCTTCTAAGAAAAACCCAAAAGTCTATTGCAGGATTTAAAGGTTTGATTCATCTTCCTATAATCATGAAGAATTTTGAGGCTTCCTATATAGATATGGATATCTCTTTTGAGGAAGAATGAC
Organism: Ottelia alismoides; assembly: GCA_037367405.1. NCBI lineage: Eukaryota > Viridiplantae > Streptophyta > Magnoliopsida > Alismatales > Hydrocharitaceae > Ottelia > Ottelia alismoides. The sequence continues at coordinate 374,234 of JAZKJV010002011.1, read as the reverse complement.
ATCATTTTAGAAGGTTGAAAATTCAAATTGATGAAGATCTTTCTTATTCAGATTATGAAGTGTTCTCCATTAGGAAGAAGCAGATGAAACATAAGGTTTTCTGTGATTTTAAACTTCGAAAATCTGATCTTGATTTTGAAAGAAGCTGAAATTTGTAGTGTCGTGTTGGGTATCTTAGAATGTTCTTCGTATTGTTTCCCTGTTATGTTCTGTTAAAGATACCCAGTCTGTCATCTTTGTCTCAATAAACCTCATAATTACTCATTTCTTTTGTAAATAACTAACACACCGACTTATTAATTGGTGTTACTCTCGGACACTTTCACTATGCACTCAATGCATGAGATGATATTTAACAATTGGTTTAAGGAGTTCCTAAACTTAGAGTTATCTTGTCTTAATCATTAGGGTCTTGGACTTAAAAATTCATACTCTTCTAGTTCAAAGATATGCATGATATATCCCATGTTTAATCTCCCTTAAAAGAATTTAACTATCACTCACATGCACGACTGAATTTATAATTGAGATGAATCAAGATATCACTGAGGAGACTGAGATTGAAAGTTGAGTTTGGACTTGATCTATATGATGCTCGAGGATGTGATAAAATTAATGATGGCTTCATGAAATCTGAGTGTCAGCATCTTAGCCAGTATGGGACATGTTCTCATGTTATCTCTTGAATTTAACCTAAAAAGTAACATGGTGTGATGACATTAATTAATAAGTTGATCAGTGTGCACCAATCTTTTGGTAAAAGTAGTGGAGCTAGCCAAAAATAAAGAAAAGAAATAAAGAAATATTGAAAGAAAAGCTCTCACCATACAAAGTCAAATATCAAAGAGCTTCCACCATAGGCAATCGCTCCCAATCATTTTAAAAATATCCACTTGGACCATCGCTATTAGGATCAGAAGTCGGGCTACCACCCAAAAAGGCTCTGCATCGTAAATGTTACAAGTCTGGGTGTTGAAAGTATATTAGATACTCAAAAAAAGACACACACCGGTGTACTCCCAGGAAAACAAGTGCATACGACTCCAACTTCTCTTGACGGACACACTGATTGACAAAAATCTAAATGTTGTGTTGAATATTGGTACTTGAGAGAACCATATTCCAAAGAGAGGAAGAGAAAATAAGTACACCATCCTACCGCCTCCATTATCTGGCCTTCTATCTAACTTTTTGAAGTCTGACAAACTAAAGAGATAGTGGATTGAAGCATAACAGATTTATTCCCTAGTGTTGAGGGTTGGGTTATTAGGAGAACTTCTGAGATTGGAATTCATGGTGTTATAATGACTCTACTCTCATGTTGCAGTTTACACTAAGTCATACTTCATTAATATGTATACATTGAGAGACTGGCAATTAGAAAAGTTGAATTCTTTTCGATTAATACTTGAATCAACTTAGAGTTTTAGGATTTCTAAAACCTAGTGTTCTAGGTTAAATCAAGCCTTGTATACTCACTTGCACATGTCAAGGATCTCACTAATTAAACTAACTCTCTAACAAGTTCTTTCTTTATTAGCTCGAGGACGAGCTTAGCTTAAGTATAGGGGAGTCTATGCCTTCCATCTAAATATGCCGATTACAACAATTTTAAGACCTCTAAAATTACATGTTCTAAATGGAGGGCATATGAATATCTGTTTCTAACGAAATTGGAATGTCATATTAGAGGAATATAGTGATGAAAATACATGACGATATTTAAAAAAATTTAGCTGAAAAATAGGATGGGGACAACCCCATGGGTTCAATGGGATAGCCAACATGGATGCCCCATCCCATTTTCCAGGTTTTTTTTCAAAAATAAAGTCATGTATTTTCATTATTATATCCCTCTAATATGTCATTCCAATTTTATCAGAAACAAAGGCTTCTATACTCTTCATTAGAACATGTCGATTACAACAATTCTAAGACCGTTAAAATTACCTGTTCTAGATGGAAGGCATATAAGTCTATGTTTATGACGAAATTGAATAACATATTAGAAAGATATAGTGATCAAAATATATGTCTTTAGTTTTGAAAAAAATAAAAAAATATTGGAAAATAAGATGAAGGCAGCCAAAATTTTTCCTTTTTCTCTCGCGTGTGTTATCAAGTTTCATTGATCATCGAGGAGGATTTCACTTCTTCGAAATACTATATATATAGAGAGAAAACGACACCAGTCAATGACAAACGTCCTCGTGAGGCAGCCCATGTGCTCACATGATGGTGGAACATAACGAAACCAAACAATCACCTCCACCTCTCCAACACTCCCCCCTCACTCTGTCCCAAATAAGCTTACCTCGATGTCAGAGATGAATGAAGGAGGAGGGGAATCAGGTGGATTCGTGAGGGCCGACCAGATCGACCTCAAGAGCCTTGACGAGCAGCTGGAGAGACATCTCAGCAGGGCATGGACCATGGAGAAGAAGACCAAGAAGGAGGATGCCCAGAGGGCCAGACAGGACTGGGAGATCGACCCTTCCAAGCTCGTCATCAAGGGCGTCATCGCCCGTGGCACGTTCGGGACTGTCCATCGCGGAATCTACGATGGCCAGGATGTTGCCGGTGAGCTCCTCCTTGCTTTGTGAGATTCTTATTCTTGGAGCCTCGTGAGAAGAAAAATGATCCTTCTTTTCCTTTTCTCCTTCTTGAGGACCCATTTAGGATCTTGTATCCGTTCAAGAACGATTCACTTTTTTTTCTAAAAAAATCTGAATGATGATACCCGCTTAATGTTATGTACTGGTAACCTCGTTTTTGGTGGGAAAGATCGAAATTTCCTTTCTTTTTCTTATGGATTCGTTAGCCTTTCTCATTGTTCCTGAGATTATCTTGCTGTTGTTCCGTTTCAGGTTTATTTGAACATAAAATGCCCACTTATTTTTTTAAATTTCTTTTCTTTGTAGTGAATTGTCTCATTCATATTCTTTAGCAAGCGATCTACTTTTGAGTGCAAAATATCACTCTACTTCTCTAGATCCCAGATTATTGAAGAGCTTGCCCGGAACTTTTCATCTATTGAATAATGTCAAGGCCCGTGATGGCTTATGTCAGGTGGATGAGCTTGTGCGATGGGTTTAATTAAGGATTCCCATCTTTTCTCTGCGTTCATGTGAATTACCGTTGGTACTCAACGTTCGATGTCTGGGGATTGTTGGTCGTCGGATCTGTAGTCTTGAAATAAAGTGGTGGAGGTAAGTGGGCAGAAGTAGATGTGCCTGTCACTGAAATATATGCACTTTGGATATCAGGAGGATAAGGACGATAGAAGAAAAGATGGTGGTTGAGAAACATTCCAAGTGGTAAAATAGTGGTGATGAATTCTAGCTATCACTGTAATAAACAGAAATTCAGCCGCATCAAAAAATTCAATTTATTATTTTAGAATCTTCATTTGACCAGTCAAGAATTTTCAAAACTAAGAAAAACAATTATGTATATGCATGAGTTACGTTTTGTGCTGATCACTGACTATTGCTCTTCTGCTGTAACCAACAATTATTATCTTTTAACTAATGATATAGTGGACACCTCGATTGATTCTTAAAATATTTTTTAACTTCTTCGCGTATGTAACTGTTTCAATGCGATGTATAACATGTAGATATCCAGCAATAGATTTTCCTTGGAATTCTCACACCTACACCTGTTCTATGTTAAAATAGAAAGGCCACCACCAACTTCTCTATTCTCTAGAATTCTTTGGGCAGATTAAACTCTAGCTTTCTAGAGAATTCCATATCCTTTAGAAATTTATTTTTAAGAAAAGACTCCAATCATCTAGAATTTTCTTGATTAGATCAAACTCTAATTCTCTAGATATCTCTTTGGCAGATTAGACTCTAGTTTTCTAAAAAAATTCTTATCCTTCAAGGATATTTAGACACAAGTATAAATAGGCCCTGGATCTATTGTGTGGGAAGCAAGTAAGGAAGCAAGTGAGACAAGAAATGAGCAAGCAAGAAGAAAAGAGCCATATTGAGTTGTATTGTATCAAGTGAGTAGTAGTGGTTGATAAATTTGAGTAGGGTGTGAAGATAGGTTGTGTGGTGAGAGAGAAGTGAATGTGTATTCAAGTGAGTAAGCAAGGTTTGTAAAAATGAAAGACAGAACGAGGCGTTTTCCTTGGAGGCGAGGTGAGGCGTATCCTCGAAGCGGTCGAGGCGTAAGCCTCGGTTTGTATAGAAAAATAATTACAAAAAGTATAATAAATATTTTTATTGATGAAATAATCTAATACTACAGACATATAATATATAGCATTGTAATATACGATGAAATTATGAAGACAACATGAAAAAAAGGATATGTCAACTCCATAAAAATTTCTACTAAATTTCTACCCAATCAAAAATGAAATCATTGGTTATAACTATCACTAAAATATTTGTCAAAGACGGAGTCATTGGCTATAGTTGTCGTTAAAGATATCCGAGATGTTGATATGATTTGAATCCTAACCGTATGTTCTGTTGAACCTAGTTGAAGAACGGTCCGATGTCCCCCTGTACCACTATACCCTACCGGTACGAGAAAGGGTATAATATTGAGAGTTCAGTGAAATAATTAGACATGTTAATGGTAAATATGAATATGAAAGATGTCAAATTTAAGCATTCATCTTGCATAAATATATCCTCAACAAGTAGGCCTTTATAAATATCTGAAACAACCAATAGGATCAATTATTTTCTTAAAAAATGCTCGGTAAATCCTTATAGCCTCAGGTACTGCCTCGCCCCGCTTCGCCTCGCCTCGACCACCTTGGGCATCCAAGGCGCTCGCCTAAGCTAGGGGGTCCGACTCTTTTGCTCTGCCCCGTTTTGCCTCAAGCACCTTTGCCCCTCAAGGCATGTTTTTTCAAACCATAATATTAAGTAGGTTGTACATTGTAGTTGTGATGTATAATATAATTTTTGAGTCAATTAGAAAATTGTGTTTGTATACAAAAGTAATTGTGTCTGTCATCCGTTAATGTATAGTCGTGTTCATCTAAAGTTAGGTACCAAGGGATTTTTCGACCTCACATGTAATCGTTATTTGATATATTACAAGGGAAGAATATGCCTATATACAGTCTGGGACCGTGAATTCACCTTCATTAAAGATTAAGTTTCTTTAACGAAGTTAGGGAAGATCTTCTGATCAAAACGATGGGTCATTAGCTCAAACAACTTCATCAAGAAGCTAAACATGCACAACCACACCTATTGGAAGACATGCAACGAAACTTATCTTCAAGGACAAGAAATCTGTGTGGTCAGTCAGTGATGGTGATGATATGACACAACCATTAACAGATTAAGTGGATGTACCAAAGAAATGGGAGATCAAGACACGAAGGCATTGTTTGTATTGAGAGTTATTTTGTATTTGCTTATTTACTTTATCTCTATAATGTAATTTATATTATATGGTTTCTCCTCTCTATATAAGAGATCCCTACAGTCATTAGAATAATTATGTAATTATTTTTTTCCACATGAGCGACGGTCCTAGATGACTGGAGCTCTGAAACCCTTGCATCCCTGCCCCATTCGTCGGACCTCCCTCACGTGCATCGCCCTACCACCCATCGTCGACTACTCCGCATATGCTCGTGTGTCCGAGCAGGTTGAGCTACTGACACTTTTACTCCTACTACTAATTTGAAGTTGGATGATATTGTCGAAAGAATTATGTAGTCTGTGTACCGTTTGTCTTTTCTATTATTCTATGTTCCGTCTTATGTAATATACCCATGGGTTTTCTCTATATAAGAGACCCTAGGGCTCTCAAGAATAAACAACAACTATTATTCTTCCAACATGGTATCACAACCTAAACCCTAAGGGCTCCCTCTCATCCCACCCGCCATCCCCCCCCTCCTCTCTTGTTCCTCCGCCGCCGGGCTCTCCGCCTCCAACCCCGCTTCCCCCCCCCCCCCAGGATCTCCAGCCTCACCGTCAGGCCTCCAGGCCCCCGCCTTCAGGCCCCCGCTGCCGCCACTTGCCGACTGTGCCCTAACTGGCACCCGTCCCCGGCCGGTCTTGCCCTAACCGGCCCCGCCACTTTCCTCCTGCCGGCACCGGTGCGCCCACTACCGGCTTGGTTGTAGCCGCCTCCGTCGCCAAGTCTATGGATTTAAGTGCGTAACGTCTACATACACACTCGAATCCTATGCAGTTTGTGTAGACATCTATCACTCTTTCTACAAACCCTAGTTCTTCTCTTGCTGCGATATGTCAGAATCCAAGGTGGATATGCCTTCCATAGGCGTGTTCAAAGGTCCCACGCCAATAGTGAAGATGGACGTGTCAAACTACAAGCTCTGGGCGATGCAGTTCATGAGTCTCATGAAGTCAAACGGTAAGAAGCACATTCTTACCGAGGTTGAACCAGTAGAGAAGACAGGGATTTATGCCTCGTGGGAGGATGATGACTCGTATGCCAAAGTCTGGTTGTCAGGCACGTTGTCGATGGAGATTGCTAATGATGTTCTTTATCAGCCCACCGCTAAAGCGATGTGGGACATTCTTGCAGCGACATATTCCCAGGTCCGGAACGAAACCAAGATGCTACAACTGTAGCACGACATATTCACCATGAAGCAGATGGACGGCCACTTCATTCCTTGTATACATCCCTTAGGGGTGTGTTTGAGAAACTCTACAACACTATCCCTCTGATGACCACACCAGAGCAGCAGAAGACATTTCGTAATGCCACTATGGTAGGATTCCTTCTTGCGGCTCTTGATCCTGAATATGATGTGGCCAGATCTCAGATACTTGCAGATGCTACCATTCCTCCTATGGAGGAGGTCTACCGGAGGCTTAGCCGCATCTCTGTTCCATTTAGCACATCTACACCACCCCCTCTGCGATGGCTGCTTCCAGAGGGAGAGGTGGTTCCTCTTCTTCATTTCGTGGCCGTGGTCGTGGAACAGGAGGCCGTGGCGGTCGGTCCCGTCCACCTTGCAGTTTTGTCACCGTCCTGGTCACTCGGAGGATACGTGCTATTCGAAGCATGGCTTTCCAGCATCAACGCGAGTGGCGGAACATGTTGCATCTCCATCATTCTCTACTTCGGATCAGAGATTTGAAGAACTCGTCGCTCGGTTACGGGATATTATGCCTCCTGCTTCTACAGATTCTTCTGGAGGCCCTTCCGATATAGCTGCGTCTGCTTCTGCCAGTACCTCTGCCACAACTGCCTTTACCATATGTTATAGTTCAGACATCTCCGATTGGATCATGGACTCTGGTGCCACGCACCATCTACGTCGAGACAGAGACAGACTTATCTCATACAGAGAGATTCCTCCAGGGAGGTCGGTGATCAATGCCAATGGGACTCATTCCCCCATTGTTGGACAGGGGGAGATCCTGCTATCCTCTTCCATGCGTCTCAAGAATGTCTTACATGCCCTTGATTTTTTGATGAACTTACTCTCTATTAGTCAGATTACAAAAGATTTGCATTGTCGCGCTATTTTTGACCCATCTTCTCTTATATTTCAGGACATTCTAACGGGCAGGGTGATTGGCTGTAGCTCTGAGCAGGATGGTCTTTATCGTCTGAACCGGAGTTCATATGCTGGAGTCTCTTCTCATGTTGTTGGATATGTCTCTCCATATACATGGCATCTACGCTTTGGTCACCTCCCTCTACAGAAGATGCGTCACCTTTTGCCTCAGATATCTTCAAGTTCGTCCTTCCGGTGTGAAGCTTGTCAGTTAGGGAAGCATCATAGAGCTAGCTTCCCGAGTCGTCAGAGTCGGAGCAGTGCCTCCCCTTTTGAGTTACTCCATATTGATATTTGGGGTCCCAGTCGTGTCCCTGATCACCAGGGGCACATGTTTTATCTTGTCGTGGTTGATGATTTCTCTCGTCTGTCGTGGGTTCTCCTGTTAAAGAATAAATATGAAGCTGGTGATGTTATTAAAAATCTTATCAATGAAGTAAACAATGTCTTTTCATCCAATGTGAAATATGTTCGTACTGATAACGCGTTGGAATTTTGTACTCGGTCTCTCTCACAATATCTTTGGTCAAAAGGCATTATGCACCAAACTACATGTGCCTACACCTCCCAACAGAACGGAGCTGCTGAGAGAAAGCATCGTCACCTTCTTGACATTACTCGTACTCTACTTATCCAGAGTTATGCTCCCATTTCTTTTTGGGGAGATGCCGTTCTTACAGCCTGCTACTTGGTAAATCGTATTCCATCCACGGTACTTGGTGAAAAAATTCCTCTTTCTGTTGTTTTTCCAGATAAGGAATTATTCTCACTCACCCCTCGTGTTTTTGGAGTTGTTGCATTTGTTCATAAGCTATCCCCAAGTCTTGACAAGCTCTCACCTAGAGCTGTCAAATGTGTCTTCGTGGGGTATTCTCGGACGCAGAAGGGATATCGTTGCTATGATCCGGTTAACAGGAAATACTTTGTCAGTGCTGATGTCACTTTCTTCGAGTCTGTTATGTATTTTTCACCTGCAGGTGACTGATTGGTATCTAACACATCTACTGAGGAGGTCTATGTTCCTCCTCCTACGGTGAGTCCTCCATTGTCCAATCCAGTTCCTAACATTACGTCACCTCCTCCACCACTACCACCTCCACCAAAACCGTTTGTCTCGCCACTGCTTAAATTTTATACTCGTCGACCTGGTCCTGCTCATGCTCCACGCCAATCATCTAGCTTGCCTCAGGTATGTTCTGATGTTACTACTAATGATGGGTCGACTAGTGTGCCTATGTAGGGTGCATCATTGCAGGGAGAATTTGCTCCGGCGAGTCCAGTGGTTGATGATCTGGATGTTCCTATTGCGATGAGAAAGCAGAAACGCAGCTGTGCTACGTATCCTCTTGCATCACAGGTCTCCTTTCATCGCCTCAGAGGGGACTTTCAGAGATTTGCAGTGGCTTTATCTTCAGTGAAGATTCCAAAGACCTATCAGGATGCATTGAAATCTGATTGCTGGCGGTCTGCAATGGAGGAGGAGATGGTTGCCCTACAGTCGAGGGGCACATGGAGCTTGGTTCCCGCTCCTTCAGGAGCTTCTATTATTAGCTGCAAATGGGTATTCACTGTTAAGTATCATACAAATGGTAGCCTTGATCGATACAAGGCACGTCTAGTGGCACGAGGTTTCACTCAGACTTATGGAGTGGACTATATGGATACTTTCTCTCAAGTCGCCCGTCACTCCACTCTTCGTATTCTTTTGTCTGTAGCTGTGGTACGTGATTGGCCCTTATTCCAGTTAGACGTTAAAAATGCATTCTTATATGGAGATCTGCAGGAAGAAGTCTACATGCAGCAGCCTTCGGGGTTTGCTGCTGAGGGGGAGAATCATATGGTGTGTAGACTTCATAAGGCCATTTATGGCCTTAAACAGAGCCCAAGGGCATGGTTTCAGAAGCTTTCCCATCTGATTGAAGAGCATGGATTCAAGAGATTCAATGCAGATCACTCACTGTTCATCCAGAGGACTACTCGAGGTACAATTGTCATCATGGTATATGTTGATGACATTTTGGTTACAGGAGATGATGCTAAGGGGATAGAGATGATCAAAGCAGTGCTGGGTCATCAATTTGTTGCAAAGGACCTTGGTACATTACGATACTTCCTGGGGTTGGAGTTCGCTAGGAATGCACAAGGTCTAGTAATGACCCAGAGGAAATATATTACAGATATGCTTGTTGAGACGGGCATGGTTGGATGCAGACCGTCTACTACTGCTATGGACCCTAGCATGAAATTGTATGATAATGATACAGAAGAAGTTGACAAGAGAAGGTATAGAGAAATGGTGGGGAAGCTTCTTTACATAACTATAACCCGACCTGATATTGCCTTTGCAGTTAGCCGGGTAAGCCAGTTTATGGAACAACCGAGACATGTACATATGGATACTATATATATATGATACTCAGATACCTTAAATCGTCCCAGGCACAAGGATTGCTGTTCAGAAAGGAAACCAATTTATCTGTTTCTGCATGTGCAGATGCTGACTATACAGATGCCCTAAGGATCGAAAGTTTACCTCAGGGTTTGCTGTGTTTGTGGGTAGCTCTCTAGTTTCTTGGAAAAGCAAGAAACAAACAGTTGTGGCTAGATCCAGTGCAGAATCTGAATATAGAGCTATGGCACAAGCAAGCACGAAAATGATGTGGGTCCGAGCTGTATTAGAAGACTTGCATGTAGATGTACCTCTACCCATGCAGCTACAATGTGATAATCAAGCCGCTTGTTCATTGCCAATAATCCTGTCTTTCACGAGAGAACCAAGCATATTGAAGCAGACTGTCACTACACCAGAGACATGATCCAGAAGGGACTGATTTCTACTTCACATGTTAGTTCTGAGGAGCAGACTTCCGACATTTTCACCAAACCGTTACTCAGAGGACCATTCCAGAAGCCAGAAGTGTACTTCCAAGCTGAGCATGATCGATATCTATGCTCCATCTTGAGGGGGAGTGTCGAAAGAATTATGTAGTCTGTGTACCGTTTGTCTTTTCTATTATTCTATGTTCCGTCTTATGTAATTTACCCATGGGTTTTCTCTATATAAGAGACCCTAGGGCTCTCAAGAATAAACAACAACTATTATTCTTCCAACAGATATTGTCTCTTGTCTGAGGGAGATCATGACTCCTGTCGTCTTATCCACTAGTGCTCCTACAGGTCCTTTCGATGTTGATGTCACTGCCCAGAGTCTCTTCTAACTCCTCAGGTATAGCCTATGCCCTTACCAATTGTCAAATAGCATGCATGACAGAGTTGATCATGGATTCTGGTGCATCTTGATAGAAATAAACGGATCGAATTGACTAGAAAGATAACGGAGCAAATATGCTCTAGAGGGGGGGGGGTTAATGGAGTATGGTAGATTTAAATCTTTTTTGTGAGATTATGAACGAGCATCAATAATCAGATGATATCAACAAGCCACAAGCGTTCACAATACATAGGATGTTGACGTGAAAAACAAAGCGGGTAAAAACCATGACCCTAGTCGACTTGATTTAGGATTTTCAGTTAGTCGAGCCAACCAATTTTTCCATTATATCATGAGATATTTATGCGGATATCTCAATCGTTTACAAGCCTTGTAGCTTACAATTTTAGATCACACACCAAAGCCACAACCTTGGATCAAAACATCAAAGTTATACCAGCGACCATTCCTCGTGGCAGTACAACTTGAAGACTTTAACTTCACCTCAAGCTACCTGTGATAAAAACTCCAAGAACATCTGCAGAGAAACGTTAGCAGAACAAAATAAATAATTATCTGAACTGATAAAGTGATGATGAAGTGATATCAGTAACAATAGTGTCAGATAAAAACAATCAGAGCAGTTGAGAATATAGGAATAAGATATGCAAAATACTTGATTCAGTCAGACATATCTCTAAACTATATGAAAGCCATATGTACAGAAAAATATCATCGGTTTTTGTCAGTAGCCTCAGATAGATCTCTGACTCTACACAGTGTTTGAAGAGCTTGTTACGGATCAAGATTAGTTTTCTTAGCAAAATTGTGAATTGCTTCTCTCAAAAAAAGATGAACACTCAAGAACGAGAGAGAGAGCTGCTATAGAAAGCTTAAGGAGACTTGAATTGAGTTGTGTGATGAAATGAGAGTGTAATGGTCTCCTTTTATAGGGATTTGGGCATGTAACTATCATGTGACAAAAATAGTAATTTCTAGACTTGGGTTGATCGATCAGACGAAACACATCGATTGATCAGTACTCAATTGATCGATCAAAGAATATGAATTGGTCAATAACAAACATTGGTTACATTATCCAAAATTCAAACTTTAAGCGATCAGAAAAGTATATTATCGAGCAATAGAAAGTAACATTTAAATAAAAACAATGTTCAAAATATGGTCTATCAGAAAATAAAGTTTATCGATCAATAAAATTACCAATCAGATAAGGTTTAATGAGCGATCAGAAGGTGATGTTATTCTGGAGATTGCAGATGATCTATCAGATCAAGGCATGACCGAACATTAAGAACAGTATGATCAATCAACTTGAATCTTTTGGATTGACTTGATCATTGACTTTGCTGCTTGAAGCTTGACTTGAGAGAAGCAAGAGTTACTCTAGCTTGGGATATCCCAGAGTCTCGTTCCATCAGTATTGGTGACCATCGGGATGGGGCGTCACATAAAATGGCACCTTCGGATTGAGATATCGTACATGATGTCCAGTAGATCACCTCATCTCCGATCTCTGTCTTCATCCAATGTAGAATATTTATCAGCTTTCAATTTTGGCGGTGGTTCTCGGAGAATATGAAACTTGCTTTCCTTTGTCTGATATCGGCAAAAGTTGTAACTACTCAGCTCTCACCTTCTGGTAGTGCCGCCCGTCGCTTTGAATTCAAGATTTCATCTCTCAGGAAGCTGCTGGCGTCTTTTAAAAGGGCCTCTCGCTCAGCCCGCATTGCCACCCGTGTGGAGGCTGAGGACGTGATTTTGCGGTTCGACCGTATTGAGAATGATCGTGATCTTAATCATGACGAGTTGCTTGCTCGCGCTAATGCCCTGGATAGGGTCAGGCTGGAGGATCGTAAGCGTGTGATTGAATGGCGCCAACGTTCTCGTTTGCGCTGGTTAAAGGAGGGTGACGCGAATTCTGCGTTCTTTCACAGGGTTGCTTCGGGTCGCCGGCGATCAAATTTTATCTCTTCTTTACTCATCAATGGCTCTCAGGTTCAGGGGGAGCGGGAGTTGGGTGTCGCTGTCTCGGCCTACTTTAAGGAGTGGTATGGGCGCAGGTCGTCGCGCCATTGGCGGTGGTCGGGTAGGGGAGCTGCTGTGCTCCCTCAGGCGGATGCTAATCTCCTTTCTCGTCAGATTTCTTTGGAGGAATTGAAAGAGGCGGTCTGGTCTCTTAACTCTGATGCTGCCCCGGGGCCTGATGGCTTCCCCGTGTTTTTCTATAAGGAATTTTGGGATATCCTCTCTCAGGACGTTCTGGCGGTTGCTCACGATTTTTGTGCTGGCAATAACGGTTTCAACAAGCTCAACAAATCTATTATCGCTCTCATTCCCAAGACCGCTTCTGCCACCCGGATTGAGGATTTCAGGCCTATTTCCATTTCAAATGCAATCTACCTTATCATTGCTAAGGTATTGGCTCGCCGATTGGCCCCGCTTCTTGATTCGCTTATCTCGCCCTCCCAGGCGGCTTTTATTAAGGGCAGACAAATTGGTGATTGCTATGCGGTGGCGTCCGAAATTATTCATGCCTGGCACAAGAACGACACTAGGGGGATCATGTGGAAAATTGACTTCTCTAAAGCCTATGACTCTATTGATTGGCGTTTTTTATGGTCTGTCCTTAAGAGGCGGGGATTCCCCCCGTTATGGATCTCCTGGGTACATCGTTGTGTTTCCTCGGCCTCTCTGTCGGTTTTGCTCAATGGACGTTTGGCGGGGGGTTTCTTTCCAGCCCCGCCGGGGTATTCGGCAAGGATGCCCCCTTGCCCCCTTGCTCTTCGTCCTGACCGCGGACGTTCTCTCCACTATGGTTAACAACGTGGTTGCAGCTGGCCTGTCTCGTGGCTGCTCGCTTGGGCCCTTTTCCTTGCCGATTATTCAGTTCGCGGATGATACCATTTGCTTCATTGAGGGCGACGTGTCGAATATTGCGGGAATGGCGACCACCTTGGAGCTTTATAGCGAGGCATCTGGGCTTCTCATCAATTATAATAAATCCTCCATGGTCCCCTTTTTTCTTCCCCCTGCGGAGGTTGACGCTTGCTCGAGGATCTTGCGCTGTGCGGTGGGTGCTCTTCCTCTGGATTATCTTGGGCTTCCGTTGTCTATTGGCCGGGCTCGCTTAAGGATTGGCAGCCGTTGATGGATCGCTTGGCTGCCCGTTTGGCTGGCTGGCGTGCCGCTATCCTCTCTCGGGGCGGTCGTCTGGTTCTCCTCAAATCGGTCCTCTCTTCTCTGCCTATCTACTTCCTTTCTGTGAAGGGGATGCCTAAGGGGATTCGTCGGCGGTTGGATTCTTGTTTGCGGAACTTTCTTTGGGGCAAAAAGGGGACTGTGCGTAGCGGAGTCCCCTTGGTTGCTTGGGACGATGTGACTCGGCCAAAGAAGGAGGGGGGGTTGGCGGTGAGGAGATTGGCTATCGTGAATGAGGCTTTTCTTCTTAAATGGGTCTCTCGACTATGCGGGCTGGAAGATAATTTGATGCTTAATTTCTTAAGACTGGCTGTTGGGATCGACCGGAGTCTGGGTCTGGATATGGATGCCCGCTTTTTGGCATCTTCCTCTCACTTCTCTCGTGATATTGGTAATGCTTTGGTCCGCAACCGTGCTCTTTTTGTCATCAAGTTGGGCGATGGCTCCCCTCACCCGTTTTTGGGGCGATGATTGGACCGGTAGGGGGCCTCTTAAGGATATCTTTCCTCGTTTATTCGCGCTGGTGGATGACCCTGACGTGAGGGTGGCTTCTTATTGGGATGGTGCTGCTTGGGGGCCGACTTTTGTGGCCAACCTTTCCGAACAACGGCTTTTGGAGTTTATGGCTCTTCTGGAGATCCTTGCGGTCTCGCCCTCGCCTATGGTGGGACGAGATCACCTTTGTTGGAAGAATGGCTCCTTCTCTGTTCGTGATGCTTACAGGGCCCTTCTTCCGCCCTTGGAATGTGGTTGATGATTCGTTGCTCCGGGACTGTCAATTCTTTTGGGGACTCCGGGTTCCTGAACGGATTGGCATCTTCCTATGGCTTTTCCCGTCGTGGGCGTCTCCTTTCTCGAAGCAGGTGTGCCGCTCTTTTCCCTTCGGTTCGCCTATATGTGCTGTGCAACCTGGAAACTGAGACTATTGACCACCTCTTCTTCCGCTGCGGTATAACGCGTGTCATTTGGGCGGATCTGACTTGGCTTGACTCTGCGGACTCCGTTTCCTTCTTGACTGCTTGGTCCCGTTCTCGGGCAAGGAGAAGAGACCTTGGCTGAGTGATTTTGACTGTAGGAATGAGGCGCTGTTTACTGGCCAGAGATTCTACTCGGAAAATGTCCTCATTTCTGCTTCACGGTTGGTCTGTGACTGGTCTGTTGCTTAATTGATTCCTGGTGTGGTCGGGTATCGTCTTGTGATACCGTCCGATCTTGCTTGAGCTCTTTCTTTTCCCTTTTTTCCTCTGTGTCCACCCGCTGTAAGTCTCTCTTTTTCTCTTTGTTTTCTATTAATAAATCTGGGGTGAGCACCATCGAGTGCGTCCCCCGTTTTTGAGCTTCAAAAAAAAAGTTGTCTAGGGTTTGGGTGAAAAAATATAAAAATATATAAATGCTCCCAAAGGAATGAGCACTCAAACTCCAACCGCTACAGTGCACAGTCAGATATTTCCCATTTATAATACTGAAGAGCTTGCTAGCTACACTTTTTCTTTACTTCGCTATATGTTGAATTGTTTGTTTTGAACTGCATGCATACAATAATTCAACATCCTTCACCTTTTTATGTTTTCCTGTAAGCCTATAATGTGGATATATCATATACCTTATGAATTAGTTCCAAAGTACATGTATGAAAATCAAGAAAAATTGATATCAAAATGGGTCCTGATTGTCTACTGTATTAAATTTCAATTCAATTTTTCTTTTGACATGGACATGGAGAACTTTGGAACATTTGTTGTCATCATGACTCATGATGCACATGCGCACAGATCGACTTATTTGCAATTAGCAATTATTTTCTTTACATTTCCAAAAACAAAATTTATTTGTTATGATTGACAACTACCTGTTGTGTTCTTTCTCAGTGAAGATGCTTGACTGGGGTGAAGATGGTAGCAAAACAGAAGCTGAAATTGCTTCTCTTCGTTCTGCTTTTAGTCAAGAAGTTGCAGTGTGGCATAAGCTTGATCATCCCAATGTGACAAAGGTGGAAATCTATGAGATCATATATATTTGACGGCCTTCTACTAAGTGTCCTTGATTCTTAATTTTGATATGCTTAGCTACAATTATATCTTTATTAGTAAAAATCTACCATGAAGATCCAGAATCATCTGCAAAACAAATACAAACTGTTGAAGGTCAGGTATGGAGCAGAATGTGGCTAACTATCCAACTTAAGTATACTTCTCTAATCCTTCTAGGAACCTTTAGATTCTAACCCACATGCCAGTGTGCTACGACATTGCAACTGCAATTTTATCAAATTAATTAAACGGATCAGCCTCAGCCATTCTGTTTCAATATGTTCGCATTGCATCCCAACAATATCACTCCTTTTCGCTTGGCTTTTGCCTCATACAAGTTATTTTAGTTTTTCTACATTATTCTGACTCATACGTGACTTCCCTTATCATCTTGCAAGCATAAACATTTCTAGTACATGGTGCATGAGATGGCACGTCGTGAAAGTAGGGTTTGGTGGTTCGATGGGATGGTGATCAGAGGCCTACTTTTCCAAGAGATTGGGCTTCAAGTACTTCAAAGGGATGACTTGCGTCCTTCCATTGGCAGGGCTCGAGCACATCTCGATGGCGGTGAGAGCATGGGACCAAATATGAACAAGAGGGGCACCACAAAGAGGAAAGCGAGGTCGTTGAGGGTGAGTTTGTGACCCATTGTCGGGCCCCTGCATGGGGCGAGCATCGATGTACGTCAGATGTGGGCGATCAGGGCACATGGCGGTGGTTTGTGATGATGACACATAGCGTTTAGCTTGTGGAGGGAGGGATCATCACATGGTGTCTTGTCCTAAGTTGTTGCATCAGGAGTAGTTCGTCGCTGATATAAGTCTGTGTCTGAGCAGCCTCGCCCAATGCGATGTCGTCACCAGACGTGGCTGCATTGTAACCTGATGTGCAGCATAGTCCGGGAAAGAGCGAGCAACATAGCAGTCTTTTGCAGATGTTGTGCATTGATCTCCCTTCAATCTAACCCCCAGTATGTGTGAGGGAATCCTGTTGGGTGTCTTCCGCTCTGACCACCCGAACATCAGTGCCGTTATGAAGTTGGTACATGAGTTGCTAAAG
Source organism: Ottelia alismoides (assembly GCA_037367405.1). Taxonomy (NCBI): domain Eukaryota; kingdom Viridiplantae; phylum Streptophyta; class Magnoliopsida; order Alismatales; family Hydrocharitaceae; genus Ottelia; species Ottelia alismoides. Next base: position 357,187 of record JAZKJV010002011.1, on the reverse strand, counting down.
GATAATTTCTATGTTGTCGTTGAGGGGAAGGAGATGTACATGAGGGGCCTCTCATGTGCCGCCCGCAAGAGGTTACTCGTTTAAGTAATCCTGAGTTCATAGATCTTGTTGCATGAATGAGGCCTCATTTCTTGGACAACAATCACTCAGAAGGTTAATGGGGTCTCCTTACTTTCCAGAGACCTCCACTCAATAAGGAAGGTTGTCAAGGGCGTGGGTAAAGTGGTTCATATTTTTTTCAGATGGATGCACTCCCAGGGTGGATATCAACGTTGTTCGTTTTGGAGATCGTGGGGCCTTTGCTTTCGGAGATGAGGTTGACGATTCCTTTTCTTGTGGACTGCTTTACCTTCTAGCTTTGGTTGGAGGTGCTGACTCTGCCACTGCCACCGATTGCGTTGATCTACATAACATCATTATTTTTGGCCTTGGTAACTGAAGATATCTTTAAATCTGCGTTTGAGGAGGCTGCGACTTTGATGGTTCCTGAACATGTTGAGGAGACCCCTCTTATCTCTTTCCTTTTGAACTATCATAAGTTGATGTTGATTGTCTGAAGGGTAACTCGAAACCCAAGTGGTGACTTTCAAGCTGAAGCTCCCACCACCATGTTTCCCTTGAGCTCCCCTCCCTAGACATCATTCCTGTCGAAATCGGGTTGCCTCTCCTCTCCTCTGTGATCTTCCATGCTTTAGTTGTTGCTGGTCATCTACCTTCATGGCCACGACAACTACCCTTTGCATCCCCTTGCTCGTAGAGGGTCTTCCAGCCATCTTGTTGGGTAGGAAATCTTGTGACCATCTCTTTTGGGTAGAGCTACTGGGTATGGGACACCTTCTCAAGGACCCAACCACCGCAGTTGGTGTTGGCCCACAACATCCTAAGAAGAGAAAGTGTGGCTCCCTACCACTTTAAATCAATCATGTGGTAGAGGATTCTTCAGGACCGGAGTGTTATTTTCATGTGTCTCAGAGCCATGCCCTTTGAGACCTTTCCTAGTAGGACATCCACTCAGGATCTGTCGGTATGTGTTTTTCCAGCCAGTACTTTGTTATGTGAATATACATCTAGAAATGCAGGCATGGTCCCTACCACATGGACACAATTGTTTTTTAATGATGTTCATCTCTTGGAAAGTAAGGGGTATGGTAGACCCAGAGGCCCTAAATGTCGGTTTCGGTCACCATTTCGGTGACCGTCGAAAAGGAATTTCGGTGGATTTTCGATCGAATTTCGACCGAAATTTCGGTCATTGAGGTCATTTCGTGTACTAGGGCCCCCATATTTCGGTCATTTTGACCATTTCGGTCGAATTTCGATTTCGATTGGATATCGATATTCGACAGAAATTCAACCGAATTTCGCTGAAATTTGAGGCTATGGACCAAGATAAGATGGAAGCATTGATGAGACCTCTTTGAGTGGCATGGTGATGTCATCTTTCCACAAGAAACAAAGATTCAATCTTGTACTAGGCAGATTTAGTCCTCGATTGGGGGCAACCACCTTTCTGATTATAGGGATGTGGAAGCTAATGAAAGTGCAGGTGTCCTACTTGTGGCTTAGGATGGAGATCTTTTTGAGTGGAAATCTGAATTGTTAGTTGTTGAGGGAAAATACATTGTTGTTTATGCATTGAGCCCAAGGATTCTCTTATATAGAAGAGAGAAACCTTAATGGGTAAATAGCATAATGAAGACAAAGAAATAAGTAAACTGGAAAAGAGTAGCATAACGTAAAAACTCTTAACACTCCCCCTCAAGCTGGAGCTTATATGCCTATCAGGCTCAGCTTGGAGCAACATCTCTGAAAGGATCCTTGGGCAAGAGCCTTGGTAAATACACTTGCAGTATGGTTTCCTGAACTAACATGAGAAGTGATGATAAATCCCTTTTGAATCATATCATGGGTGTAGTGACAGCTCACTTCAATATGTTTAATTCTTTCATAAAAAGCTGGATTATTTGTGTTAGAAAAAGAAGAATGTGGAAGCATAATATAAAAGATAAGAATAAACAAGAAAGAACATCGGGATTTTACGTGGAACCCTGCTCCCTAAGGAGCGGGATGAAACCACGGGAAAAAGCCTCGAAGGGCTGATTTGTTCATTGAACTTTCTCATTTGATACAGGTGGTATGAGGCTTCTTATATAGCCCCCACCGACTCTCCAAGTCCCACAATCAGTAGAGTGGGACTAAATATAAGAGGGTGTGCTAATTGGACCTTGGAGGGATCCAATTACCCACCTACACATGACGCATACTCCAACACTCCCCCTCAAGCTGGAGCATGCAATGTTCAGCTTGGACACACAGAAAGAAATCACTCAGACTCATAATACAAGACACTACGGACAATATCAACTCAACGCATACACAACTGTTGGTTGCTGTTGAGGATGTTGCTTCTCATGTTGTACAGGTGAGGAGGAACAACAAGGCTGGAGTGTGAGTCAATTTGGGTCTCTTCGTCGGAGAACGTGTGCTCTGAACTGCACCTGTTACAGTCACTGAAACTGAATGAGTCTCCTCATCAGAGTACTCTGGCCCGCCACATGTACAAGACTGTGAATCATGTAGACAATTGCTCCATCTCTGAAGGGCCGAACTTAAAAAGCTATGGAAACATCCTCGTCGGACACGGTCGTTGGAGAATGGAGTATGAATGTCTCCTCGTCGGAGAAATAGGTCTCCTCCATACTTTCTTGGAGAATGGGATCTTTACCTTGGAGTCCCTATGAAACCACATAAAACCCTAGCCCACAATGGCATAGAGAATGAGATCTCTACTTTGGAGTTCCTATGAATCACATGAAAACTCTGAGATCAAAAATAAAGATGCGGACCACACAAATAATGATTGCAAACTTGTGTGAATCAAGCTAAAGACTCGGAATCAATCTGAACGCTGAGTCTAAATTTGAACTGTAGAGTATGAAGTCTAGCCTGGAATCTGGATATGAATCGGAGCCATATAACTCTTCACAATACCCTTCCTTTCTCCCATACTTGTTGGAAAACAATGACATCGACAAAGTTGGGAGAAGACAATGAAAAAAAGGGGGGAAGCAACAATCTACATAGGCCGATCAAAATTTTTTTTCCAGCCTCTTTCTCACAATTTTTTTGACATTGACCCAACTTTGGGTCCAAAGAATACGCAGACCTTTTTTTTTCTCGAATTGGGCCTATCCCTTTTTTTATTAAAAAATTAACGGTCCATTTGGGCTTTAAATATGGACCTCCTCCCTAGATAGGAAAGGTATCCCTATCTAGGGTTCCCATAATGGGAACCCAACTTCGAACAACGCCGTCGCCTCATAGGGGCTTTCTTTTGTGCGTGAACTGCACCGCCAACATTGAGATCCAGAGGAGAGGCTAGATAGAGATGATGCACATGATGGGGCTAGATGGAGATGTTGCACGCGATGGGTCTCTGCCGCCCTTGATGTTGTGCGTGATGGGGCTTCTGGATGGCGAAACTAGAGTTGATGGTGAGGGAGGAGATGTGCTATAGGTTTCACAATGCTGCCTGGAGGTAGATGCGACCCACATGGCACCACTTGGAGGTATTTCCGCCTCCGCCTGGTGCAGGTGGCTCACACGGGAAGCGCACAAGGGGAGAGGCACCACCGCCTGCTCCTCTTCTTCTCCTTCTCAATCTCGGGACGATTGATCTTCCTGGCTGAAAATGTCCTCGAGTTTAAGATTCCATATCTCCTCCTCCTTCTAACAGTAATGGGGAGTATCTCGCCTAATGATGCTGCCGTGGGGGAAATCTATAAGGAAGTTGAACTTGAGAAGGAAGACCACCACCGTTAGGTTTCTATGAACAAGATATAACCTGGAGGTCTCGAACTCGCTGGAAACCTTTGTTGGAGATGCTGAAATTAGGGTTCCAGAAATTAAACACCAGGAACAAACTTTTTTTTGATGAAAAAGAGGGTGATCCCCCTAAAAAGGGAGTCTCCGTAATTTATTAAAGACATAGGAGTTAAATATACAATATCAGCGTAGCCAGGATTGATATAGGGCTTTACAATGTGAAGTTACATTTTCCGAAAAGGAACTCTGATTATTGAAGAGCACACCGTTTCACCGAGCTAGATGGCCCACAGAACCGTAAACGTCTTGGAAATGTCATCACTAGAGTTGCCGCCCATCAAACGAACAGACCTCCAGAACTCCTCAACCCCTCCAATCTCCACCCACTGAATCCCAACCTCCCCCAAACCCGCGCCGAGGCTGGACATCTGAAAAATAGGTGATTCGAATCCTCCACCATCCCCTCGCACCTGTCACACATAATGCTGGTCACCCCGAATAATCTCCCCCTCCTGGCTTTATCGCACGAGTGATTCCTTCTCATACACCATAAAAAGATTTTAATTCCTTCTCAGACACCCTGAACGTGCGGCCATCCCCCACTCTCGACACTAAGCTAGCGGTAATCTTCGGCAAGACCTCCCGAATGCCTACCCAAAGCGGTGATTGGAACCTCAATCTACCAGCCACCAACTTGTCTTTGACCCCATAGATGCTCCTCAGCAGTCTGGCCGCCAGTAAGGTTGCCGAGCCTTAGATGCGAGTCACCCACTTAGCAATAAGTGCCTTGTTTATACACTCTACATCATGAACCCCCAACCCCCCTTCACTGCGACACTTCGTCACCTCCTCCCAGCTAACCAAGTGCAGTCTGGATCTCTGTTGCTTGCCATATGACCAAAAGAAAGTCCTCATCAGAGTCTCAATTCTCTTTCTAACCCCCCACTGATACCAACCTAGTGGAATAGAAAAATACATGGATGGTCGAGAGCACATGTTTTAACAGTATCAGCTTCCCTCCCTTCGATAAAGATATCACACATGTTTTAACACCAGGAACAATTTTTGTTCAGAATTAGGGTTTTGGAAACCCAAAATCCTAATCAGATCAGCATCGACAACAGAGAATTTTTCAGAACTAGGGTTTTAAGAAACCCTATAACTGAACCTAGAACTTGATCACGAACATTAATACATAATATTCAAGAATAAACAAGAACTGAATCTCCTCTATTGATCGAATATCAAATAAACCAAGAATATAAAATCCTCGAGAATCGAACCCGCTCTGATACCATGTTAAAAAACGAAGAATGCGGAAGTGTAATATCAGAGAGAAAAAATAAACAAGAAAGAACAATGTGATTTTATGTGGAACCCTACTCCCTAAAGAGCGGGATGAAACCACATGACAAAGCCTCAAGGGTCGATGTGTTCATTGAACTTTTTCATCTGATACAGGTGGTGTGGGGCTTCTTATATAGCCCCCACTTACTCTTCAAGTCCCAGTCCCACAACTAGTAGATGCGAGACTAAATATGAGAGGGTGTGGTAACTGGACCCTAGAGGGATACAATTACCCACCTACACACGATGCATACTCCAACAATTTGCAATAAAGAGAGATGCTTGGTTATCACACAATAATTGCATTGGAAGAGGTACATCGACACCTAATCCAGAGAGAACAATACCAACTCACATCATTTGAGCACTACACTGCGCTATGGATCTATATTCTGACTCATCACTGGATCTTGCTACCACTGTTTGTTTCTTGCTTTTCCATGATACTAGAGAGTTCCCCACAAATACAACAAATCCTGAGATAGATTTCATGTCCTTGGGGTAGCCTGCATAATCCACATCTGTACAAGATGTGACAAATAGTGTAGCTCCTCTGCTAAATAATAGACCCGTCCCTTGAGAAGACTTTAAGTATCTCAAGATCATGTACACTGCATCCATGTGCACATGTCTTGGTTGCTCCATAAACTTGCTAACCTTGATTACTACAAAAGAAATATCCAGGTCTAGTAATTGTAACATAGAGGAGCTTTCTGACCAGCTCTCTATATCTTTTTTTTTGAAGCTCCTCTATATCTTCTTTTATTTACCTCATCCGTAGTATCATCATGCAATGTTATGTTTGGATCCATAGGTGTAGATGTCGGTCTGTAATCTGTCATTCCTGCTTCCGAATGGAGATCGGTTACGTACTTTCTTTGGGTCATAACAGGGCCCTGCTTGTTTTTAACAAATTCCAAACTCAAAAAGTAATGTAGTTCACCCAAGTCTTTGGTGACAAATTGTTGTCCCAAGAGGTTCTTGGTCGCAATAATACCCTGGATATCATCTCCAGTAACAATAATATCATCTACATATACCAAGATGACAATTGTTCCTCTCCAAGTTTTCTGAATAATGAGAGAATGATCATCAATTGACCGTGTGAACCCCTTCCATTCAATCAGATTTGACAGCTTCTAGAACCAGACCCTAGAGCTCTGTTTAAGGCCATATATAGACTTATGGAGTCGACATACATACCTCTCTCAACAATGAACCCAAGTGGCTGCTGCACATACACCTCTTCTTATAGATCTCCATATAGGGAAGCATTCTTGACATCAAGTTGGAATATAGGCCAATCGCGTACTACAACAACTGACAACAAAATCCACTGTGTGGAATGTTGTGCAATTGGAGATGTATCGAGGTAATCCACTTGACAGGTCTGTGTAAATTCTATGACCACCAAACCTGTTTTGTACCTATCTACAGAACCGTTTGCCATGCATTTAATAGTGAATAACCATTTGCAAATCACAAGGGATGCCCCGTTTGGAGCAGAAAAAAGGTTCATGTCCCACGAGACTGGAGCGCAAGCATCTCTTCCTCCATGGCAAGCCACCAATAGCTCTCCTTGAGGGCCTCTTGGTATATGCGTGGGATGTAAATAACAGATAATCCCACTGCAAACTTCTTGAACTCAGGCGAAAGTCGTGCCAAAGATATGCGTCCAGTGATGGGGTATCTCGTACAAGTATATTTGTCGTTTCGCAAGGCAATAGGCCACCCTAGATCATCCTCATGTGGAGGTCCCTATCATCCTGTATATCGTCATGCTCATCCTGTACATGTTCATGTTCATCATTCAAATCATCAATGCCATCGGTGGAAATCAAGTTTTCATAACTTACCTGAGGCATGCTGGATGATGGGTAAGGCAAGGGACCATGGAGATCAGAATGACGTGTATGCGAAGGAGGTGGTAGAAGAACAACTTCATCTCCAGACTCAGAGTGACTCATCCTATCACCTGTAGGAGTATAAAACATGATAGACTCGAAGAATGTGACATCGATGCTAACATAATATTTGCTATGTACAAGACCAAAACAACTGTAGCCTTTCTGGGTACGAGAGTACCTAACAAACATGCATTTGACAGCTCTAGGAGCGTGCTTGCATGACCTGGACGTAGAAGGTGGACAAATGCTACACAACCAAAAATACGTAACGTAAGAGAGAAAAGGTCCTTCTTTGGAAAGGAGAGAGAATGGACCCTTTTGACCCAGACTTGTAGAGGGTATCCGATTGATGAGATAACTTGCTGTCATGACAGCATCACCTCATAAGGAATGAGGAGCCCGACTCTGTATGAGGAGAGTGTCAGCCATGTGAGCTCAGGGCAAACCATAGAATAAATGTTATTGTAAATCGTTGATATATCAATAACCTATTGATTTATTTCCTTCCTTGTTTGAGATTAAATGAATGAATGCACTTATAAGGTCTCTTAGTACACTTAGGGTCTGTTTGGTTGCTGGGTTGGACTGGGTTGGGTTGGGTTGGGTTGGGGTACCCCTGTGAATAGTAAATTGTACTCCTGTGAATAGTAAACTGTGAGGACGATTGAGAGGGTTGGAATGGGGTTGGAAGGAAGGGTACACCGGTGTACCCCAACCCATCCCAGTCCAACCCAGCAACCAAACAGGCCCTTAGGGTTATGCACCATGCCCATCTTAATAATCATACAGTTGTTGATTCAATGATTGGATCATAGAGGCTGGTGCTTAGATGATATGTGAAGAGTCGGGTTGAGGACTCATCAAGCAGTGTCAAATGATTAGTAAGAAATGATGTCCAGCCTCAGAAGGAGATGGCAATCCTTCTCTAAAGGTTGATATCTGACTGACTTCTTGATGCATGTCCTCTGCACATGAATAGAGATTCAGAGGTGTCAGATAAGTTAGGTCAAAGAGTTGACCTGACGAGATTGAGATAACCAAGACCTATGTCGTATGCTGTCATGATATAGGCACGCATCCTCTTACCGGAGATAGATGTATTGCTATATGTCTAAGTGTGTACATTAGACAGACCATTAGGTGATGAACTAATCAAGGCATATACATCAACGAGCTGGTGTGCATACGAGAGTATATGAGTAATACGATCTCTCAAAGGGGTCATACAAGTTCACTATTGAACCGGAAGATATGAGCTTATTCATTAGGTATTGGGACCGATCAGATTCCATGCATGGTCGTCTTGGTTTGGAAGCATGACGAGAATGTGTATGTATGATATATATATTTTGAAAGTATATGATCGATACCAACTCCTAATAACCGAATGAGAAACTTAATGATAAAACCCTGAAGAGACAGACTAAATATGATTTAAAATTTCGGGTTTATTCTAGGTCTTCCAGTGCAAAATGTACAGGTATTAGGAATACTCGAGGGTAATGTAATCGTAAACTATTATATAACTATGACACTTCCATTCCAAGGAAGTGATGAAACATGTTTGGATTATAGTGACCGCTCTCAGTAGATTAGTAATCCAATCTTATTCCAAATGTTGGCCATTGATATGAATGTGATTCGGATGCAATGGTAAGATTAGACTTACAGTTTGATTTAGTGAAATATCATCGAGAAGTCTCTTAGATTTGGATTTGAGATACGACCTTAATCCAAGTCATTATACATCGAATGCACAATCACCCTGTCCTTATCTCCAAGTATCCACGGAGAAAGAACATTGTTCTTGAAAGAGTTCAAGAATAATTCAATTGTTGATAATATATCTGAGCATTGGGAAATGGATAATTAAATATGATTTAATTATCATAAAATAATGTGAATGTGATTCATATTATTTAGTAATATAAGAATACTCATATAAGATAATTAATATGATTTAATTATCAAGGATATGATTATTGCGGATATTAAAAAAACTGTCCATAGTAATCATAAATATTATAAATGTGATTTATAATATGTTGGAAAGATTTACTTGTAAATAGTATTTATGAATTAAATGTTGATGTGAATTGGATTCACATTGAACAATTAATTGTAAATACAATTTTACATTTTATACTCGATGTATGAATATGATTCATAATTGTCAATGACATGATCGAAACTATCACAAACTAATTTGGAATTATTTTGGTAATTAATTATGCAATAAAAGTTGTTGTACATGTGGAATATTTCGTTGACATATGAGATCTTACAAAACTGGAATGAGAAAGTCACCTTATATACATAGAGGGTTACGATCACATTGAGTCCTATTTCAATGTGGTCATCCACTCTATGAAGGGAAGGAGGTTTGCTCTCCTTCCATACATTCCACATGTTAATTGATTTAATTCAAATTAAATTTGTTGGAATAAAAACCAATCATATGATAAAAGAGATCCATGGCTCTCTTATATAGGAGAAGAGCCATGGGTTAATTACATAAATGATACCCAAAGAAAACATAAAATATAAATATAATACGGTGAGATATAAACATCTCAACACCCTCCCCTCAAGCTGGAGCATAAATATCAATCATGCTCAGCTTGGAACAATATTTCTGAAATGGACCTTTGGCCAGTGCCTTCGTAAAGATATATGTCGTCTGATCTCCTGTGGAAACATGAGAGGTGGATATAAGGCCTTTCTGGATCATGTCTCTAGTGTAGTGACAATCCACCTCGATATGCTTTGTCCGCTCATGAAAAGCAGGGTTATTGGCAATAAATAAACTGCTTGATTATCACATAAATGCTTCATAGGAAGAGAAACCTCAACAGTAAGGTCGGTTAATACTGATCTGACCCACATCATTCCTCTACATCCTTGTGCCATAGCCCTGTATTCAGACTCAGCACTAGATCTGGCCACCACAGTCTGCTTCTTGCTTTTCCATGAAACAAGTGAGCTGCCTACAAATATAGCAAAATCAAAAGTCGACTTTCTGTCCCTGGGACAACCGGCATAATCTGCATCTGCACATCCTGTCACCTCAAGTGATGCATCCCTACTGAACATAAGGCCAGAACCAGGTGAAGTCTTCAAATACCTCAAGATCATGCGGACGGCATCCATATGCACCTTCTTGGGTTGCTCCATGAACTGGATGACTTTACTAACTGCAAAAGCAATATCCGGCCTGGTAATGGTGGCGTATAGGAGCTTCCCAACAAGCTCTCTATATCTCCTCCTGTCAATTTCTTCGGTGTCCTCATCATACAATATCATGCTTGCATCCATAGGAGTAGAAGCAGGTTTGCACCCTGTCATACCTGTCTCAGATAGAAGGTCCATAACAAATTTCCTTTGATTCATCATGAGTCCACGTTGATTCCCGGCAAACTCTAATCCAAGAAAGTAGCGAAGATTGCCAAGGTCCTTAGTCACAAACTGCTGACCAAGGAACTCCTTGACAGTAAGAATACCCTGCTCATCATCTCTTGTAATGACAATATCATCCATATAAACAAGAATAGCCACTGTACCTCTAGGTGTCCTATGTACAAACAATGAGTGGTCCGCAGTAGACTGCACAAACCCCTTTTGCTCTATCAACTCCGATAGCTTTTGATACCAAGCTCTCGGGCTCTGCTTCAGGCCGTAAATCGCCTCGTGAAGTCGGCACACCTTCTGAGACCCCCCCTCAGTAGCAAATCCTGGTGGTTGTTGCATATATACTTCCTCCTGGAGATCCCCATAGAGAAATTCATTCTTGACATTAAGTTGATACAGAGGCCAGTCCCTGGAAACGGTAACAGATAGAAGAATGCGTAGTGTCAAATGTCTTGCTACTGAAGAGAAGGTGTCCTGATAATCCACCCCATAGGTTTGGGTGAACCCTCGAGCCATAAACCTTGCTTTGAATCGGTCGGCACTGCCATCGGTCCTTTGCTTGACCGTGAATATCCATTTGCAGCTCACAATAGATGCTCCTGGTAGTGGTGATACAATGCTCCATGTGCCACGTGATCGCAGAGCCGTCATCTCTTCTTCCATAGCAAGGCGCCATCTACTGTCCTGGAGCGCCTCCTGATACGTCCGCGAGATAGTAACATCAGATAGTCCCACTATAAACTTCTTGTAGTCCTCTGACAGGTGATCCAAGGAAACATGTGCAGCCATTAGGTAAGTGACACATTAGCGGTGAGGTTTCCCTAGAGCAATCGGTATCTCCAGGTCATCAGTCTCACAGTCCTCTGGAATTAACTCCTCCCGTCCATTGTGAAAATCTCCAGTGCCATCAGTAGAAATAATATGTTCCTGACATACCTGAGGCATGGTGGATGATGTTGTAGGTGCATGAGCAGAGGGGCGAGTAGAAGACCTGTGAGTATAAACATGGGATAAGAATGTATATTCTTTGGGAGGAGGCGGAGGTGGAGGTGGCGGTAGGGGTGGTGGTGGTGGTGGAGGTGTTGAGTACCGAGGTACATCACAAGGAGCAGATGGAGGTGGAGGAACCACAACATCCTCTCTGGATCCAGTATTAGACAACCTGTCTCCTGTAGGAGAGAAATACATAATAGATTCGAAAAATGTAACATCAGCGCTCACATAGTATTTTCTCCCAACAAGATCAAAACATCTATACCCGTTTTGGGTACGAGAATAACCAACAAAGATACATTTGATAGCTATAGGTGAGAGCTTGTCACGGCCAGGAGTAAAGTTATGGACAAAAGCCACCGATCCAAAAAAACGAGGTGTAAGCCTGAAGAGTTCCTTCTCGGGAAACGCAATCGAGAAGGGACTCTTCTCTCCAAGAATAGTGGATGGCATGCGATTTACCAAGTAACAGGCGGTTAGGACCGCGTCCCCCCAGAAAGAGTTAGGTGTACTACTGTGAATCAACAAGGTCCACGTGATGTCTAAGAGGTGACGATGTTTGCGTTCTGCAACCCCATTTTGCTGTGATGTATAAGTGCATGAAGTATGATGAACTATACCAAGAGACTGGAGAAATTCTGCCAAATGAAGAGTAGAAAATTCCAAAGCATTGTCGGTACGCATGTATTTGACTTTAGCAGAAAATATGTTGTTAATCTCAATAAGAAAAGTTTTTATTATAGCACATGCTTCAGACTTACGTTTAAGCAAGAAAACCCAAGAAAGTCTAGAATAATCATCCACAACAACAATATAAAATCTATGTCCCTGATGATCAGGAACACGACTTGGACCCCAAATGTCAAAATGAATCAACTCAAAGGACCGACTACTACTACGACTGGGACGACTCGGAAAGGAGGAGCGATGGTATCTCCCAAGCTGACAAGCTTCACAGTCCAGAGTAGTACGGGTAGATATTTGCAGGAGGACACGTATCATCTTTTGAAGAGGAAGGTGGACAAAGCGAAGATGCCACAGAAAAGGCGAAGTAGATCCAGAGGGAATAGAGGCCACCCCAGCACATGATGGAACTGTAAGTTTGTATAATCCTCTCTGCTCACGACCATGAATAATCATCCTACCAGTCAGTATGTCCTGAAACATAAGGGAAGAGGGGTCAAAAATGGCACGACAGTGTAAATCTTTTGTAATCTGATTAATAGACAAAAGATTCATTTGAAAGTCTGGAGCATATAAAACATTCTGAAGACGTGTAGAAGGGGCTAAAACAATCTCCCCCTGGACAACAATGGGTAGCCGAACTCCATTGGCTATGATCACGGATCGCCCAGGAGGAATAGTCTTGTACGAGGAAAACTGTGTCCGATCTCCGCACATGTGATGAGATGCTCCAGAATCCATAATCCAATCGGTCACATCGGAATTGCTGCTACTGGTAAGCACATATGAGATACCTGATAAACTGGGTAGTGCTCTGGCGGTGGACGCTGCATCTGATGGTATTGCATTCTGAGTCACAAGAGTGGTCACCATTTCCTGGAGTGTCGAGACAAGATCATCAAAACATGCATCAGTAGTAGGTGCAGGTGAAGAGTCAGTCTGCTCAGCAACACGTGCAGACGTCGGAAAGCCATGCTTGTGAAAGCATGTCTCCTCTGAGTGGCCAGGACGACGACAATAAGAACATGATCCACCTCTACCACGAGGTCCACGACCACGGAACTGGGACACACTACCTCGTCCACGAGAAGCAGCCATAGCCGAGGATGTCGACTGTGGCGTGGATGTAGGTATGGTAGTAATCCTGCTCAGCCGCTTGTAGACCTCCTCCATTGGTGGTATGGCCTCGCCAGTCAGAAGTTGAGTACGAGCGGCATCGTACTCCGAGTCAAGGGAGGATAGGAAAACTCCAGTCATAGTAGCATTCCGATACGCCTGCTGTTGCTCGACGCTGGTAGTGATAAACATGAAACTATGGAGTCGTTTATACCTCTCAGATGTGAAAAATGTGCATGTAGAGGTTGACCATTTTGCTTGGTCGAGAAAATGTCGAACTGAAGTTAGAGTATCTTGCTTTCCTTTTTTGTCCGTCCGTAGGAAGCGGCCAATATGTCCCACATGGCCTTTGCAGTTGGCTGATTGACAATATCATTAGCAATCTCTGTGCTAAGCGTCCCAGAGAGCCATATACGAGCATATGCATCATCTTGCTTTCATGATGCATTGGCCCCAGTCTTGTCCGCCGTCTCTGAATCAGTCAGAATATACTCCTTGTTGTGGCATTGCATTAGAGTATGAAACTGCATGGACCATAACTCGTAGTTGGTCCCATCCATCTTCACGATAGGTGTCGGTCCTTTGAAGGCACCAGAAGAGGAGAACACGTCACCCTTGATTTCTGACATTCTTTAATAGGCCAAAATACAGAACAAGAGGGGAATATCTCAGCAATAGACTTGTCTATAGCATCAAATTAGGGATGAGTGTATCTGTAGACTTATACACTCATCTCTAATGTTGTGTCTGAGGTCGAAGGCCGTAAATGAAGGGAGAAATCAGACTATATCACCCCTCGCAGATCAGTCCAGACCTCGATGCGCGTGAACAAGGATCCGCTGGACTCAAACGAGAGATCCGGGGCCGTCGATGGTGCGCCGAGCCTCTTCTGAATCAGGTCGCTACGCCTAAGGAGGCGAAGGGCGCCGCCGGGCTGCTGGGAGGCGGCGGCCGCCGCTTGAAGGCGCTGGCAGCGTTGGGAGGGGCTGCTGGTCGCCCGGGAGGGGCCGCTGGGAGATACAGTAGGCCGCGCGGAGGTGCGCGGAGAGAGAGAGAGAGGGGCCGGCATGTGGGGCTAGGGTTAGGGTACAAGAACCCCGGTCTAGGATTGTTGCTCTGATACCATGTTGGGATAAAAATGAATCATATGATAAAAGAGATCCCAGGGGGGCTCTTTTATATAGGAGAAGAGTCATGGGTTAATTACATAAGTGATACCCAAAGAAAACATAAAATATAAATATAATACGGTGAGATATAAAAATCTCAACAAAATTATATTGATGAATATTCAATATTTTTAATTTATTTTAAATTGATTATTTGTTGTTACAAATTAATGCAACAAAATCATGGCCATTGATTGAAAGTACAAAATAATCTACACCATTGATTATGTGTGCTCATGGATTGAGATCCATGGGCATCCAATATATTATAAAAGAAATGCTAAACCTAGCTTCTTTTACAACAATTGCAAGAACAACAACTCTCTCTATTCTCATACACGCCTCTCCTCTCTCTCTCTCAATATTGTGGCCGTCCACCATATTGACTTAGAGACCCCGATAGTCGTCGCGTCGCCGTTGTTGTCGGATTAACTGCTTGTGGATCTCCGCCTTCTTCGGTGCATCTCGCTCATGAGGAATGCTATCGATTTCGTTAGACAAAATCAGGAGACTCCGCGCTCAGATCTTCAACTCGGAATGCAGGAAGTACACATCTCATCCATGCTCAAGTGCATCCTTCGTCGGATCAGACTTGAGACAGGAGGTCTCTTTGCTTAGAGACATACACGATCACAAACATGCTCCAAGAGGTATTTCTATTACTCGTTTGTGATCTTGATGAAATGATTTGAGAAGCGTTCTTATATCATGTGGTTTCATCTTTATAAAAAAATTAATTTCCGCTGCCTCGAGCAACTAGTACGACTAATCGCTCTTGATCGCATGTGATGCAATCTTCACGCCTTCATTATGCGCTAAGGCTCAAACCCTAGTCTTCAAGTGGTATCAGAGCCTTGGTCAAAGGTCTTAGATCTGATCCAAACCTCACGCGAGTAAGGTTTTGTATATTAGATGCGCATGGACACGTAGTTTATGAATGAGATGCATGTTTCGAATTGTTTTTCGCTAAAATGAAAAGCTATTGTTTATGCAATGTTTGGACGATTATTGTGGATAATAAAATGTATTTAGAAAGTCTAAATATGTCCCTGTAACATTAGCTAATTATTAACACCAAAGATGCATAAATTAAAATTCGAAAAGTTCTTGTAATGACACTGTTTTTGCATGTATTCACGGATCTGTAACAAATTAAATTTCGTTATTGTTATCCCATCATGAAACATGAAATAAACATTTTAATTAAGTAGAGAATTAAAGCAACAAATCGTTCGAATTTATTTTGTGCGATTCTGACTTTGTTTGCCCTATAGATATTCCATATTTAGTGGAGATGGGTCGGGTGATTATTGGATCATCAAGATTACCTTTTTAATGTGTTTATCATTCAATGAAAATCAAGGAAATTGTGAATTTACCATGATTAAATTGATACTTAATATTTATGAAAATATTTGATTAAACATCAGTCACTATTGAATGGTTGTTTCATGACAAAACCCTAGTTTAACTTATAATTGTTGTAGGTCAACTTTTACATGCAAAACATGTTTTCTTGATATGAATATAAATGTAGGATCTTTAAAAATAATTTAAGATGTCCAAGATTTCTGAGTGATTACTATATATGTATCATGTCGATCACCAAGAGTATGTGACCGATAAAACCTCTTAGTACAATTTGTACCAATTGTGTTGTCTTGAATTTGGTCAGTGATGGTATCTAGGCCGTGGATATGCTAATGGGTTACCTAATTGACACCATGCACTGTCGTAGAAATGCTCCCTGTTAGCATTATCTCTCGGACCTAGCTTGATGCGTTTCAAGGATGGGTATCATGAGAAGTCTTTGCGTACTTTAAACAAATAATTGAAATAATACAATTATTCAAAGTGAGGGTGTATACTATATAGTATATCAAGCAAGCCCTAATTATTTATTGGTTGAATTGATTGTTAGTTAACTTAATATGCTTAAATTAATTAGATCTAATTAAAATAAACACTCTATTATAAATAGAGATGTAATTTCCTTGGAAGAAATAATCGTAATGAATATGATTCATAATGATTAATAAATTTAATATGGAGGATCATATAAATGATATCCATAGTCTCCCGTCAAGGTGAAGTGTTCCATCACCATGTATTGTATATTGGAGATGCCTATCTGAAGTGATAGCTCCTATATACAAGTGTACTTGGATCGATAAAGTAAGGCCGTATGCATAGTGACCCCAATATTGTTCCTCATATAATCGAGGCGGTATTGGATTGTGCATAGCGAGTTCTATTCTTGTTGACTGTTGATTCAAGTAACAATGGGTTAACATCACCTTAGGGGTGATAGGTCTGGGTGTTAAAGATCGAATTGGGAAATGCAAGTTGAACTTGTAAGGTGGAATGAGTTCTTGCTTCTTTTTATCCAAGTTGTAGTTTCTCATATAATTGCGATGTAACAAAGGTAAGATGGAGATCCTAGATCTTACTAGAGATGTAACAATATGTATATCTCTTGCTTTGAAAGTTCAACAAGTAAATGAACTTTCAGAGTTTAAAAAGCAAGACTAATTTGATTAAAAATCTTTAATTAAAGAATTTAAATTTGAATATATAATTATTTATATGTTCTAATAAGTGCGTTCTTAATCTCAGATATGAAATCCATGAACCCACTCAGCAGGCTTCTGGAGGTCAACCAATTGACCATACCAGATTATTCAGATTGGATCTGTAATTTGGAGCTTTTTCTCTCCGTGGAGCGCATCACCTATGCATTTACTGAGAATAAGCATACACACCCTACGTAAATGGAAGAATTAAAATTAAATGAAAATTTTAATAAGGACCACTCGTTGGTTCAATGTTATATTCTAGGGTCTCTGTCTAATATGCTTCGGAAGCAATATATGGATATAGATAAAGCCCAGGATATAGTGTTGAATCTAAAAGAGATGTTCGATGATATGAACTACATATAGCGCAATCGAACGCGTTAGTTTCGGAAGAGTCCGACCCAACAAGTGAAGAAGAATCAAAGTGTTGACTCATCCTCTCAAGCTTCCACATATCCGACATATGCATGTCATCACTGCAAAATTCTGGGGCACTGGAAAAGAGATTGTCCAAATTATCTGAAAATCTTAGAGAAGGGTAAAGATAATGCCCTGCCATGTATAAAATCTACTTACATCATTGAAACCAATTTTCTTGTAGGATGAGAAGGTAGTTGGGTTGTTAACAATCTGTTGCATCTGTTTCAGGAAAGCAAAAATCTTGATGAATGGGTAATAGTCATCCAAATGAGTTCTGATGCAACTGTTGCAATAGTCGTCGTCGAGACATGCTTAGTTAGACTATCATTATCTAGTGGGAGAGTCTTTGTATTTAAAGAATGTCTTTATGTTCCAGATGTTAGAAGGAACCTTATATGTGTATCTAAGTTAGTAAGAAATGGATATCCGTTCCTGCTCTGTGAGAAGCTTATCATAAGCCATTATGGTAAACATATTGTAGATTGTTGTTCTAACTTTTAGTGGACTTTATGAATTGTGCATTAATGAATCCGTCATGAATGTAACATCCATTAATAAAAATCCTAAAAGAATCAAAGAGGATGGAAATCATTCGAACATTATTTGTCATCAAAGGCTTGATCATTTATCCGTTAATAGGATCAATAGATTGATAAAGGATGGACCCTTAGATTTTCTATAGCTCCAAACTTTACCTACCTGTGAATATTGCATTCGAGGTAAAATGCATGAGCACCCTTTTGTAACAAGGTTACACGATGCGAGGATATTCTTGACCTAATATATACCGATGTATGTGATACTTTCAGTACCACAAACCAAAACGGATATCGATATTATTAGACGTTTATTGACGACCATTCACGATACGAGTTTATCTTCCTATTACATCATAAGTCTGAAACCTTTGAAAAGTTCAAAGAATTCATGGCTTTGGTTGAGAACAAAACCGATAGAAGATTAAACGAATTCAATCTGACCGAGGTTGCGAGTACCTCTCAGATGAATTTAAAGAATACTTTAAAGAGAGGAATTGTATACAATCTCACTCCTCCTAGAACTCCCCAACTAAATGGTGTTGCTGAAAGACGCAACATGACCACCATGGACATGCTCCATTCAATGATGAGTAGAGCGAATTTAGTTTTTAATTTCTGGAGATATGCAGTAGAGACTGTAATATATATCCTTGACAAGATTCCTAGCAAATATATACCCAACACCCCTAATGAGCTTTGGTTTGAAACTAAGCCCAATGTTAGATACTTGAGGATTTGGGGTTGCTTGGTCCATGCGAAGAATGTGGATGCAAGTAAGCTATAATCTCATACTTGAGAGTGTTATTTCATTAGATATAAAAAGGATGGTATTGGACAAAAATGACTTCCTTAAGAGTTAAGAGTTAAGATGACTTCCTTAAGAGTTAAGATAACTCTAAAGAAGCGAAATTTTCGGAAGATGACTTCCTTAAGAGTTAAGATAAAAATGAAGTAAATGAGCTCATTGAATCCCCCCTAAGGATATTGAGCTTCCTGAACCACCAGAAATTGAAGATGTGATTTGTTGGAGTATGCATCATGTGTAGGTGGGTAATCGAATCCTTCCAGTGTCCAATTATTACACACACTTATGTTTAGTCCTGTATCTACTATTCGTGGGATGTGGATCCTCAACGGATGCTATAGAAGTAGTCCCACACCATATGTATCAGATGAGAAACTTCAATAGAAGAATCGGCCCTTTGAGGTGTTCTCCTGTGGTTTCATCCTGATCCTTAGGGGGTAGGATTCCACGTAAAATTCCGGTGTCTCATGATGTTTATTCTTTATCTCTGGTTACATTTCTGCATTCTTAGTTTTCCACATCTTGAATAAACAATAATAATAATCTTCAAGGACTTCTGACAATCGAATCTCGATCAAGAACATAAAAAAAATCCTCGAGAATCTAACCCGTCCTGTTACCACGCAGAAAACTAAGAATGCGGAAACGTAATTAGAGATAAAGACTAAACATCATGGAACACTGGGATTTTACGTGGAACCCTACTCCCTAAGGAGCAAGATGAAATCACGGGAGAATGCCTTAAAGGGTTGATTCTTCTATTGAAGTTTCTCATCTGATAGGGTTCAGATACCACCTGTATCAGATGAGAAACTTCAATAGAAGAATCGACCCTTTGAGGTGTTCTCCCATGGTTTCATCCCCCTCCTTAGGGAGTAGGATTCCACGTAAAATCTCGGTGTTCCATAATGTTTATTCTTTATCTTTGATTATGTTTCCACATTCTTAGTTTTCCACATGGTATCAGAGTAGGTTCGATTCTCGAGGATTTATTTTATGTTCTTGGTCGAGATTCGATTGTCAGTTGTTATTGAAGATTATCATTATTATTTGGTCAAGATCAAGACGAATTCTAGGGTTTCTTGAAACCCTAAATCTCTGGCATCATAAACAACAGAGTTCTGCAGTACAATTCTGAATCTTCATACAGATCTATTATTTATTCATATTCAAGATTTATTCTAGGAGATTTTGATATCCATGTTTGATTAAAGATTGATTTCGAGGATTTCTTTGGAAACCATGCACTGTTTGGAAGCATGTCACGACTCTCCCTTCTCCAGATCTGGCAGCAGAGGCAGTAACACCCTCTCAGGCGGTTGCGCCCTCCTTCCCCTGCAACGGCGAGGCAGCAAGCCTCCTCCTTATGCTGCTCCTTATGTCGCCCTCAAGCTTCCAAGCGGTAGCGGTACCGCTCCTCCACCAGGCGAAGGTCGCATCCCCTTCAGGCGGAGGCCCCTCCGGGCGATGCAATCAGAAGCCCGATCGATCTCCCTAGGATGGAACACCACCATCGGCGGCTCCTCCTCAGCAACAGCCATGGCCTCATCTCCAGACCTCCCTCGCTTGCATGACCTTCCGGCCTCTCTTGTACGCAAGACGTGACCCAACGACATCAAAGGCTCTAGGTGGCAGCATCTCTACCCTTGCGCAATATTCCCAACGCCACCACACTCTCAGGAAATGCTCCAGCGCCACCACCCTCTCCAAGTCCACTTCCAGCCGCAGCGGCGATGCACCTCCTTCACCCTTGTTGGCGGCATCGAAAGAATGGTTCCCACGATGGGAACCCTAGTCGGTGATGAAAAATTAAGAAAGGAGCTCGATGGCCCTTTAATGAAAGAGAAGAAGGGTCCGCTCTGTGTTTTTTTTAACATTTCAGGTCCAATTTGTTTTTGGGCCCAAATAAGTCGAGTTTTTTTGAAAAGGAGTGAGGGGCTACAATTTTCAAGGCCCAATTTGTAAAATCCCAATTGGGCTATATGCATTTTAAAAAAGGGAAGAAAGAGGAGAGAGAAAGAGAATGCTCAATTGGGATGCTACATTTTTTAGCCCCATTTGGGCCAAGTTGTCTTAAAAAGGGGATCCTACATTTTTTAGCCCCATTTGGGCCAAGTTGTCTTAAAAAAGGGGATCGTAAAAAAACGTACGGAAAAAAGGGAGAGAAGAAAGCCAAAGAAAAAAAATAGAACGACTTATTTTTTTTAAAAAAGGAGAGATGCTATAAAAAAGAAAATAGCCGCGAAAAAAAATCATTTGAGAAAGTTTTGTTTTCCCCATTTTTCTTATCCTCTCCCAACTTGGTTGATGTCATTGTTTTCCGATAAGTATGGGAGAAAGTGGGAGCATTGTGTAGAGTTCAGATGTCTCAAATTTAGATTCTTTGGCCAAATTTCAGACTCTACAGTTCAGATTCAGACTCGCGTTCAGATTGCTTCCTTCAGTTTGATTCACACAAGTTTGAAATCATTATTTGTGTGGTCCCTGATGAATCGCCGAACGCGTATATTGATTCGTAATCGTTGTAGCACAACACTCAGCGGACGGGAGGACGTTGGACAGACCTGAAGGGTGGAGCTGAAGCTCCGTTCTTCGCTTCACGAGTTGGAGGCCACCGGCCAGTGTTCGGAAATGCGGTCCATGCGGCCGCATATGCGTATTCGGTCACTTGACCGAAGTGCATATGCCATATTCGGCAATATGCGGTCAAAACACATATGCGGTCCGTATATGCGGCCGCATATCTAATAGGATTCATGTTAATCCATGGCATGTTGATGACACATTAACTCGATTTTTTTCCGAGCAACTCTTATATCATCATTTGCATTGATGCATCTTTTCATTATTTTCGCATATGTTGCATTTAGGAATATAATCTAGGATATTTTTTCTCTTATCCATTTTTTCCATTGTTCTCAACAATTATTAATGAATTGTTTACTACTTTTGAATTTTCTATATAATGAAATTCATTCTAATTCATCAAATAAAACATGAAATAATTGACCAACATTCTGACACTTTACATTTTTGTGTTTCTAATAAATTTTATATGCAAACAATCTTCCCCTATATTTTGTGTCAAATATTTTATCCCTTGGAGATACATATATGTGTATAGTTTTGGGTGTATGTACCTATGATTATTCTTTAGCTTTTGTTATCTATAGGATCTATATATACATTAAAGGTTTTCTTATAGAATCATGTATTCCCTGTTGTATCCAATTTTGTATATGTATATATATGCATTAAATTCAAAATACACACTAAAAAATAATCATATATCTTATTGATTATATTATCTTATTTGAGATTTTTGATTTTGAATTTTGTTAGATCATCAACTTTTATATATAAACACATTTTATTTTTTATTTTATAATATTTTAAATTAAAATATTATAAACCGCATGAACTGCATATACTTCCGTATACTCCTCCGCATATCAGCTTACTCGCTTTAGACCGCATGACCGAACGAATACCGCATACCACATTTCTGAACCTTGCCACCAGCTTGAAGCTCATGTAGCCGGTGAAGCTGCAGCTCACCTGAGAAGGTGAGGTTCTCGCTGGCGTGAAATGTGTCGTCTTCGATATCTCTCTCGCTCTCTCCCTATCACAGAGGTGGAAGGGACACTTGGAACTCGCACGCTGTGAGGCCCGTTCCTTCTCGGATATGAGAAACCCGTTTACACATCATCCGTAATATCATATTCTCTAGAAATCGCATTAGG
Organism: Ottelia alismoides; assembly: GCA_037367405.1. Taxonomy (NCBI): domain Eukaryota; kingdom Viridiplantae; phylum Streptophyta; class Magnoliopsida; order Alismatales; family Hydrocharitaceae; genus Ottelia; species Ottelia alismoides. The sequence goes on along the minus strand of JAZKJV010002011.1, from coordinate 334,655 downwards.
GAACTGGAAATTAGGGAAAATTTTTTTATACGGATGACATTCACGTTAACTAACATGCCACAGAACTATAACATGTCACACTTATATTGCATAAATTTCCATATCAGTTTATATGTAACAACAGAAATTGCATTATATACATGTATCCCAATTTTATCAGAAGAGAAATAAAAGCATAAATATCTTGAACAAACTATAACATACATACCTGCTATGTTTTGCTTCAGAAACTGACATTCAACTCTCCCAATACAACGGTGCAGGTATTTTGCCTGCAATCCATGGAATAGGGAGAAAAGAACATCAACAAATGTTGAGTAAATCTTAATTAATTAAAAATAACAGGAAATTTTGTGATTCCAAAAGAAAGCAAGTAATTTGGCCTTGACAATTAAAATTTAAAGCTACTTGCAATGAAACAGGCTTTCAAGTTGTTTGGTATGTAAAACCCCAGTCTACTCATCCTACACTAATTACCCACATTAATCATTTATATACCAATATCATGTGGTCCATATTTAAGTCATTGCCTTTCTATTAATTATAATACAAGTTTGACTGGTTTTGAGAATATGAATGATGAGACTCTGATATAATCATTATCTCTATAATGCTTATAAAGATGTTTAAGAATCTTGTGGATTGATCATAGTAAGAGTATATGATGGATATGGGGTTTTGATTCTTTTCTTGTTGTTTTTCTCAAGCCTAGTAGATAGTCTGATAAGGATGATTTTCATGATATGGTCTTTTCTCTTTGCCAGGAATTATTGGCAGAAAAGTAACTAGTTCAACGGAAACCAACTCAATTGTAATTCAACTTTAGCCAACTCAATTGTGACTCAATCCAATTTCAATGTATCTTTTTCAGATTCAACTGTAACTGATTTAGATGTAGCCATAGATGATTCAGATGTATACATGGATGATTCAGATGTAGCATCGCCAAGTCTGCTGGCGAAAAATAAACAAAACTCAAGCGGTGAAGTAGCCTATAAAAGAGGCTCTTCCGTCTCGCCCTCTAATTGGAAGGGCGGTCCAATAGAGGGATAGGTCTACTCCAAACTACGCCACTGAGACGGGTGAGAGAGACTCTCTAGAAAAGTCGTTCTAAAAGAAAAATCGGCCCGACCGGTACGGGCTAACGAGCTCAAAAAACTAAAACCAAGGGTCCTCCAGCCTAGGTACCCTAAAGAACAAGGGTCAGCGGAACTGGTCTTTAAAAGAAAACCTGTGGATCCCAGAGAGGCGTAAAAACTGCGAGCGCTCGCGAAAAAACCGAGAAAAAGACTGGGATCCTAGACCCGCGCACGAAGCGGTCGCTGCCCTAACTGGGCTTCCTAATCTTCCGCCCAGCTGAGGGTCACCGCCCCCTCGCACAGTCAGGCGTAAAGGTTACCATGACTGGCACTTTTAATTACTAGTCATCATTGAATCATCATCACTAACTTAATTTCCCATCCTCTCTTGAACTCTGATGTAGTCAACTTTACAGATCTAGGTATCTTGTTGATAATTATATTGAATAGTGATTCATACTTTAGTGATTTTGAATGATTGATCACAAAGATCTTCAGTCATTGATCATAGATGATCTCATCAATTGGCGGCTTGCTTATTAATCTAGATTTATGAAAATATCTCAATGAACTCCTTTTTCAAACCACGAGATCATAAGTTGTTTATTGGAACTGAATTTAAAATTTAATTTAATGTAGAAATTTTACTTTTGTTATTTAACTCGTAATTTAGTGGCAAGACTCTTGATCTAATTTTTATAAGTCTCTTGTATGAAAATACCCTAATATAATGAACAAAAGATGAAAAGATGGTCGATGCAATCTTTCCTGGCACTGCAAAATTTCACCCTGAATCTTCTCTTCCACTAGATCTCAAGTCATTCTAATAATGCTAACATATTGAGATTACTATTTACTTATCCACCGTAGCCATCTTTCGATTCTTTATCACTATTACTAAGAGATATTGAGAAACCCTCCCAATTGGATGTATCAAACTCCCAGCCAAGAGTTATACCCCTTTAGCTACTTTGTATCTTCCTACCCTTGCTAAAAAAAATATGTCGGGTTAATTACGCGATCTTGATATCATTAAGCTGGATCATAGTTAAATTCTTTATCTTTCGTCATTTTCAATAGGTTGAAATAGACCTTCTGTGATTGTTCTCGAGATTAAGAATCCAAATAAGTTGATAACAATATATTTAACAGATTTCAGAATACTTAATATTGAAAATAATCTCCTGATTATGTCATAAAATGGAATATGCTCCATTGAAAATAATCTCCTGATTATGTCATAAAATGGAATATGCTCCAGCGGTATAGATATTGTGCATCAAAAACCATGAAAAAAAATGTGGCAGATTCTTAAGTTGACTATACTCTGAAGAGAAGAATTTTGCTTGCATTATGCAGATTTGTTTAATGTTTAAAATGAAGCAGAATACCCAACCTTTAGTTGAATACTGCTATGCTAGGAATTCTAGTTTTAAAAGGCTAAATTCTTACACACATGTCTATATATGTGCAACACATGGACTGTTCAGATATCCATTGATTGTTGATCTTTTTCTTCCGGATCTGGAATCTCCATATGAGGTCGTGTTGTCACAAAGGATTACCATATCAAAGATTTCTTCTAGTTAGGAGGTACATATTAAGTTGAGTATATTATCTATATTATTTCATACACCTAAGAAAGGTGAGACCACCTCTGCCATGGTTGCTTCTTCTAGGAGGGACAGATTGGGTCCACTCATGCCCACAACCGTTATTGTTTTACATCGAGATGAGATTATTTTACTTTTCTAGATGTAGTGACCATAGAGAAGATTGTTGCTGGTTAAAGCATAATAAACTTGTAGCTCATCAAACAGTCTTTTGAGATGTTGATGATATCATGATTCTATGTATACCATCTCAAGAGATAAGTATGATCACCTTCTTTATAGCTTCATTAGTGTTGTATATCCTTACATTAAACTCTAGTTCCAATGACCCTTGTGCAGAACATGATATCACTGCCTTTACCGACCCTCATGTATATCTCACAATGGTTTAAAATGTTCTTAGAATCATTTGTACTTCTATTATTAGTATTGAGATGTTATTTATGTATTCACATCATATTAACCAGGAATATACAATTAGAATTTAGATGAAAGTGCAATCTATCTTCTGCCACATGCAATACACAAGTATTATAGGAGTCAAATTTCCATGGCTTTAGATTACCACAAGACCCTTGTTCCCAACATGTTATAATATATGGTAACCCAGTTATAGCATATCTAGAATATACAACTCTCAAGCAACCTATTACTATCAAAATGTGTAAAGACCATGAATGGAAAGCAGCAAGAGAGGGGAAAAGATTGTACCTTTGATCCTTTAAGTTTGGAAGGATTTTGTGGCTTTATCTAACATACAACAATAGATAAAATACCTGATGGATAGCAACAAAAAAAAACTGAATTAGAAACTTCAACATTGACTTTAATGAGAACAAAGAGGAGAGATATATGTACCTTTGAATATCTCCACTTTGGAGATCCAAACTTGCTTGCAACATCCTTTTCTTGACAGGAGCTTCAGTTCATTCGGATCCGGATGTTACACACGCGTAAATGCAGATGTGCATGAGTGCGGGCGGAGGAGTGGTATTTGAGGAGGAGGAGGAGTTATAAACAAATATACACTAAATTAGGGTAAGTTAATTACACCAAGTCAAAAGTTAATTTAGTCAATTATGTACATATTTTATAGAATAGTTTAAATAAGGAGGATAATAAATGATAAATAATATGATGAATCACCGATTCATCAGTCCCCATCTTTGTTTTTAGTTTCAGATTTTTCATGTGATCCATAGGGACTCCAGAGTAGAGATGCCATTCTATGAGCCAGTATGGGAGAGAGACCCAGTTCTCCGATAAGGAGACTTTCAGACTCCATTCTCCAATGACCGTGGACTCCGAGGAGGATGTTTCCACGGCTTTTTCAGTTCGACCCTTCAGAGATGGAGCAGTTGTCCATATGATGCACATTCGTCTACATGTGGCGGGCAAGAGTACTCCGATAAGGAGACTCGTTTCAGTTTTAGTGACTCTGACAGGCGCAGTACAGAGAACATGTTCTCCAACGAGGATACCCAATTCAACTCACACTCTTGCCTTGTGTTCCTCCTCACCTGCACGACATGAGAAGCAACGTCCTCAACAACAACCGACAACTGTGTATGCGTTGAGTTGATATTGTTCGTACTGTCTTGTATTGTGAGTTTGAGTGATTTCTTTCTGTGTCCAAGCTGAGCATTGCATGCTCCATCTTGAGGGGGAATATTTGAGTATGTGTCATGTATAGGTGGGTAATTAGACCCCTCCAAGATTCAATTACCACACCCACTTATTTTTAGTTCCACATCTACTATTCGTGGGATGTGGAGACTCGCTGGGGGATATATAAGAAGTCGCATACCACCTGTATCAGATGAGAAACTTAATAGAAGAATCCGCTTTTTGAGGTGTTCTCCTGCGGTTTCATCCCGCTTCTTAGGGAGTAGGGTTCCACGTAAAATCCCGAAGTTCCATGATGTTTATTCTTTATCTCTGACTACGTTTCCGCATTCTTAGTTTTCCACATGAATGAAGATGAAACACATATACCTCTTCGAAGGAGTTCGAGAGTGGTTGTACCACCTGAAAGGTATGCATTCCATGTGTCAGGTGAAACTGACAATGATCCAACTTCATTTGATGAAGCACTCACGGATCATGACATGGATAGATGGATGCTACAATGAAGTCTGAAATAGACTCCATCTACAAGAACGATGTATAAACCCCAGAGGATCCTTCTAGAGGGGTAAAATCCATTAGTTGTAAATGGATCTTCAAGAGAAAGAGGGTACCTGATGGGAAGGTGTAGACCTCCAAGGCACGACTCATAGCCAAGGACTATACACAGAGTGAAGGCATCGACTACGATGAGACATTCTTTCCTGTGGTTATGCTTAAATCCATCAAGGCACTGCTAGCTATAACTGCATATCTTGACTACGACATTTGGCAGATGGATGTCAAGACTGCATTTCTCAATGGATACCTCGAGGAGGATATCTATATAGAGCAACCTCAGGGCTTCATAACTGAGGAAGGAAAAATAAGCAAGCTAAAGAAATCCATCTATGGGCTTAAATAAGTTTCTCGTAGATAGAACATCAGATTTGACGAAATCATAAACATCTATGATTTTGTTCAGAATCCTGATGAACCTTGTGTGTACAAGAAGCTTAGTGGGAGAGTCATTGTGTTCATCGTGGTTTGCGTAGATGACATCCTTATCATTGGGAATGATACATGGATGATGAATGACTAGTGTTAAGATTTGGTTGTCCCATACCTTCGAGATGAAAGATCTTGTAGAAGCCTTTTATATCTTGGGTCTGAAGTTGTTCAGAAACAGAGAAAAGAGGATTTTGGGATTGTTACAATATGAATACATTAAGAAGATCCTGTAACGTTCTCATATGGAGAATTCCTAGAAAGGCTTCCTTCTCTTAAAACATGGTATACACCTATCTAAAGGGATGTCTCCTCAAAATGTCGAGGATAAGAAAGCCCTTACGCATCAGTTGTGGGAAGCCTAATGCATGTCATGATGTGCACAAGGTCAGATATTTAGCATGCAGTAGGAGTGGTAAGCTATTACCAATCTTGCTATGGAGAACAACACTAGAATGCAGTGAAGAACATCTTAAGTACCTAAGACGGATGCAAGATTACATCTTGGTCTATAGAGATGGTAATCTCCAAGTCTTAAAATACACAGATTCATACTTCCAATTTGATATAGATGATCGCAAGTCAACTTCGGGATTTATGTTCTTGTTAAACGATGGTGTTGTGAGCTAGAGAAGCGAGGATACTACGACTGATTCAACAACAGAAGCTGAATACATTGTTGCATCAGATGCTGCAAAAGAGGCGGTGTGGTTACGCAAGTTCTTCCTTAAACTTGGAATAGGAGTCCTCTAATACTCCCATCCCATTGCTTTGTGATAACACGGGAGCCATAGCTTAGGCAAAGGAACACAAGTGACATCAAAAGAGCAAACATGTGGAAAGGAAATATCATATCATTCGGGAGATTCAAAAGCATGGTGACATTGTCATCACCAATATGGCCTCTATCAACAATGTACTGATCCCTTTACCAAACCTTTACCCCAAAAGATTTTCGACCAACATGTGATGAGCATGGTTTTAAAGATTGTACCTGAATGATTTTGAGGGCTAGTGCGAGATTATTATCCATGTGAGCCCGTGATGAACCATTTCTACAAGAAATGTTATTGTAAATCTTTGATATATCAATAAAGGTTATTGATTTACTTCACTCCTTATCTGAGATTAAATGAATGAATGCACTTATAAGGTCCCTAGTACAATTAGGGTTATGTACCATGACCATCTTAGTAATCATACATCTGTTGATTCAATGGTTGAATCATATAGGCTGGTGCTTGGATGATAGATAAAGAGTTAGATTGAGGACTCATCAAGCAATTGTGAAGGGATGATCTCCAACCTGTGAAGGAGATGCCAATCCTTCTCTAAAGGTTGATTTCTGACTGACCTCTTGATGCAAGTCCTCAGCATATGAATAGAGATTTGGATGTGTCAGATAAGTTAGGTCAAAGAGTTGACCTTGATAAGATAATCAAGACTTATGTCATATGCTGTCACGATATAGGCACGCAACCTCTTACCAGATGTAGATGTATTGGTATATGTCAAAGTATGTACATGAGACAGACCATTAAGTCGATGACCTAATCAGAGTATATACAACAACAAACTGGTGTGCATACGAGGGCATATAAGTAATATTATCTTTCAAAGGGATCATACATGTTCACTACTGAACCAGAAGACATGAGTTCCCTCACGAGGCAGTGTGACTGATCAAATTCCATGCATGGTCGTTTAGCTTTGGAAGCATGACAAGAATTTGTAGGTATGATATATGCTTTTGGAAAGCATATAATCGATACCAACTCCTAATGACCGAATGAGAAACTTAATGATAAAATCCTGAAGAAGGCAATCTAAATATGATCTAAAACTTCGGGTTTATTATATGTCTTCCAGTATGCATGATGTACGGGTATTAAGAATACTCGAGGGTGATGTGATCTTAAACGATTGTATAACCATGACATTTCCATTCCGAGGGAGTGATGAAATAGGTTTGGACTTTAGTGACTCTTCTCAGTAGATTAATAATCCAATCTTAATCCAAATGTTGGATATTGATCTGAATGTGATCCATTTGCAATGAGAAAATTATATTTATAGTTTAATTTAATCAAACATCTTTGAGAGGTCTCCCAGATCTGTATTTGAGATATGATCTCAATCCAAGTCACTATACATGGAATGTACAATCGTCATGTCCTTATCTCCAAGTATCCGCGTAGGAAGCACAATATCCTTGAAAGAGTTCAAAAAAAATTCAATTCTTGATAATGTATCTGAGTATTGGGAATGGGAAATGGATAATTAAATATGATTTAATTATCATAAAATAATGTGAATATGATTCATGTTATTTGGATACATGAGAGTAGCATGTAAGATAGTTATATTTGATTTAATTATCAAGTATATGATTAATGTGGATAGCACTTTCCATAATCATAAATATTATAAATGCGATTTATAATATGTTGGAGAGATTTAATTGTAAATACTATTCACAAGTTAAATGTTGATGTGAATTGGATTTACATTGAACAATTAATTGTAAATGCACATTTTATATTGGATGTATGAATATGATTCATAATTATCAATGCCATGATTGAAATTATCACAAAATAATTTGGAATTATTTTAGTGAATAACTATGCAACAAAAGTTGTTGTACATATGTAATATTTTGTTTAGATATGAGATCTCACAAAATTAGAATGAGAGACCACCTTCCATACATAGATGGTGGAAGGCCACATTGAGTCCTATTTCAATGTGGTTGTCCACTTTATGAAGGGACGGAAACTTGCTCTCCTTCCATACATTCCACATGTTGATTGATTTAATTCAAATTAAATTATATTGATGAATATTCAATATATTTAATTTATTTTAAATTGATTATTTATTGTTGTAAGTTTATGCAAAAAAATCATGGCCATTGATTGAAAGCACAAAATAATATAAAACATTGATTATGTGTGCACATGGATTGAGATCCATGAACATTCAATATATTATAAAAGAAGGGCTTGACCTAGCTCTTTCTTTACAACAATTGCAAGAGCAATACCTCTCTCTATTCTCATACATGCCATTTCTCTCAAAATTGTGGTTGTCCACCATATTGACTTAGAGACCCTCGCAGTCATCGCGTTGCCATTGTGCTGCCAGATGGACTGCTCGTGGATCTTTGCCTTCTTCGACGCATCTCGTTCGTGAGGAAGGCTATCGATTTTGTGAGACAAAATCAGAAGACTCCATGTTCAGATCTTCAACTTGGATTGCAGGAAGCACACATTTCGTCTACATGCCCGCAAGTGTATCCTTTGTCAGATCGGACTTGAGACGGGAGGTCTCTTCGCTTAAAGACATATGTGATCACAAACCCGTTCCAAGAGGTAATTCTATTACTCGTTTTTGATCTTGATGAAACGATTTGAGAAGTGTTCTCATATCATGTGGTTTCATCTTTATAAAAATATTAATTTCCACTGCCCCGAGCGACTAGTATGACTAGTCGCTCTTGATCGCATGTGATGCGATCTTCACGCTTTCGTGGTACACTAAGACCCAAACCCTAGCCTTCAGAGAGTTCTGGTGATGTCCAAAAAGTGGCAGTATTTGCATTCAACAACACCGTTCTATTGTGAAGTGTAGGGGCATGAAGTCCGATATAGGTTATTCGAACAAAAAAATTGGGATAATTGAGTAGTACAGAATTCCAAAGCATTATCAGAATAGATATACTTAATAAAAGCAGAGAAAAGATTCTTCATTTAATAACAAAATTTTGAATTATAGAACTTGCATCAGACTTATTCTTTAACAAAAATACCCACGATAAGCTGGCTAGAGAAGTAATCCACACCAACCAAGTAATATCTGTGCCCCTGATGATCTGGGACATGACATGGATCTGTTTATTTGAGAGCCGGTCTATTGACCTAACAAGCTAGATCAATAATCGCTGTGACGGTCGAATCTCAAATAAGAAACAATTAACCCACGATATATAGATAAATCAATCTGACTTTGAACCAATCGGCAGAGTCTGAAACTAAACTGTAGAGTCTGAAACTTCTGGCTGGTCTGGAATCTGACATCTGAATCTGGAACAGACCTGTGACTCTACATAATACTCCACTTTCTCCCATACTTGTTGGAAAACAATGACGTCGACCAAGTTGGGAGAAGACAAATCAAGATGGGGAGAACATGAATCACTTAGCTGATAATAATAAATTTTTTTCAGCTTTCTCAATCATTTTTTAAATCATTTTTTTCAATAAGCTGTCCTGGTGGAGAATGTAATAGAGTGGTAATTGGATCTCTTCAGGATCCAATTACCACCCACCTATGTTTAATCCCACATGGATGAGCAGTGGAACTCTGGTCTGTCTGTAAGGCTATATTACGAGCCTCACACCCCTGTCCTCAATGAGAAATTCAATAGAATATCCGGCCTTTTAGAGGCCTTCTCCCGTGGTTTCATCCCGGTCCTTAGGGAGTAGGGTTCCACGTAAATCCCTTTGTCAATGTTTTATCTTTCTTTATGTTTATGCTCTATTTATCGATTATGCTTCTGCTTCTTAGATTCCAACATGGTATCAGAGCAAGTCGGTTTTGGGAGTTTCGATTGGTTCGATTCTTGGTGATTTGTCGTTGAAGATTATTTTAAAAATTATTTTTTGTTCATCTATAATTCAAAAATCTGTGCAAGCTTAGATCATCATCAACATCGAGTTCTAGGGTTTCACAAAACTCTAATCAAGTTTTCATCCATCACAAGTTTTTGGGAGATTGGTTCATGCGGTTTTCTATTTGATTTAAGTTCACGATTGTTCGCCATATAGTTCCAGATCTGGGGGTTCAATTTCTTGAACCCTAAATTCACAATATCTCCTTCGACCGTGCAACCAACCCTCCAGGTAGATCACCAAGCGCGCATCTCCAAGTGCACATCTGGCGGCGGCGCACATGGCTTGGAGAGGAGCCACCGAGTTTTGCTGAGAAGGTGGATGCCTCGCCTGGAGTTGATGCATCGCCACCGTCGTGTATTGAACATGAGATGCACATGAAATGTTGTCTGTTGGAGTACCAGAGTTCGCCTGAGAGCTCTGCTGTGCGTGTAATGCACCTCCTGGAGTCACAAGGAGAGGACCTGATGTCTGGAATCTCTTGAGATCGATTTTTCTAATATTTGGAGCCAGAAGGTCGCTTCTAGAGATCAATGGCGCATGAAAGTTCAGGTCTTCAAAACATGCATGTAGCAAAACAAATCCTCATCGGATCTTCAGAAGCAGATCTTGATGATCTTCAAATCTTTGGCATGGAGGACAAACTTTAAAACTTAAATCTTCAGGTCTTCAAAACATGCAGGTAGGCGTGAGGCTGATGATGCTTTGGACTGGAGTGTGACGTCGCTCACGTGAGCTGCCTGTCGTAGGATCTAGGGTTCCAGAGATGGAACCCTAATTACCGATGATGATTGGAGTATGTGTCTTGATGATCTTCAAGACTTGAACACGAACTTGGGATGATCTAAAAAAATCTTCAAGAACAAACAAGAATCGAATCTTCTTGATAATCGAATCTCGAACATAAAGAATATGGAACCCTCGAGAATCGTACCTGCTCAGATACCATGTTAGAAAATAGAATGCGGAAGTATTTTAATGATGCACATTTTGGAAGCATGTCGCGTCTCTCCCAACCAACAAATCTTCGAAGAACTAAGCGACGACCTAAGAGGACAACCTCTCCAACTTCAATCCCAAGGGCGATGCAAGAAGAAAAGATCGGTATCAGCGCAACGCCACCTCGATCGAAACCCCCCTCATTCTCCTCCCACCCATAATTCCGAATAATAAGGGGGGGGGGCTAGATCAGTACCGGTGCAAAACCACCTCAAGCTTCCAAGTGGCAACTACTCCACCTTTAGCTTTGCCTTCAACTTTGATCCCCTCCAGGCGGGGGCAATCAGAGGCTCGATCGATCTCCAGGTTCCATTGTTCTCCAGGCTGTGCCACGGTGCAACACCCCGACAACGATGGACCCTATTATTGCCCCTCCCCAGGCACAATAATCCCAAGTGGAGCCGCTCCAAGCTTCAGGCGGCACCACTCTCCCTCATGCACCCCCTCTCGTATGCCTGGTTGCGGCGACAATGAAGAAGCACTAATTGGGGTGGCTCCTTCATGAGAGGACCCTAAATAGGGGTAGACCCAAGTGGGCTGACAACTTCTTTAAAAAATGTCTGAGTGAAAAATGGATAGGTCAGTCGTTTAAGAAAGAAGAGATGCCCGATTTAAGAAAAGGACCCACAATTTTGTAAGCCTATTTGGACTGTGTTGTATTTTGGGCCCAAGCTGGGTTGTGTTTCACAAAAAAAGGAATTTCTTTTGAGAAAAAAAGGTGCCTACAAAAAAAATCCGTACGCGGGAAAAAAAGAAGGCTAAAAAAAGAAAGAAGAAATAACCAAAGAAAAGGATCGTACAAAAAGAAGCTGTACGAAAAAAATGATTTTGAAAAAATGTGAGAAGAAAAGCTGAAAAAAAGTTTGAGATTGGCTTATATGTTTTTTTATTTCTCCTCATTTTCATGTCTTCTCCCAACTTTGTCTATGTCGTTGTTTTCCAACAAGTATGGAAGAATGATGAAGTATTGCTTAAAGTTGCAAGTTGGATTCAGATATCAGATTCTTCATATTCTAGGCTAGATTTCAGACTCAACAGTTCAGAGTCAGACTCGATGTTTAGATTGGTTCTGAGTCTTCAGTTTGATGCGCACATGTATCCGATCATCATTTGTGTGGTCTCCATCTTTGTTTTTGATCTCAGAGTTTTCATGTGATCCATAGGGATTCAAGAGTAGAGATCCCATTCTCTATGCCATTGTAGGCTAGGGTTTTCATGTGGTTTCATAGGGACTCCAGAGTAGAGATCCCATTCTCTAAGCCAGTATGAGAGAGACTAAGTTCTCCGCTGAAGAGACTTTTAGACTCTATTCTCCAGCGACCGTGGACTTCGACGAGGATGTCTCCACGACTTTTTCATTTCGACCCTTAAGAGATGGAGCAGTTGTCCACATGATGCACGGTGTTCTACATGTGGCTGGCTAGAGTACTCCGATGAGTAGACTCATTCTATTTCAGTGACTCTAACAGGCGCAATACAGATCACATGTTCTCCGACGAGGAGACCTCGTTCACTCACATTCCATCCATGTGTTCCTTCTCACCTGCACGACATGAGAAGCAACATCCTCGACAACAACCGACCGTTGTGTATGCGTTGAGTTGATATTGTCCGTAGTGTCTTCTATTGTGAGTTTGAGTGATTTCTTTCTATATGTTCCAAGTTGAGCATTGCATGCTCCAGCTTGAGGGGAGTGTTGGAGTCTGTATCATGTGTAGGTGGGTAATTGGATCTCTGCAGGGTCCAATTATGACACTCACTTATGTTTAGTCCCACACTGGCATATCCTGAAGCATCATTTCCCACATGTCCATTAAGATCTCCACCTAGGCAAATCATCTCTCTTTATGGGATTCCTTACATAATCTTATCCAAATCCTCTCAAAAAGCTTGTCTAATCCTTTCATGTAAACTAATTTGCAATGTTTAAACTGAGATGATATTCAGAATTTCTTCTTTGAGCACCACTTTTGGCAGAATAATCCGATCCCTAATCTTTGCATCTCTACCATGCAATCCTTCAAATATGTGAAGAACCCCTCCAACACCATTTCTACCTTTATCTTTATCTGAATACCAATGTTTAAAACTCGCCTTCTCGATCTCCCTTGCTTTCTCTCTGTTGGAGAATATAATAGAGTGGTATTTGGATCTCTCTAGGATCCAATACCACCCACTCATGTTTAGTCCCACATCTACTAACTGTGGGACTCCGGTGTATCTGTGGGGCTATATAAGGAGCCCTAAACCCCCTGTACTCAATGAGAAATTCAATAGACACATATGGCCTTTGAGACCTCCCGTGGTTTCATCTCGCTCCTTAGGGAGTAGGGTTCCACGTAAATCTATATGTCAATGTTTATATTTCTTTATCTTTCTTGCTCTATTTATCAAATCGCTTCCGCTTTCTTAGATTTCAATATGGTATCAGAGCGGTCGATTCCGCGGGTTCGATTATGAGTTTATTTTGTAAATTTATTTTTTTCATGTTCATGATCGATTCCGAGTTCTGGAAATCCCGTGTTCAAGTTCTAGACAAGTTCTAGGGTTCATATTGGAACCCCAGTTCCAGTCATCAAGATTTCATGCTCCAGATCAGTTCTCAAAGAAAGAAGATGATCCTCAAGTGAATTTTAGGGTTTCTGAAACCCTAAATCTCCAGCAATGATCTCATCTTCGCGATCCAGAAGCAGCCCACCCGCTACGGAACTCCTTCGTGTCACCAAAAAGCATCTTCAATCTTCGCAGCATATCTGTCAACTAAACCTGGAGGTCCATTTAGAGGTTCCAAACCTTCGCCTGAAGCTTTTCTCCGCTTGGAGGAGCTCCTCGGAGCCGACGAATCTACTCATGTACCTCTCTCTTCCTCGTCGTAGTGGACCCACCAACCAGCAATGAGGCTCTCGCTCTCGCCTCGACCCAGATTCGAGCTCATCCAGATTAGCAGCATCACCTATAACCTCCTCTCACGAAGGAGGCACCAATCTCTCCCAGCAAGCGATGGAGTCCGATCCTGTTGCCCCTTCGATCGTCGCACCTCCTCGATGCTCCAGGCGGCAGGGTCTCCTCCCTCGAAGCCCCATCGTGTGCCCTCCTCCCCAGGTGGAACCCTACATCGCTGCCTCACCTACTCTCAATCCAGGGCTTCGATCTCCACGAACCAATCCCATAGCCAGTGGCTCCTCCTCTTCCTATCAAACTCCCAATGCACGCGAGAAGCAAGACACAAGAAGCAACATCGATGCTTCTTCTCAAACAACAGAAGGCGGCGACGTCGATAATGCTCCATCGTGGGGGCGGCGTAGACAAAAGAAAAAAAGGGGGGGTTGGGAACCCAAAGGGGGTGCATAACCCTTCGGCTCCTATTTAAAAAAACGAGGGGGGGGCTTACTTGGGTTGTTCTCTATTGGGCCCAGAGTGGGACCTTTTTCATGTTATTAAAAAAAGAGGCATGTTAAAAAAATGATAAACGGCTTAAAAAATTTTAAAAAGGAAAGAGGCTACGCAAAAAAAAAAGAAATCGTGCTTTTAATTCTTTTATTTGTGCAAAAATTAGAGAAGCACAAAAAAATGCATGTTTTGTTTCTCCCATCTTAATGTTCAACGCTCTCCATTCTATCAAGTATGGGAGAAAGGAACATGGAACTTAGTGGTTGATGCAACTGGCATAGAAGATTTGGTGCAACATAGAAGAAGCCAAAGGCGAAAGAAGGACGTTGCTGAAGAGATTAAGCGACGTTGGTGGCGAGCGAAGAGCGTTGATGCATCGCGACCGTAGGTGCATGGGGACCAAGACGGGAACAGCGGGGGTGGTGTGGTTGGCGATAAGCGTGGAGGCGGGGCAGACGCGGCGGAGGGGGTCGAGGCTGGTGAGTGGGTGAAGGTTACGCATGCAAAGCCAGGGAAGCGCTGCTTCCGTTGTAGAGTGCGTTGTCATGTCGCTTCTGCTTGTCGAGTGCCACCACGGTGCTTTCTTTGTGGCAAGCTGGGGCATCGCATGTCTTCCTGCTGGTCTTCTCGTGCTCTTGGCGGTGAGAGGAATCGCAATGGGTCGCTTCGCTCGGAGACGCGACGGGATGGAGGTTCGCAACGTGTAAGGGATTCTCGTTCGTTTGCGCAGGTTGTTCGTGTTGGTGGCGCAGCCATGGAGGAGCTGCTTGGTGGTCGTGCACCGGTGGGGGGGGTGCCGCTCGTTTTCGAAGTGGGTCTGACGTAGGGTGTGGGTCGGTGGTTCACCCGGAGGTACCTGTGCTTGGGAACATGGAGGTTGGTGGTGGGGGGCAAGGGGAACGTTTGCATGTGGAGTTGGAGGATGGGATGGCGCTGCCGGGGGCGCGGGTGCATGGGGTCTCGACTCAGCGGGGGTTGCTTGGTGCTCCTACGGAGCACATGATTGTTGTGGGAGTTCTGCAAAGGCCTGGCGTCGCTTGGGAGGCAATTCGTGCTGCCACCCTCGGCTTCTTGGGCGACTTCAGCGGGGACTTCTGCATTCTGGATGCCTCTAGATGCTGTGTTCGTGGCCTCTCCCCGGAGCAACGGGAGAGCCTCCTTCGACATTCTGATGCTGCGGACATCAAGTAGCGGCGGGTGCGTGTTGCGGATGGTGCAGTCTCTCAGTCGGAGGTCTGCGTGGCGGAAGTCGGGGGTGCCATTCCTTTCCCGCACGGTGCACGCCCTTTCCAAAGTTGTCAGCCGCTGGGGGCAGGTCTTGGCTATTCTCGATGACGGACTTGCGCCGGGTGCTGATTGGACGTGTGCACGGCTCCTCCTCGAGTGCTCTCCGGCGTTTCTCAAGTCTATGGTTGGCAAGGTTATCTTTGAGAGTATGAATCTTGGAAGCTGGACCTTTAAGCTGGAATTCTTCTTCATTTCGCCGGTGGTGGCGCCGGACTCTTCACCGTCTTCCCCGGTCGCTCGCGGTGGCGTATCGGACTTTCAGCCAGCGTTCGACGGTTCGCTTTCTACTCGCCGCGTGGCCACTTTCAGGGATGTTTACGAAGCGTCGCCTGGGGAGGGCAGTTCCTCTGCGCCCCCTTGGGACGCATGCACGGATCATGACAGTCGCACTTTGGTGGCATTGGACTTTCTCGAGGTCGATACGCATTCCACAATTCCATCTATTCTGTCGGCAGATTCTTTGCAATTGGATTTATCGGGGCACGTGGCAAGGCTCCCCGTACAACCATTATTTGGATCCGGTCTAATCGGGTCGTGGGCACCATTGCGGGTTCAGCCTGATCCATTGAATCTAGCGGAGCCTCTTTTTTGGACAGCGGATTTTATTTGTCCCCAGCCCATTACTTAGGTGCCTTCTTCTTCGATGGCCCATCTGGAGGAATTTTCGTCCTCACCGGTCACGCTGCCGGCTCTGCCCTTGGCCTCCCTGGGCTATTCACCTGCTCCATCAACGCCGGAAGTTTCTCCTCCGATTCCTTCCACCTTTTCCCAGGGGACGCCATCGTCCCATGCTACGCCTGCTGCTGGAGGGAATTCTGGGGTGTCTCCTGGTGGCATTCTGGTTTGCTCTTCTGGAAGACCTTGTGTCTACCTACATGCGGGGAATTCTCCCCCCTCTCGATTCGGTAGAAGCTACAATAGACGACGTCCTTCAAGCCTTGGCGATTCATTGCTTTCTTCTTGTCAGACGTTGCGCGACGCGGTGGCAGAGGCGGCAGGCCTCTCTCCACTTGGGGTCGCTCCTTTGGTCTTTAATGAAGATTTTATCCTGGAATGTTCGTGGTCTCGGCGACCCTGGTCGGAGGCGCGCTTTGGGGTCTCGTATTATAGAATGGGAATGCGACATTGCTTTTATTCAAGAATAAAAATTGGCGGCGGTGGATGATACTATGTGGAGGTCCTTCGGTGCTGGGTCTTTGGATGCCTTTCGCTCTTTGGACGCGGTCGGCGCGGAGGGCGGGATCATTTTGGCTTGGCGCTCTTCACGGTTTTCATTCTCATCTATGAGGGTTGGGAGACACTCTCTCTCTGTGGTTTTGATTAGGTCTGATTCAAACGCTTCTGTGGCACTCACTTGCATCTATGCGCCTACTTGCCATGTCACTAGGCGGGAACTTTGGGAGGATTTGCGTGAGGACGCCCTTGCTTTTGCGGATACTCCCTGGATTTTGGGGGGCGACTTTAATGTCACATTGCTTTCTCATGACCGTCCTCGTGGCCGCGGGGGGCAGGATCCGGGTTCATCTGATTTTATGGAGTTCATTCGGGACTTGGCTCTGGAGGGGATGGTGCCCCATGACATTAAATATACCTGGAGAAATAACGCTTCCAGATCGCGGATTGATAGATTCCTGGCGAATGCCTGCTTGATGGAGGCCTTTCCGCTTTGCGCAGTGACCTCTCGGTCACGATCATTCTCTAACCACGGCCCTATTTTGTGGGATTCTGGGGAAGAACTTCGTCTTCGTGGCCTTTTCCGTTATGAAAGGTGTTGGCTCCTGGAGCCGAGTTTCAAGGACCTAGTGAGGAATCATTTGACTCAGACCACGTATGTGGGTAGTGCTGCTCACCGCTTTGATCATAAAATCTCATTGCTAAGGAAACTTCTGGCGTCCTTTAAAAAGGATTCTCGTGTGGCACGTATTGCCGCTAGAAAGGAGGCTGATGATATAATTTTGCGGTTGGATCGTGTGGAGAACGAGAGGGATTTGCAACCGGCGGAGCTTGCTGAGCGTGCTGCGGCCACTGATCTGGTTAGGGCGGAGGACAGGAAGAGGTCGATTGAATGGCGCCAGCGTTCGCGGCTGCGGTGGATTAAGGAGGGCGATGCGAACACGGTTTTTTTTCACCGAGTCGCCAGTGGTAGGCGGCGAGCCAACTCTATTACCTCTCTTATGGTCAATGGCTCCCTATTTCAGGGGGAGAAGGAATTAGGCGATGCTCTGGGGGCACACTTTAAAGCTGCTTTTGGGCGCCAGGCATCGCGGTCGTGGAGATGGTCTGGGCGTGGGGCTCCCACCCTCTCTCCGACGGATGCGGACGCTCTTATCAGTCCTTTCACTATGGAGGAGCTCAGGGGGGCCGTATGGGATCTCAACATGGATGCTGCCCCGGGACCTGATGGGTTCCCCGTGTCATTTTACCGTGACTTCTGGGACGTGGTCGCTAATGATGTTATGGACGTTGCGCGCGAGTTTTGTGCTGGGAACAGTGGATTTGACAAAATCAACAGGGCCCTTATTGTGCTCATTCCGAAATCTTCTTCGCCCAATCGAATCGAGGACTTCCGGCCGATATCTATCTCTAATGCCATCTATTTGATAATTGCTAAGGTTCTCGCCAGGCAACTCGTGCCCCTTCTCGACGCGCTCATCTCGCCTTCACAGGACGCTTTCGTTCGAGGGAGGCAAATTACTGATTGCTTTGCGGTGGTCTCTGAGATTATCGAGGCTTGGCGCAACAATTCTACGAAGGGGATTCTATGGAAGATTGACTTTGCTAAGGCTTACGATAGCCTTGATTGGCGCTTTTTGTGGTCGATTCTTAAGAGGAGGGGGTTCCTGTCGGCCTGGATATCTTGGGTTCGGCGTTGTGTGACCACGGCTTCCCTTTCCGTTCTTCTCAATGGGTGCCCGGCTGGGGGCTCCTTTCAACCGAGGAGGGGGGTGCGGCAGGGGTGTCCCCTCGCTCCCCTTCTATTCGTTTTGGCGGTTGATGTTTTGCCACGAATGATTGATGGTGTGGCTGCGGCGGGTCTCACTCGCGGATGTTCCTTTGGGCCATATCATGTGCCACTTATCCAGTTTGCTGATGACACTATCTGCTTTATTGAGGGCGGAACCTCCGACGTTTCTGGTATGGCTATTACCCTACAACTCTTCAGCGAGGTCTCGGGACTTCAAATCAACGGGAATAAGTCCAAGGTCGTTCCTTTCGCTATGCCGCAGGAGGAGGTCTTGGAATGTGGTCGCCTGCTGGGCTCCTCCCTTGGTGGGCTCCCATTTGATTATCTTGGCTTGCCTTTGGCGGTGGGCCGTGCCCAGATTCGCGATTGGATGGCGGTGGTGGAGAAGGTGGAGGCTCGATTGGCCGGGTGGCGCGCGACTCTTCTGTCCATGGGCGGTCGATTAGTTTTACTCAAATTCGTGTTATCTTCAATCCCTATTTACTTCTTATCTGTACGTGGTATGCCCAAAGGAATTCGGGTGAGGTTGGAAAAGTGTATACGGGGTTTCCTTTGGGGAAGGAAGGGAGATGGGAGAAGGGGGGTGCATTTGGTGGGATGGGATGAGGTCACGCGGCCTAAGCAGGAGGGGGGCTTAGGTCTGAGGCGTGTGGAGGTGGTGAATGATGCCCTTTTGCTCAAATGGGCTGCTAGGGTTTGGGGTCGGGAGGAGAATTTCTTGCTGAATATTCCGAGGGAGGCGTTGGGGGTGGACATGATCTCCGCGTCTCGGGGGAGACTCAATATTCGAACTTCTACCTTCTGGCGTGGTGTGATAAGTGCTCTTAACCGCAACAGATCACTCTTTAAACCAATGCTCGGCGATGGGAATTCGTTTCGCTTCTGGACGGATGATTGGACTGGGAGGGGTGCTCTCAAGGACGTGTACCCTCGTTTGTTCGCTTTGGTGGACGACAAAGACGCTACCGTGGCTTCCTGTTGGGACGGTGGCTGCTGGTGCCCTATGATTGTTGATAACTTATCAGACCAGAGATTGGTCGACTTCATCTCTATGCTGGACACACTCGCGGACGCTTCCAAGCCCACTGTGGGCCGTGACCATTTGGTTTGGAAGGATGGCACGTTCTCTACCAGGAAGGCGTACATGGCTCTTCTTCCTCCCGCTGCGGGGGATGACGTTATTTTTTTACGAGATTGTCGATTCTTTTGGTGTCTCAAGCTTCCTGAGCGCATTGGCATATTCCTCTGGCTTCTGAGGCGTGGTAGACTGTTAACTCGGGATCGGTGTGCAATTATGTTTCCCAGTGGTTTGCACTTGTGCGGTCTCTGTGACACGGAGCGGGAAACAATCGAGCACCTGTTCTTCAACTGTGGCTGTGTTCGTGCTCTTTGGGATGACCTGGGCTGGCTTAATATATCGACATTTGCTTCTTTTTGCGAGAGCTTAGTCACTTCCAGGGGCAGATCTAGGAGGGAATTACTGGACCCGATTGCTCGTTTGTGGAGCATTTGGTTGGGAAGGAACTAAGCCCTATTTGCTCGGCAGCGGTTTTACAGGGAGAATATATGTATTTCGGCGACGTGTTTTGTTGTTGATTGGTCTTCTGGGTAGCGACATTTGTATACGTCGGGGGGTATCTCTTCTTGGATACCGCAAGGGGTTTTGAATTGGGCTCCTATTTTTTTATCTCATGTAAATACTTTTTTCTTTCCTTTTTTAATATATCTGGGGTGAACACCATTGAGTGCTTCCCCCTTTTTTGAGCGTAAAAAAAATATGGGAGAAAGGGGGAGTCAAAGATGGATTCTTCAGGACTTCTACTACTCGTCCACGACTGATAGACCGGCACTCCGAATTTCTACAGGTCATCCATCTTCATTACGCATCGACTTCTTCGTCATGGCGTGCACTTCTTTTACGACCCGACTACTACTCTGCGCTGGACTTCTATTGCGACTCTTCTCCAAGAATGGCTGAGATAGATTCTGGTGACCTAGTATCACACCGACTCTACAGGCATGGCAGTGATACGTTCCAGTGACCTGAAAGTTGCAGACTCGTCCTCAAGCGAGGTCTTCTACTAGCAATAGAGACATTCTTCTTGTGATGTATTGTGTGAAGATGTGTTGTATAACTTTTTTTTCTTTTGCAAGCTGCAGCTTTCTCAGCTCCAGCTTGAGGGGGGGTGTTGGAGAATATAATAGAGTGGTAATTGGATCTTTCCAGGATCCAATTACCACTCACTCGTGTTTAGTCCCACATCTACTAACTGTGGGACTCCAGTCTATCAGTGGGGCTATATAAGGAGCCCCATACCTCCTATACTCAATGAGAAATTCAATAGACACATATGACCCTTTGATGCCTTGTCTCGTGATTTCATCCCGCTCCTTAGGGGGTAGGGTTCCACGTAAATCTCTGTGTCAATGTTTATAATTCTTTATCTTTCTTGCTCTTTTTATCAAATTGCTTCCGCTTTCTTAGATTTCAACACTCTCCAACCCATCTTTTCTCTTGGAGATTTGGTATCTGAATCTTCCTTCTTTCCATCGTATCTACTATCTCTATCAATTTACCAGTCAAAATGCCAATATTCCAACTACCTATCGACATTTTCCTTTGCAACCTCTTTTAGACTAACTTCTTTAGTCGCATGTGTCCTTCATGCGAGAACCCTTGCAAATTTGGATTGCATGCGGGCGACAATGCAACGAAACTAGCTTATTTACTTGCATGCGTTCCTCATGTGAGAACCCTTGCAAAATTTGAACTACATCTGAGCAGCGATGTAGCAGGCCTTGCCAACTTCTCATTGCATTTGGGCGATGCAATGCGCCGCTAGTAGGGAACGCTCCAACAAAATCTAAATGTTTGCTTAAATCCATGTTGAAAAGATCCGAAATATTTTGAGATAAATTCCAAAATCAAAATTTATCTCTCTTGCGCTTGCTATTAGCTACCTAACATGCAACCCTCAATTTACCTGGGCTTGGGACAAGTCATGACTGAGTTTGCCTCTACTATTCTCCGTGATAAGAAAATTCCTTTGAAAATCGAAAGAAAGTAATACAAATCAGCCGTGAAACCTGCTATGCTATTCTTTATAGATCTTATTGTTGACTTGTGAAAAGTAGGCATGTTTATCGAATGACTGTAGCAGAAATGAGAATGCTAAGGTGGATGCGTGGTCATACATGAAAGATCGGATTCGGAATGATGAGATCGGAAGAAAAGTTGGTTATCTCTGATAGAGGATAAGAGAAAACTGCTGAAGATGGTTTGAGCATTTGCAAAGGAGGTCGTTGATGCACCAATTAGAAGATGCGGGATTTGGGATGTAGAGCTCACTAAGAGAGGCTAGGAAGGCCCAATAAGTATTGGAATGAGACTATTTGAAGCCCTAAGAAGTATTGGAATGAGACTATTTGAAGCGATCTTAGTTATTTGGAACTAAGTCCGAGAATGACTCATGAATCCCATGATAGATTTGAATGGAGGCAAAAAGTCTATGTAGCCGACCCTACTTAATATGGAAAAAGGCTTTATTGTTGTTAATATATTTTGGGGTGGACACTATCAAAGTGTTTCCCCCGTTTTTGACTAAACAAAACTTACAGGCATAGACACACACACATATTAAACAGGGTTGGATAATCAATTGAAAATCCATGCAAGGTATAATAAGAAACATGTAAAACCGCACGTTCTAAATCTTGATGCATATCCAAAGTGCTGCATATTAAATCGACATATCGTCTCATGCTTTTTTGATCTTTGCATTCTATGTCAAATTTTACTTAATGTCGCTCATTTTGTTTTGCAGTTTATAGGGGCTACGATGGGAACAACTGAAATAAGCATACAAACAGAAAATGGTCATTTTGGTATGCCGCTTAACGTTTGCTGTGTCGTGGTTGAGTACCTGGCTGGTGGAGCATTAAAAACTTTTCTAATAAAAAATCGAAGACGGAAGCTGCCCTTCAAAGTTGTTATACAAATAGCACTTGATCTCGCTAGAGGGTAAATATTATCAACATCTACTTTATCATGATCTGGAAATACTACTTTTTTGTATGTTTGTTTTTGCTGCCTCCAAGATGTCTTCTTTGTTTATTTTATCGAAGTTGTCATAGCGTAAATATCAAAACCAAGGGCTATTTTATATAGGTTGAGTTATCTTCATTCTAAGAAGATTGTACATAGAGACGTGAAGACAGAAAATATGCTTCTTGACAAGACAAGGACAGTTAAAATAGCTGATTTTGGAGTGGCTCGCATGGAGGCACAGAATCCAAATGACATGACTGGAGAAACTGGCACTCTTGGATATATGGCACCAGAGGTAAATGATATTGTCTACAGCAGTATAGTTCCCCAGTTTTCATTTTATAATGAATACAGCCTATAGAAGAATAAATTTGGCAGAGTATGCATTTAAACTGCTGAGAGTAACTAAATAAATTAAGGATCTTTTGCAACTTGATCACTGTTGGGAGAAAACAGTGATCTATTATTCAGAGAAACCCTAGGCTCTCTTATATAGGGAGAGACCTTAAGGGTAAAGTACAAAGTAGTCCAGAGAAAACAAAGAAATAACAAACAGGTACATAGCATAATAATATCTATCTCTACACTCCCCCTCAAGGTGGAGCATAGATGTCTATCATGCTCAGCTTGGATGAACATCTCTGAAAAGGTCCTCTGAGCAATGGCTTGGTGAATACATCCGCAGTCTGATCCCCTGAGCTCACGTGAGTTGTAGATATCAATCCTCTCTGGATCAAGTCTCTAGTGTAATGGCAGTCAACTTCTATATATTTGGTTCTTTCATGAAAAGCTGGATTGTTGGCAATGAATAAGGCTGTCTGATTGTCACACTGAAGCTGCATGGGTAGAGGTACGGCTACATGCAGATCCTCTAGTACAGATCAAACCCACATCATCTCCGTGCTGGCTTGCGCCATGGCCCTATATTCGGATTCAGCACTGGACCTTGCCACAACAGTTTGTTTCTTGCTTTTCCAAGAAACTAGAGAGCTTCCAACAAACACTGCGAATCCTGAGGTTGATTTTCGATCCTTAGGGCATCCTGCATAATCGGCGTCTGCACATGCTAAGATAGACAAATCTATGCCCTTCCGAAACAACAACCCTGAACCTGGAGAAGACTTCAGATACCTCAGTATCATGTCTATAGCATCCATATGAACTTGTCTTGGTTGCTCCATAAATTGACTCACCCTGCTTACTGCAAAGGCAATATCAGGTCGAGTTATGGTAATATAAAGGAGCTTACCCACCATTTCTCTATATCTCATTTTATCCACTTCAGCAGTATCACCATCATACAACTTCATGCTTGGATCCATGGGAATACTTGATGGTTTGCATCCAACCATGCCTGTTTCAATCAAGAAGTCTGTAATGTACTTCCATTGGATCATCATCAAACCCTGTGCATTCCTGGCAAATTCCAACCCCAGAAAATATCTTAGGGTTCCAAGATCCTTCGTAACGAACTGACGGCCTAGGAACGCCTTCGCCCTTTCTATGCCCTGAGTATCATCTCTTGTAACCAGAATATCATCAACATAGACCATGATAACAACCGTACCTGCCGATGACTTCTGAACAAACAATGAGTGGTCTGCATTTGACCTCTTGAATCCCTGTTGTTCAATAAGATTAAAAAGGTTTGGAACCACGCTCTTGGACTCTGTTTGAGGCCATAAATTGCTTTGTGAAGTCTACACACCATATGCTTCTCCCCCTCGGCAGTAAACCCTAGTGGATGCTGCATGTAGACTTCCTCCTGCAGATCTCCATACAAGAAGGCATTTTTGACATCCAGTTGAGATATACTCCAGTCACGGACCACGACCACATATAAGAGAATGCGAAGGGTAGAATGTCGAGCCACTGGAGAGAAAGTGTCCATATAGTCTACGCCATAGGTTTGTGTAAAACCACGCACGACCAAACGTGCTTTGTACCGATCTAGACTACCATTTGCATGATATTTAACTGTGAAGACCCACTTACAGCTCACAATAGATGCATCAGGAGGAGCAATAACCAAAGACCATGTGCCATGAGACTGCAATGCACGCATCTCATCTTCCATAGCCAATCTCCAGCAATCAATCTTCATAGCTTCCTGGTAGGTCCGTGGTATATCCACGGAAGACAAGGCTGCAGCAAATTTCTGAAAGTCGCCAGTGAGACGGTGAAACGACACCTGTGAAGCAAAGGTATAAGAGACACACATCCGCTTCTGCTTCCGGATAGCAATAGGAATATCAAGATCATCTTCTGCTATACCGAATGGTGTAGTTTCCTCCTGCAATGAAGAATCCTGCACATGTACCATATCTGACCCGTCAGTAGTAATGCCATCTGAACATACCTGAGGCGTGATGGGTGGCTGACGTGTAGCCTGAGCAGGACCTGACCGACGCGTATAGAATTTTGGTAGAGGTGGAATGGGAGGTCGTGGAAGAGGTGGAGGTGGAGGTGGTGGTGGTGAAGTTGATGTAGGGGCAGGAACATGAGGAGACTCAGGTGAACGCCAAGTAGGAGTTGGAGGAACATAGACATCATCATTGGTAGTGGATGGTACCAGTCTGTCACCTGCAGGAGAAAAATACATAACAGACTCAAAGAATGTAACATCAGCACTTACAAAGTATTTCTTGTTATGGGATCATAACACTGATAGCCCTTTTGAGTCCGAGAATAACCAACAAAGACACACTTGACAGCTCTAGGAGAGAGTTTGTTAAGTCCAGGAGAAAGAAGATGAACAAATGCCACAGTACCAAAGACAAGTGGAGTAAGTGAGAATAATTCCTTGTCAGAAAAAAATGATAGAGAGAGGTATTTTCTCACCAAGAACAGAGGATGGCATACGATTGACCAGATAGCACACGGTAAGAACAGCATCCCCCCAGAAAGAAATAGGAGCACAACTCTGAATCAGTAGGGTTCGAGTAATGTCAAGGAGATGGCGATGCTTTCTTTCCGCCACACCATTCTGCTGAGATGTGTACGCATAAGTGGTTTGGTTAATAATGCCCTTTGATGAAAGAAATTGAGAAAGGGACCGTGTGCAAAATTCTAGGGCATTATCTGTATGAAGTTATTTGACAGTAGAAGAGAACACATTTTGTACTTCATTAATTAAATTCTTGATCACATCTCCTGCTTCAGATTTATTCTTTAAAAGAAAGACCCACGATACACTGGAGAAATCATCCACTACCACTAGATAAAATCCATGCCCCTAATGATCAGGTACACGACTTGGACCCCATATATCTATATGAAACAACTCAAACGGGGAGCTACTGCTCCGACTCTGACGACTAGGAAAGCTCGACCGATGATGCTTTCCCAACTGACATGCTTCACAGCGAAAGGACGAACTGGGAGAGATCTGAGGTAGAAGATGGCGCATTTTCTGGAGCGGGAGGTGACCAAAACATAGGTGCCAGATGTACGGAGAAACTGGTCCGGCAAAATGAGAGAAGACACCAGCATAAGAATTCCAAACCAGTCGATATAGACCATTCTGCTCAGAGCCACAATCAATCACCCTGCCTGTTAGTATGTTCTGAAAAATAAGAGAAGACGGGTCAAATATAGCACGACAATGCAAATCCTTCGTAATCTGACTAATAGATAACAGATTCATCGAGAACTCAGGAGCATGTATGACATTCTGTAGATGCATAGTAGAGGATAGGAAGACCTCCTCCTGTCCCACAAGGGGGAATGAGTACCGTCTGCGATCTGCACTGAGCGGTCGTGAGGAATGTCCCTGTAGGACTCAAGTCTATCTCGATCTCGGCAGAGATGATGTGTGGCACCCGAATCTATAATCCAATCAGAGATATCATGAGACGGTGTAAGTGCGGTAGATCTACCTGAGGTACTAGCAGCAGCAGATGAACTGGCGGAGGCTGTAGTAGCAACATCTGAAGGTCCACCAAAAGAATCACCAGATGATTGTGGCATAATATCGCGGAGACGTGCCACAAGTTCCTCAAAATGGTTGTCTGTAGTAGATGCCAACTGGGACTGAGAGTGCTCTGCAACACGTGCCGATGCTGGAAACCCATGCTTAGAATAGCATGTGTCCTCCGAGTGTCCTGTGCGGTGACAATAGGAACATGTCTGA
The DNA here is from genome assembly GCA_037367405.1 of Ottelia alismoides. Lineage (NCBI taxonomy): Eukaryota > Viridiplantae > Streptophyta > Magnoliopsida > Alismatales > Hydrocharitaceae > Ottelia > Ottelia alismoides. Next base: position 307,856 of record JAZKJV010002011.1, on the reverse strand, counting down.
CTAAAGCGACCACCCCTTCCCTGGGGTCTACGTCCACGACCAGAATACAGGCCACCTCTCCCACGCGAAACTGCCATCGCCGATGGGCGTGGAGTAGAAGAACTGGAAGAAACTGTAATGCGACTGAGTCTCCTGTAAACATCCTCCACTGGAGGAATAACTGCATCGGCTAAGATCTGAGAACGGGCGGCGTCATAAACAGGATCAAGGGCCGCAAGTAGGACGCCCACCATGGTGGCATTCCGAAATGTCTTCTGATGTTCAGGAGTCGCCGTGAGTGGGATAGTACTGTATAACTTCTCAAACATCCCCCTTAGGGATGTGTATAAGGAGTGCAGAGGTCTGCCGCTCTACTTCATCGTGAATATGTCATGCTGAAGCTATAACATCTTGGTCTCATTTCGCACCTGCGAATATGTAGCAGCTAGGATATCCCACATCGCCTTGGCAGTGGGCTGATGGAGGACATCGTTGGCAATCTCCATCATCAATGTACCTGACAACCAGACCTTTGCATAGGAGTCATCAACCTCCCACGAGGCATATATCCCTGTCTTCTCTGTTGGCTCATCCTCGGTAAGAATGTGCTTCTTACCATTCGACTTCATGAGGCTCATGAACTGCATCGCCCAGAGCTCATAATTCGACCCGTCCATCTTGACTATTGGCGCAGGACCTTTGAATGCGCCTATGGAAGGCATATCAACCTTCGATTCTGACATATTGCCGCTAAAGAAGAACTAGGGTTTGTAGACAAAGTGAAGATGTCTACACAAACTGCATAGGATTCGAGTGCCTATGTAGACGTTACGCACTCAAATCCATCTATCTGGAGGAAGGGACGAGTCCGGGCACGCCGAAGATCGCCTAGGTCACGTCGAAGGTAGGATAGGGTACGCCTTGGGGCACCGTGAATCCGCTAGGGCCGCGGGGGGGGGGGGGGGGGGGTTGCGGCGGAACTAGCGGTCGCCAGGGGGTAGCAACGGGACTGGAGGGGGCCGCTTGGGGTTTGGCGGCATTGCTGGGAGCCGCCGAGGGGTTGGCAGCGTTGCTGGGGGCCGCCGGGAGGGTTGGCGACGTTGCTGGGGGTGAAGGATATGGAGAGATCCTCAAGCGCATCACGGAAGCGTGAGCGTCGTATCGGATACGACGAAGAACGACTAGTCGTACTAGTTGTTCGGTGCAGCGGAATTTTAAAAAATTTATTCAATGAAACCACATGATCCAAGAACCATTCTCGGATCGTTTCATCTATAACCACAACAAGTATAATGCAATACCTCTTGAAGCGTGGTTGATCGAGTCTCTAAGAGAAGAGACCTCCTGTCTCAAGTCCGATCGTCGGAGAGATCGCTTGCGAGCGCGGGGATGAACCGCGGTGTCCTCGCAATCCAAGAAGTTGATCCAAGCGCGGTTGCTCCTGATCTCGTCGCACGAGATCGAACGTCTCCTTCGCGGGCGAAGCACTCGAAGTAGACGGAGAACCGCAGAGCGTCGAAGCGGTAGCACGAAGGCGAGGGCGACGACGATTCCCTCCACTAGAGTGGACGACCACCAAGAGGAAGAGGGAGAGAGCGCTGTCGAGTATGAGAGAAAGAGAGAGAGAGTTTTGCTACAATAGCATGTGTAAAGAGAGAGCCAAGAGTGCCTCTCTATTTATAGGGTTTTGGGATCCATGGATCTCAATCCATGTGTCATATAAAATCAATGGTTGAGATTGATTTATGACAATCCAATGGTCAAGATTGTTGTTGGTAAAAGCCAACAACTTGTGATTTAATTTTGATTAAATATATTTGATAAATCAAATATATATTAATACCAAATTAAACCAACTAAATAAGGAGTGAAAAAACAATTGAGAGCCTCCTTCCCTATTGAGAGGAGTGGACGGCCACCAATTCCATAAAGGAATTGGTGCCGCCCCCCTCTTCCCATATGGGGAGGGCAATCCCATGGATTCCCATGGGATTGCATATCTCCTTGTTTTTCTCTCAACTTATTTTCCAACAATTATTCACCAAAAAATAATTCTCAATTAATTTTGGGAATATTGCAATCTTGACATTGGAATATTGTGAATCACATTCACAACCCAAAACAAAATGTAATTTACATTTTCAATTAATTAGACAATGTGTATCCAATACACATTAATAATTAATCTACTAATATAAATTATATTTAACTCTCTCTAATACATTATAAATCACATTTATAATATATTAGGAATAATTGGATATTACTATCCACATTATTCATATCCATAATAATTAAACCACATTTAATTATATTGGATAATTTCTCATACATCATGATAATTAGATCACATTTAATTATCAACTTCTCCTTGCTTAGATCTCATGGAATTGTTCTCAAACCATTTAAGAACAATGCTATTTCTCCTCAGATACTTGGAGATAAGGACATGGCGATTGTATTGTTCCACGTATAGTGACTTGGATATTGAGATCACATCTCAAATCCAGATCCCATGGACCTCTCATAGATGCTTGATTAAATCAAGACCGTAAACCTAATCTTCTCATTGCATCTGAATCTCATTCAGATCAATGTCCAGTACATGGACTAAGATTAGGTCACTTCTCTCATGAGAGGAGTCACTAAAATCCAGACCTGTTTCATCACTCCCTCGTAATGGAAGCGTCATGGTTATACAATCGTTTATGATCAAATCACCCTTCAGGTATTCCTAATACCTGCACATCCTGCATACTGGAAGACTCATGATCATCATGAAGATAAAGATCACTTTTACACTGTCATCTTCATAATCTGATAATTAAGTTTCTCAATCTTGGTCCTTGGGATATGGTACATATCATATGCTTTCACAAAGCATATATCTTACCTTCAAATTCATATCATGCTTCTAAAGCATGATGACCATGCATGGAATTTGGTCAATCCCAATACCTCATGAGTGAGCTCATGTCTCCCGGTTCACAAGTGAACCTGTATGATCCCTTTGAGAGATCATATTACTCATATGCCCTTACATGCACACCAGCTCGTCGGTGTATAGACCTTGATTAGATCATCAACCTATTGGTCTGCCAAATGTACATGCTCAGACATATAGTAATATATCTGTCTTTGGTCAGAGGATGTTTGCTTGTGATGTGACAATATTCATCATAGGTCTTTGGTTATCTCGATCTCGCTAAGTCAACTCACTGACTCAACTAATCTGATACCTCCGAATCAATATTCCTATGCAGAGGACCTGCATCAAGAGGTCGATCAGATATCAGTCTAATGAGATGGGATTGCCATCTCCCACTCAGACTGGAGATCACTACTTGTTAATCATTGATGATGCTTGATGAGTCCTCTATCTAACTCCTTAGATATTCATCCAAGCATCAGCCTCTATGATTGAATCAACAGCTGTATGATTATCAAGTTGGCCATGGTACATAACCCTTATTGTACAGAGGGACCTTATAGTGCATTCATTCATTCAATAACAGAAAGGGAGTGAAACAAAACATCAATAACTTTTATTGATAAATCATTTATTACAATAACATTTATTGTAGGAATGGTTCGCCTCGGGCTCACATTGCTAACAATCTCCCACTAGCCCTCAGAACCATTCAGGAACAAGCCTTAAACCCATACTCATTACATGCTGGTCAAAAACCTTCTGTGTCAGAGGTTTGGTAAGAGGATCAGCAACGTTGTCGGCGGAGGCCACCTTGGTGATGATGATGTCACCACGCTTTTGAATCTCCCGAATGATGTGGTATTTCCTTTCTACGTGCTTGCTCTTCTGATGCCATCTGGGTTCCTTCGCCTGGGCAATGGCTCCCGTGTTATCACAGAGTAGCGGGATGGGAGTATCAGAGGAAACTACACCAAGCTCCTGGACGAACTTGCGCAACCACACTGCCTCCTTTGCAGCATCCGATGCGACAATGTATTCGGCTTCTGTTGTTGAATCTGCCGTAGTGTCCTGCTTCTTGCTTCTCCAGCTCACAGCACCACCGTTCAACAGGAACACAAACCCTGATGTCGACTTTCGATCATCAATATCCGATTGGAAGTCAGAATCTGTATATCCCAAGACTTGGAGATCACCATCTCCATAGACCAAGATGTAATCTTGCGTCCGTCTTAGATATTTGAATATGTTCTTTACTGCATTCCAGTGTTGTTCTCCATAGCAGGATTGGTAACGGCTTACCACTCCCACTGCATGGCAGATATCTGGCCTAGTACACATCATGGCATACATTAAGCTTCCTACGGCTGATGCATAAGGACATCCAGCCATGGCTTTCTTTTCCTCAACAGTTTGAGGAGCCATTCCTTTAGACAGGTGGATACCATGTCTCAAGGGTAGGAATCCTTTCTTGGAACTATCCATACGGAATCGTTCAAGAATCTTCTTAATGTATCCTTGTTGTGACAATCCCAATATCCTCTTCTCTCGGTTTCTGAACAGCTTCAGACCCAAGATGTAAGAGGCTTTTCCAAGATCTTTCATCTCAAAGGTATGGGACAACCAAATTTTCACACTGGTCATCATCCCTGTATCATTCCCAATGATAAGGATGTCATCTACATAAAGCACGATGAACACAATGGCGCTCCCACTAAGCTTCTTGTATACACAAGGTTCATCAGGATTCTGCACAAAATCATAACTCTTTATGGTTTCGTCAAATCTGATGTTCCAACTACGAGAAGCTTGCTTGAGCCCATAGATGGATTTCTTCAGCTTGCATACTTTGCCATCCTCAGTCATGAAGCCCTAGGGCTGCTCCATGTAGATATCCTCCTCGAGGTATCCATTGAGTAAAGCCGTTTTGACGTCCATCTGCCAGATGTCGTAGTCAAGATATGCAGCTATAGCTAGCAGTGCCCTGATGGATTTAAGCATAGCCACAGGAGAGAATGTCTCATCGTAGTCGATGCCTTCTCTCTGTGTGTAGCCCTTGGCTACGAGCCGTGCCTTGAAAGTCTCTACTTTCCCATCAGGTCCCCTCTTTCTCTTGAAGATCCATTTGCACCCAATGGGTTTTACCCCTTTAGGTGGATCCTCTAGGGTCCATACACCATTCTTATGCATGGAGTCAATTTCTGACTTCATTGCTAGCATCCATCTATCCATGTCATGATCCGCGAGTGCTTCATCAAATGAAGTAGGATCACAGTCAGTTTCACCTGACACATGGAATCCATACCTTTCAGGTGGTGCAACCACCCTCGAACTCCTTCGAAGAGGTATGGGTGTATCATCTTTATTTACTTCTTCAGTTTCTGGTTCAGGAAGCTCAGAATCCTCAGGAGATTCAATGAGTTCCTTTACTTCATATTTATCTTGACCCTTAAGGAAATCATTCTCCAGAAATTTCACATCTCTAGAAACAAAAACCTTCTGAGTCTCAGGGTCATAGAGTTGGTATCCAATACCATCTCTAACATACCCTATGAAGTAACACTCACGAGAGCGAGATTCTAGCTTGCTTGCATCCACATTCTTTGCATGGACCAAGCAACCCCAAACCCTCAAGTGATTAACACTAGGTTTGGTTCCATACCAGAGCTCATGAGGAGTCTTAGGTACAGATTTGCTAGGAATCTTATTTAGGATATATATTGCAGTCTCTACTGCATATCCCCAGAAACTAAGTGGTAAATGTGCTTTGCTCATCATTGAACGAACCATATCCATGATGGTTCTGTTGCGTCTTTCAGCAACACCATTAAGTTGGGGAGTTCCAGGAGGAGTGAGATTGGAAATAATTCCATTCTCTTTAAGGTATTCCTTAAATTCATCTGATAGGTATTCGCCACCTCGATCAGATCGAATTCGTTTAATCTTCCTATCGGTTTGGTTCTCAACCAAAGCCTTGAATTCTTTGAACTTTTCAAAGGTTTCAGACTTATGACGTAATAGGAAGATAAACCCGTATCGCGAATGGTCATCAATAAACGTCAAATAATATCGATATCCATTTCGGGTCGCGGTACTGAAGGGACCGCATACATCAGTATGTATTAGGTCAATAATACCTTCACATCTTGTAACCTTGTTACGAAAAGGCATCCTGGTCATTTTTCCTTGAATGCAATTCTTGCAAGTAGGCAAAGGTTGAACCTGTAGAAAGTCTAAAGGTCCATCCTTAATTAATCTATTGATCTTATCAACAGACAAATGACCAAGCCTTTGATGCCAAATCTCATTTGAGAGATTTTCATTCTCCCTGGATCTTTTAGGGTTTTTATTAATGCTTGTAACATTCATAACACATTTATCAATGCACAATTCATAGAGTCCTCCAGAAGTCAAAATATCATCTGCAATATATTTATCATAACGGTTTATGACTAATTTATTACAGAACAGGAATGAATACCCACTTCTAACTAACTTAGATACAGATATTAGATTCCTTCTGACTTCAGGTACATAAAGACACTCTTTAAGTACTAGGACTCTACCACTAGATAATGATAGTCGACAAGTCCCGACGGCGACTGCTGCAACACTTGCATCAGATCCCATCTGGATGACTATCTCCCCTTCTTCAAGCTTTCTAGTTTCCTGAAACAAATGCAACAAATTGCATACATGAACAGAAGCACCAGAATCAACTACCCAACTTCCTTCTCGTCCAACGAGAAAGCTGGTTTCAATGATAAGAGTAGATTTCATACCTGCTGGGGCTTTACCTTTGTCGACCGACTTCAGGTAATCCGGGCAATTACGCCTCCAGTGCCCCGGCTTCTTGCAGTGGTGACAGACGTCAGTTTTCTTTGACGCTATTAAAGTGGATGCATTGGAAGATGAGGCAACACTTTGTCCCTTCTTCTTTCTCTTCTGGACCGGGTCCTTCCGAGAACCTTGCTTCCGATCGCGCTTCCCTCTGACCTGTGCAACCATTGCAGTGCCAGAGGGACCATCTTTCTTCATTACGTCTTCTGCAGACTTTAATGCAGCAAGAAGCCCAGCATTTGTCAGTTCCAGCTTATTCATGTGGAATGACACCACAAAGTTATTGAAAGATTTGGGCAATGACAGCAGAATGAAATCAGATTGCATGTCTGCATCCATCGTCGCCCCCAGATTCTCAAGCTCTGACAGGTACCCAAACATTTTGAGTACATGCTCGCGGACCGAGGTCCCTTCCTGCATCTTGCAGCGAATGAGATCTTTCATAACATTGTACCGCTGGGTGCGGTTAATGTCACCAAACATATCCTTTAGATTCTGCATGATATCCTGGCAAGTGCTCATCTCCACATGTTGCTTCTGAAGAACATTGGAGAGAGAACCCAAGATATAGCACCTAGCCAAGACATGATCTTCATCATACTTGTCATTAAATGCTTTGTCTTCCTTAGATTTAGGGTTTTCAAGTTTGTTTTCATGGAGCACATAACTGATGCGCTCTGCCGAAAGCACAAGCTCCAAATTACGGATCCAATCCGAGTAATTTGGTCCGGTCAATTGGTTGACCTCCAGAAGCCTGTTCAGTGGGTTCATGGCCTTCATTTTCCGAAATTGAGAATGCACTATATTAGAACATATAATCATATATTCAATTTTAATTTTATTTGATTAAGGCATTTTAAATCAAATTAGTCCTGCTATGTCAACTATGAAAGTTTATTCCCTTATTCACTTTCAAAGTAGGAGATATACTTACCGATATATCTCAAGCAAGAACTGGGATCTCCTCTTTATCTTTGTTACATCCCAATAATATGAGAAACTGTAACTCCAATAAAGAGAAGCGGGAACACATTCCGCCTTGCAAGTCCAACTTGCATTCCCAATTCGGTCTTTAATACCCAGGCCCACCACCCCTAAGGTGATGTTGACCTGTCATTAATTGAACCAACCGTCAACAGGATTAGAACTCGCTATACGCAATCCAATATCGCCCCAATAATATAAGGATCCGATATTGGGGTCACTACGCATACGGCCTTACTCTTTCGAGAAGCAAAGAGTCCGATCTAGATGCGCTTGTATATAGGAGCTGTCACTACGTACAGGCGTCTCCTATATACAATCCCTGGCGACGGAAACCCTTCGCCTTGACGGGAGACCATGGATGTCACTTATGTGATCCTCCACCTCTTATTCAAATTTAATTAATTACTATGAATCACATTCATATAATTAATTCTTTCAAGGGAATTATTAACTCTAATCATATTAGAGTATTCTCAATTGGATATAATTAACTTAATCATATTAAATTAATTATCAATCCAATTTAATCAATCAAACTTAATTTTATGCTTGAATATATATATGATATTAATCTCAAAGTACGTATTAATTCGTATTTTAATAATTAGAAAAATACATCATAATCCCTCGGACATTATCCCGACCCTACCCGCTGTAATGGCCAGTACCGACGGGAGTGGGGCGGACCACATACGTTGCAACCCGCTGACCAGCGATCCCCGACTAGACACCATATCCACCTCGGGAAAGGATAATGCCAAATTGATTATTTTGTACTTGAGATGATCATCGGTTCTTCAACCGAAATTATACCATATAGTAATCAAAACAATTTTGATTTTAAGGAAATTTGCTAGGCAAATTCCCAAATCCTATTCAAGCAATAAGTTTGATGATTGTAACTCCAATTAAGGTTTAGATCAAATCTAATCATCTAATTGGTTGGGGCCAAGTCAATTAGGCAAATAATCATGTTTCAATATTTCACAAATATTTTTCAAGATTATTTCACGAAATTAACAATTAATTTCACTAATTGACAATCACTTGGTTATAGATTAGGAAAGAAATTTCAGCAGTGACCCCTACTTACTAAAATTGGCGTATCTCAATCATATTAAATCCAAATTAAGCAAAGTCAATTTCTAAAGTTTGCTAATTTGATTTAGGACAGAACCTAAGTGATGTTTCACGCATTTTGAGGCAAGTCTAAACAGTAATTAACATTTTAATCACGTTTAGATTCACAGTTCCCGCAACAGTGCATACATGTTCATTAAAACGACCATATCTCGAGCATACGAAATCCGATTTACGCAAACTCAGATCCTATGGTTTCCTTATTTAATGGGGAACATAATCCAAGTATAAAATTCGTGTTTAAACAATTTAAACAGTGCCAAATTTATTTATTAAACAGATCTGCGAAATCAAATGCGATGAAAACTTTCGCGACCTTTGCGAACCCAAGTCGTCCTTGGTTAACGAATCACTATTCGAAACCGTCGACCTAAGGCTCTGATACCACTTGAAGGATATGGAGAGATCCTTAAGCGCATCACGGAAGCGTGAGCGTCGTATCGGATACAACGAAGAACGACTAGTCGTACTAGTTGTTCGGTGCAGCGGAATTTTAAAAAATTCATTCGATGAAACCACATGATCCAAGAACCATTCTCGGATCGTTTCATCTATAACCACAACAAGTATAATGCAATACCTCTTGAAGCGTGGTTGATCGAGTCTCTAAGAGAAGAGACCTCCTGTCTCAAGTCCGATCGTCGGAGAGATCGCTTGCGAGCGCGGGGATGAACCGCGGTGTCCTCGCAATCCAAGAAGTTGATCCAAGCGCGGTTGCTCCTGATCTCGTCGCACGAGATCGAACGTCTCCTTCGCGGGCGAAGCACTCGAAGTAGACGGGAGAACCGCAGAGCGTCGAAGCGGTAGCACGAAGGCGAGGGCGACGACGATTCCCTCCACTAGGGTGGACGGCCACCAAGAGGAAGAGGGAGAGAGGGCTGTCGAGTATGAGAGAAAGAGAGAGAGAGTTTTGCTACAATAGCATGTGTAAAGAGAGAGCCAAGAGTGCCTCTCTATTTATAGGGTTTTGGGATCCATGGATCTCAATCCATGTGTCATATAAAATCAATGGTTGAGATTGATTTATGACAATCCAATGGTCAAGATTGATGTTGGTAAAAGCCAACAACTTGTGATTTAATTTTGATTAAATATATTTGATAAATCAAATATATATTAATACCAAATTAAACCAACTAAATAAGGAATGAAAAAACAATTGAGAGCCTCCTTCCCTATTGAGAGGAGTGGACGGCCACCAATTCCATAAAGGAATTGGTGCCGCCCCCCTCTTCCCATATGGGGAGGGCAATCCCATGGATTCCCATGAGATTGCATATCTCCTTGTTTTTCTCTCAACTTATTTTCCAACAATTATTCACCAAAAAATAATTCTCAATTAATTTAGGGAATATTGCAATCTTGACATTGGAATATTGTGAATCACATTCACAACCCAAAACAAAATGTAATTTACATTTTCAATTAATTAGACAATGTGTATCCAATACACATTAATAATTAATCTACTAATATAAATTATATTTAACTCTCTCTAATACATTATAAATCACATTTATAATATATTAGGAATAATTGGATATTACTATCCACATTATTCATATCCATAATAATTAAACCACATTTAATTATATTGGATAATTTCTCATACATCATGATAATTAAATCACATTTACTTATCAACTTCTCCTTGCTTAGATCTCATGGAATTGTTCTCAAACCATTTAAGAACAATGCTATTTCTCCTCAGATACTTGGAGATAAGGACAGGGCGATTGTATTGTTCCACGTATAGTGACTTGGATATTGAGATCACATCTCAAATCCAGATCCCATGGACCTCTCATAGATGCTTGATTAAATCAAGACCGTAAACCTAATCTTCTCATTGCATCTGAATCGCATTCAGATCAATGTCCAGTACATGGACTAAGATTAGGTCACTTCTCTCATGAGAGGAGTCACTAAAATCCAGACCTGTTTCATCACTCCCTCGGAATGGAAGCGTCATGGTTATACAATCGTTTATGATCAAATCACCCTTCAGGTATTCCTAATACCTGCACATCCTGCATACTGGAAGACTCATGATCATCATGAAGATAAAGATCACTTTTACACTGTCATCTTCATAATCTGATCATTAAGTTTCTCAATCTTGGTCCTTGGGATATGGTACAGATCATATGCTTTCACAAAGCATATATCTTACCTTCAAATTCATATCATGCTTCTAAAGCATGATGACCATGCATGGAATTTGGTCAAGTCCCAATACCTCATGAGTGAGCTCATGTCTCCCGGTTCACAAGTGAACCTGTATGATCCCTTTGAGAGATCATATTACTCATATGCCCTTACATGCACACCAGCTCGCCGGTGTATAGACCTTGATTAGATCATCAACCTATTGATCTGCCAAATGTACATGCTCAGACATATAGTAATATATCTGTCTCTGGTCAGAGGATGTTTGCCTGTGATGTGACAATATTCATCATAGGTCTTTGGTTATCTCGATCTCGCTAAGTCAACTCACTGACTCAACTAATCTGATACCTCCGAATCAATATTCCTATGCAGAGGACCTGCATCAAGAGGTCGATCAGATATCAGTCTAATGAGATGGGATTGCCATCTCCCACTCAGACTGGAGATCACTACTTGTTAATCATTGATGATGCTTGATGAGTCCTCTATCTAACTCCTTAGATATTCATCCAAGCATCAGCCTCTATGATTGAATCAACAGCTGTATGATTATCAAGTTGGCCATGGTACATAACCTTTATTTAACAGAGGGACCTTATAGTGCATTCATTCATTCAATAACAGAAAGGGAGTGAAACAAAACATCAATAACTTTTATTGATAAATCATTTATTACAATAACATTTATTGTAGGAATGGTTCGCCTCGGGCTCACATTGCTAACAGGGGGCCGCCGGGAGGGGTGTCGGCGGGGATCGGGGATCGCCGGAAGGGTTGGCGGGGATCGGGGACCGCCGGAAGGGTTGGCGGCGATGGGGGATCCGAGTAGGCGGCGGCGGAAAGAGAAGGAGGAGAGAGGGCGGCGGGTGGGGAGAGAGATGGAGCCCTAGGGCTTGGGCTCTGATACCATGTTGGGAGAAAACAATGATCTATTATTCAGAGAAACCCTAGGCTCTCTTATATAGGGAGAGACCTTAAGGGTAAAGTACAAAGTAGTCCAGAGAAAACAAAGAAATAACAAACAGGTACATAGCATAATAATATCTATCTCTACAATCACAATTAAATCATGTTCATTTACTTAATTAGCTAGTTGATTGTTATCTGGTAGCCACACCTATGACATAAGCATGTATAAACAGGGCAAACCGCAAACAATCAGTTAAGACATGTAATTTACGTGGAAGTCCTCTTCTAAGAGTGAGAAAACAACAAGAACAATGACTTAACAACCTCTCCCAGGTAGTTAGGTTTTTCTCTTGCTATGTAACGAACAAAGGGTGTTGACAACTGTTAGAAAATAGGAATGCAGAAGCGTATCAGAATAAAACAATAAGAACTTGGAAGAACACGTGATTAAACATGGAACCCTACTCCCAATGAGCGTGATGAAACCACGGGAGAGCGCCTCAAAGGGCTGATCGTTCATTGAACTTTCTCACTGGATACATGAGGTCTGGAGCTTCTTATATAGCCTCCTCAGACCCTCCAAGTCCCACCACTGGTAGATGTGGGACTCAACTCTGGATGTGGTAAATGGATCCTGGAGTGATCCATTTACCCATCAATACACATGACGCATACTCTAACACTCCCCCTCAAGCAGGAGCATGCAATGTTCATCTTGGACAAACAGAAAGAAATCACTCAAACTCACAATACAAGACACTACAAACAATATCAACTCAACGCGCACAACTGTTGGCTATTGTCGAGGACATTGCTTCTCATGCCGTGCAAGTGAGGAGGAACGAACGGGCTGGAGTATGAGTCAAACTGAATCTCCTCGTCAGAGAGCATGTGCTCTGTACTGAGCCTGTCAAAGTCACTGCAACTGGATGAGTCTCTACTTGGAGAACTCTGGCCCGGAGTTGCCACGTGTCACTCCCAGAAAATTTGAAAATAAAATTCAAATAAATTTTAATAAAAAAATAGTAAATGATGTCAAATCAAAAAGTGATCAACATGAAAGTTGTTCGTCATGAAGGGATTGAAAAAAATCATCTTTACAAAACATATTTTTGGTGGTACTCTATAGATAATAAAATACATGTATTTTTGTATTTTATGAATTTTTTATATTTTAGTTTGATTTTAATTAGTGAATTAATTTATATACAATATATGCATAATTAATCTAATTTTATGAATTTTTTTATAGGTTAGAAAAGATTAAAATAAAATCGACAAAGATAAAATATGTGCAAATATACAACACCGGAAAATTCTGTATTCTTCTGATTTTCTGATTTTTATGAGTTTTGATTCTTGATGCTAAGTTATTTAATTAATAAAAGGATATATTAGAGAAAGAATTAGGTCGGAATAATTTATTTTTGTACATAAAATAATAGGCTTAAATAAGGTAAAACACATATTATTAGTTACAGATTTTAACCTTTATTTCAACATTGTTAGTGAGTGTTAATAATTTATTTTTTGGGATTTAATTATTGATTTATTAGGGGGATGTTGTTAAGTTTTCCATATAAAGTAGATGAATCATGGATTCATAACACCCCTATACTTAGATTTTTGCTTGTCCCCAAGCAATTTTTAATGAGCTAGAAGGTAGAATCCCTAGTTGTGCATGTGTGAATTCAAGACTTGTCTATTTAAGAATCCTTGGTTTCAGTGGTCCTAAAATTCTAAGAGAACTAAGCTCTAATCAAAAGGAATCCAACTTATCTAATTATCAGACCCTCTCTTTATAAATATAGCATAAATATATGAAGTTTAGTGTGTACTGCAGCCATGAGAGTCGAGTCGAAATGCACCCAAAGTCCTGATCTAAGAGAATCTCCTCAAGAATCAATTCTCAACACTAAGGAATAAATCAGTTCTTGCATTCATTCCACCAGTAGTTCGTTAGACTTGAAAGTGTAGATGGAAGGCCAGCTAATGGAGGGCTTAGGTTTGTGTAATTTCTTCTCTCCCTCTCATTGGAACAAGGATCCTTTCGAATGCCCTATTACTCAACGCAGATATTTTTGTTGAGTCACATGAACTTGATTTCCTGGGAGTACATCAGGGTATGTCTTCTTTAAGTACCTAATATACTCATGGAAGGCCGTACCGATTTCAATATCGTGTTGATACGATATATCGGCGATATTTCGCCGAAATATTGCTCATATCGACTCACTTTTGTGAAGGAAATGCTTGAAAAGGAGGATATATCGCCATATCGATACCAATATCGATCTCATCTCGATATCGGTATATCAACGATATATCACAATATTTCCTTCCATGAATATACTTACACACAGACTTGTATCGCTTATAATACAGAGCCCTTTTTGAGGTACTAGCCCGACTCATTTGGCCTATTAAGCTTTGATCCAAGTGGATACTTTGAAATGGTTGGGAGCGATTACCTTTGATGTAAGCTCTTGGTATTTTGTTGTATTGAGAGAGCTTTTCTTTCAATATTTCTCTTTCTTTTTTTCTTTTCTTTTTGGCTAGCTCCACTGCTTTTACCAAGTTAACTCACACTGATCAACAAATTATTATGTAAAGGTAGTATAAGAACTTGTTCTCATACTGGCTAGGGATGTTGACGCTCAGGTTTCAGGAAAGTTTTCATCGACTTTATCTCATTCTTAAGTATAATAAAATCAGGTCTAGACTTAAGTCTCAAGTCCCAATCCCTCAAGTGAAACCTCAACTCATCTCATCATTCATGTAGTTGTGTATGTGTTGTGTTGATCATATTCTTTAAGGTAAAGATTAAGCGTGCAATATAACACTCAAATGTTTCAAACTTAGGGAAGTGTAGATTATTAAGTCTTAAACCCTAAGACTAAGGCCGGTTAATTCTGAATCAAAGGACCTCATAAATCAGAGTTTCTTTTATTCCCAAGTCTTGAGTGATAGTAAAAGTGTCAGAGATGGAACCTTAAATTAGTTTTTTTTTTGTATTTTTATTTTTTTTTTTATTTTAGAGAGTGACATAATGATTGGTCTGAATTCATATGGCTAGTTGCGTCTACTTTCAGCCAGTATGGGTGTAAATACGGACCATAGAATGGCTACCCGTATTACTTCAGGACAGTGCCTTACACATTGTCTTTTAACCACCCAATCTGCTAGGGGAGACCATAGTTCCCTCACTGAAAAGTAACTAGTCATATTTAAATCCACTAATAAGAATTATCAGTAAATGAATTATTTTTTTGCTACACCCCCTAATTTTTGTAAAACGTTTTGAAAATTTGTATTATATACAAAAATTTTGTATAGTCTACATAATATACACAACTTGTACCCATACCCAATTTTTGATGTGAACAATTAAAGTACGAGCTATGGATAAATTATATAGAATATATACACCCCCTATACTTAGCTTTGTTATGTCCTCATGGCAGAAAGTGAAATGAAGACATAGCTTGTACCAAGCATAATTGAGTGACAAGAATTAGAAGTCGACTCACCCCCATATACTAAGGCTTCGAGGGCCCAAACATGGTAGAAGAGTAAGAAATGAGACGGTCGGAGGTGAGAAGAAAGAATAGAAGTGATGTATACACAATGATATTGACCTCCATATACTTAGGCTCATAATAGCCTAAGTATGAAAGAGTAATCACAGGTGGAGGGCCAAATAGATCTAAGATGGATGTACAAGTGATCGACCGAATCTTATAGCTATATTGAAGAGGATGGCTTCTTGTATCAAGGTTTCACACAGATCGAGGGAGTCTTTCATTTGAATCTATGCTCCATGTGAATGAGATTTGCTCAACTTGAACCAACTGCTCATTTCATTTGACAAAATGCTTAAGCAACTGTCCATTGAAGTGTATGCTATGTTTCAGAGATCTCAACATTGCCATTGTTGTATACTTCTCTAACGATGAATGGTTCTGTCCACTTTGACATTAGCTTCCCTTGAAAAATCTTTAGTTTTGCATTAAACAGCTACACTTCCTATCCTGGAACAAAGTTTTTAGTTCTGGTGTGCTTGTCATGTCAGTTCTTCACTCTCTTTGTAGATCATGTTATGTTCATAGCATGGTTTCTGATCTCTGAGAGCTCGTTTAGATCTATAACTCTGTTCTTCTTTCTTAGGTGACAATTCCAGTTGATTTTTCTTATTGCCGATTCTGATTTGTGCACTAATTCTGCGGGCAAATAAAATGATTTTCTGAATACCATTCTAAACGAGGAGGTGCCTGATGAATCCGTGATTCATCACACTAAAAGATGAAAATAGAGATTCATTCCCAAGTAATTAGTTTTATTTCATTATTTATTCTGCATTACCATTCATGTTCTTAGAATTAATATCTGCATTTTAACACTCATAATTGCATTCATAATCATCTTCACATTTGCATCAAATTTCATGCATTTTTAACTAATTCATGCTAAATCCAATTGACCTCAAACCACCTCCGTTGTGTACATATTATTAACAAGATTGAAGGAAAAATACAAAAAAATTACTAACTCAAATAATTGGCCCGTTAGACAAAACTCCAATTTCAGAATAGACAGACAAAAACACCCATATCTTCCTCATTAAGTGTTCGATTTAGGTTTACTCACTTTCAAAGTAATACATATTCAAAGACCTTCAAAACAAGACCAATTTAATAAAAATCGGAGCTCATATGTGAAAGTTGGGTTTTGGTCCTCTCTTGCGTATTTTCTGTTTTGCTTGTTTTTGACCTGATATTTTATGTACATAATTAGCTTTTTTCTTTTATTTCTTTTTCATTTATATTCTTTGATGGAAGTTTTATTATAATGCATAAAAATCCAAATTCAGAATGAGACTGAAATCAAAGAATCTGACCAAGTCTGAGTGTCTTTGTGAGTCTGTACAAATTTCCCTTATTTTCCCACTTTATTTTATTCTCTTTTTTATTTACTAAAAATCCAAAAAATTAGATTAATTTGTAAATATTTACCTTTGATTTTATCATAAATTTTTTTTCGATTTTTTCTTTTAATTAAAAATCACTAAAAAATTACAAAACCCAAAAATCAAGGTATTTTATGTACATAGAGTACCCCCAAAAATCGTTTTGCACAGATGGCCTCTTTTACTCTTGGTCCCTTCACAAAAGTTGTAGATCTCATCGAGACGAGCAACTTTTATGCAGAAAACTTTTCGATCCAAGGCCGTTTGCTATTTCTTCAAAATTTTTCTTTTATTTTTATTTCTCGATTTTTCTGGAGTTGACACGTGGCAGCTCCTGGAGCCACCACGTCTCAATCATTTTTAACCCCTTTTTATTTCGTTTTTATAAATAAAATAAAATAAAAATAAAAAAAGAGACCTCACGTGCCTTGCACGTGAGGACTTCTCCTCCCTCTTCTCCTGTTTTTTCCCCGCGAAACTTCCTCTTCCATCTCCCCCGCAGCCCCAACGGCCAGCGAACCTCGCCCATTCTCTGCTAACCACCAACCAACAACCTCTGACGATCTCGCCAAAATACCCAATCTCCTTATCGCCTTACATCCCAATATAATCCCTTCATCCCCACAGTTTATACACATCGCCAATATCCCTATCAAAAGAGAGAGAGAGAGAGAGCTCGAGGCAGAGGTCGTGACAGCCCTCCGACCCCGGTAAAGATCCTCCTTATAGGCACGATCGATTCTAGCTTCCCACGCCTCCGCCGTCGTGGTTGAAGCGACGACCAGGAAGAGGACCACCGTCTTCCTCAATCCCAGGCGAATCGATCATCTTCTTCCTTCCCCTTGTTTTTCTCTAATTCCTTTGTTATCTGCATTTTCTTCTTATTTTCCTTTCCCATTCCCCTGTTTTTTTCCCATTCCCCTGTTTCCTCATCGCACCTATCATTTTCTTCACCTCAATCATCGATCTCCGTGCCATCGAGCCCTCCGCCTGGGTAGAACGCCCTCTACCGCCATCATCCACGCCTCACAGAAGATCACCAGTCACCAACCAGTCCTCCGCCTCCCTTCGTTCCACCGCGCTCCAGCTGCAGCCCAAGAGCTCTCCACCACCATTGCACGGATCTTCACCGTCGCAGCTCGCTCCACCTTCCATTCCACCGACTAGCGGTCGTGTGTCGGTCGTTCCAATCGTGCCTCGGACTCCGCTCTGCCCGTACACGCCTTCGCCAACAACCCCGCGCCGCCCCCTCCAGCGGCAGTCTCTCTCAAGACCAGCACCCCGCCACTCCACCGTAGCGCGCTCCCCTCACTGCGCGGTGCCCGCTCCATCCAGTTGCTCGCCACCGACGCGGCCCCGCACGAAGGAACAACCCCATTTCCGCTGCTCCTCCACCCATGCGGAGGAGAAGCATCACCACCTCGCACGAACCGCCATTCACCCGCTCCGCCCATAGCTTGCGCAAGAAGAAAAGAAGACAAACCCGACCCCGACACGTGCCCAACACGTGGGGAGGGAGGGAAATTGCAAGAAGGCCCCTGTAGAATTTCCATATTCCAATTTCGCCTGAGCCCCGAAGGCCAAGGGTCACATGCTAGTAGGGGTGTCTATCGAGTTCAACGAGCCGAGTTGGCCTCAACTCGAACTCGAACTCGATAAGAAACCTAAGCTCGAACTCGGGCTCGATAAGGATCGAGCCCTGAATCACCAACTCGAACTCGAACTCGTCAAGTTCGAGTTGACTCACAAGCCTCTTATCGAGCCACGAGTTTCTGAGCTGGCTCACGAGCTTCAAAATGAGCTGGCTCACGAGCCTCTTATTGAGTCGTGAGTTTCTGAGCTGACTCATGAGCCTCAAAATGAGCAGGCTCATGAACCTCTTAATGAGTCACTGTTCCATTTTATACATTAAATTATGCAAATGACATTTGTAATTTTGATTTTTTATACTCTTTTGTGTAGCTTTTTGGGCAAGAAAAATGTTAACCTCTAGTTTAATCAAACTCAATGTGGAAGTTTTGGTATATAGTTTTTAATTTTTTATTAAGAGAGAAAACGAGTTATCGAGTCGAGTTTCCGAGTTGAACAATGCCCAACTCGAACTCGACTCGATAAGCTAACGAGCCATAAAACCCAACTCGGGCTCGGCTCGTTAAGGGGCTAGTCCGGCTCACGAGCCCTTAACGAGCCGAGCCCGAGTTGAGCTCATCGAGTTCGAGCTTTCCTGACAGCCCTACATGCTAGGAACGTGACCATTGGAAAGTTTGCGAAGGACCCCCCCTGAGCTTTACGCAATTACCAGAAGGTCCAGCCGACCAAAAGGCACATGCTCCGCACGTGCCCCTCTGGAGATTTTGCATTGAAGCCCTCCTTGGGCATGGTAATCCTTTTTAAGTCCCTGCTCTGCACTTTTTTATTCTAATTATTGTAATTACAAACAGACCCCTGTCTTTCCTCTATCATTTAAACATCATTTTTACATTATTTAATTATTTAAAAAATTGCACATTATTCTACAATTAATTCTCTAAATTGTGGCATGTTCATAATATTTTTATTCTCTATGGTTAGTTAATTAATATTATTCTTGTGAGAATTTGCATATTTTGCCCAACATGTGCTTCGAAATTCATATAAAATTAACCATTTCTAGAAAAATTGCCAAAATTTCATCAGTCGTAGAATTCATTGTTAGTAACATTGTGCCCAAAAAGAATTGCATTTGCATGCATATTTGCTCTAGAAAACTCATTTTGTGTATTTCATTAATTAATTTTTAATAGGTATTAATCCAATATTTTTTAGGTATAGGATTTTTCTGAGATATATCACTTAGTGACATATCTTAGACAATTTTATTTCCTGAAAATAAGTAGATTTAATATTTATTATAATTAATTATTGAAAATCTCATTATCTGCATTTATAAATTCATTATTCATTCATTTTGCATCAAAAAATTGCAAAAAAATACAGTAGTCTAATTTCATCCCATTTCACATTCTGGCCAAGTTTGAGGATTTTTGGACTTCATTTAATCGAAATTTACAATTAAGCCCCTAAACATTGCCAAAATTGCACATCGCTCATTTATTGCATTTAAAATATAAAAAAAAAACCCTTGAAAACCTAACTTCGAGATCGACTAAAACCCAACCTAAGGAGACAGTTGCCTCCCTGAGTTCGACCGTGGACTTACCAAGTAAAAAATGAATTGATCGCTCGCTTTAATTGAGACATTAATTAAAATTGTGGTTTTTGATTAACCCCTAATTGTCCGACTACAACGAACGAACATCTTTTTATCGTTAATTTGGTTGAATTAAAAGGGTGATTTCGCGGTTCTTCAATGCCCAATGGGGTCTTGTGAGTCATCATGTAAGTCCATAGAACTTGGTTCAGGAGTTGGGACCAGTTCTTCCTATCATGGCGGACTACAGGAGGATCTCGTCATGCCTTCTTGTATGTAGATCTTACAGGAGGAAGTCTATATGCAGCAGCCATCTGGGTTCACTACTGATGGGAGTGTTAGAAGATATGGAGACTTCATAAGGCTAGCTATGGCCTTAAGCAGAATTCCAAAGTATGGTTCCTGAAGATCTCGGAAGAACAACATGGCTTCTAAAGGTCAACTATAGATCACTCGATCTTTCTAAAATGACTTCACTAGGTATTATTGTCATGGTCTATGTTGGTGATCTTCTATTACATGAGATGATTTATAGGGGATCAACAATGCTAAGGAGTTTCTTGGACAACAATTTGTCACCAAGGGCCTTGGCGAACTATGATACTTCCTTGGGCTTGAATTTTTCAGGAATCAGAAGGGTACAAATCCTCTTCTAGAGATTGGGATAGGAGACTGTAGACCTGTCACTACTCGTTTAGATCCTAGCATGAAGCTCTATGATGATGATACATATGAGGTGGACAAGACGAGATACAGTGAGCTCGTTGGGACGCTTCTATATATAACAATAGGCCATATATCTCATTTGCAGTGAAGAAAGACAGTTCATGGAGCAACAACATGCTCACATGGATGCAGTCTCCGTGATCTTAAGATATTTGAAGTCTTCTCTAGGTTTAGAGTTGCTATTCAGCAAAGTGACATCTTTTGCCATCACAGCTTGTGCAGATGCTGACAATGCAGGATTTCCAAAAGATAGGAAATTCACCTTTGGATTTGCAGTGTTCATGAGCTCAATGGTCTCATGGAAAAACAAGAGGTATAATGTTGTTGTTAGGTCAAGTGTTGAATCTGAATACAGAACCATGACGTAAAGAAGCACTGATATGATGCAGGTCAGGTCTATTCCGACCGATTTATTTATTTTTGCACCTCTTCCCTTGTAGCTACTATGTGACAATCATGTTGCACTATTCATGGTCAACAATCCAGCTTTCCATGAGAGGTCTAAATACATCGAGGTCAATTGCCACTACATTAGATATATGATATAGGAACTACTTCATCTCAACTTCCCACATTAGCTCAGGGGGATAGACAACTGACATTTTCAGCAAGACCCTAGCTATGGATCATTCAAGACTTGTTCTTCTAAGCTTAGTATGATAGATACATATGCTCCATCTTAAGGGGGAGTATTATAGGAATCGTATTTATATATATCTATTCTTGATTCCTTTTTTAAAAAATTTCTCGATTGGTTATTTGCACTCTATGGTTGATCTTATTTATAAAGGATCTTTAAATAAACAAGTTATTCATTTCTTTTCGTACAATATAAATGAGAAATTGCATCACCATTCATGTCATATCATAATCAGCTAGACATTACCCTTGTTGCACCTTCTATCTCTTATTATGGACATTGAGTCAATAAAAATACTCACACGAAGGTGATAAAGCCCCTTACAATTTACACTGATTCCAATCCTTCCCCCATGTCAACAAGTCATGTAGTACACAATAGTCGGTGAAAATATTTTAATATGCAATTCAATTCTTTGTTATTTTGCTAATAGAAAAGAGGTTCAGTGGGAACTGAGGGACAAGAAGGGTACTATAAACAAGGAACTTATTCTGCAGGGATATGCCTCCCCTCCCCTACCACACACACTAGTATAAAGAGCCATCAACTGTGGAGGCGTGGTCCTTACGACAAAGAGCTTATAGTCTTGGAATAAATTAAGATCACTTTTTATGTGGTCATTAGCACTACTATCATCGATTCGTTTACTATTAGCTTCCATCAACACAGATACAAGGAATTCAGATGAACATATAGCAAAACCAGCAACTATAGATCAACCTTGGTAGTGATCGAGAAAGCCATGAGCTGTAACCTGAATTGATCCCATAGGAAGAATCCAGCGACCGTCACTTGAACTCCAAACTGCAAGAGTTATCAATCAAAAAATTTTGGTAATAGAGAAAAATAGACATTCAACCGAAGTGGAGTCGATAAACGACTAATCCAAGGGAATATGCAAAGTTACCACGAAGCGAAGTTTATCACTTACACCAAGCAAGATGACCTTATAAGCAAGACCATGCCATTGGAGTCATCTTTTACTTAGTGTAGAAATATAAAATGTGGAGGCAAAGAGATAATTAAAAGAACAAAGATGAGAACACTTTGGTTTTATGTATAACCCTACTGTGTGAGAAGCGGGATGAAACCACAGGGGAAAGCCTCTAGGGTCAAGTATTGCATTATGTTTCTTATTGAATACAAGGGTTGTGGGGCTTCATATATAGCCCTACCAATATGACCAAGTCCCACCACTCATCCATGTGAGAATAAACAACCCCCATTATAGATGCTCAGTTACACCACTATCTATCGCCCTCAAGCTTGAGCACGGAATGCTCAACTTGGACAATACTATACTAAGGGATGTTTTTAAGCCTCAGGCATCATGGAATCATGTAGATCAGATCATATTCAATCAAAGATTGAACATGTCGTACAAGTCACAATAGTAGCAGAACTAAAATATATATATTCGATGGAACCACAAGCATTGGGAACCGTACCCAATCCGTTCCATCAATATCACACGAGTATAAGATTACCTCTTGAAGCGTGAATGTGATCCTCAAGTCTTTAAAGCAAGAGACCTCTTATCTGAAGTCCGATCGGGCAGAGACAAAGCGAACACGAGGATGAACTACGTACTTCTCGTAATACAACGAGACGATTTGAAACTCCTTGCTTCTGATTTCTTTATATGAAATCCCCCTTCATCATGTTCCCGAAGGACAAAAGATGAAGAAACTCTACCAAGATTTGATCAAATCAATCCGGTAACGCAACAACGGTACCATCCATCATTAAGGGTATTATCAATACTGTAGAAAAATATGAAGCGGAAGCAAAAACATGGAATAAAGATAAACATCAAAGAACAACGGGATTTAACGTGGAACCCTACTCCAGAAGGAGCGGGATGAAACCACGGGAGAAGCCCCTGAATTGGGCATTTCTTCTATTGAAGATCTCATTGAGTACATGGGGCGTGGGGCTCTTTATATAGCCCCACGGACAGACCCAACAGTGACCGCTCCCCCATATGGTACTAAACACATGGGTGGGCTCTTTTCTTTTCCAACACTCCCCCTCAAGTTGGTAGCTGGGTCAGCTGCAACTTGCAAATAAAGAAAAATATACATCATTATATCTTCACTTGAAATCACCACAATAAACGTATGTATCCGCAACTGGTAGACAAACCCGCTTGCTGACGGGTATATCAGGTCACCGGAACGTATCTCTATCGTGTCTGGAAGGTCACCGGACTGTCTCTGTCGTGCATGCATGGTCACCGGATCACTATCTCAGTCGTGCCTGCGGGTCACCGGACTTCGTCTCCGTCGTGCCTTGAAGAAAACAAATCCAGTGCGGAGTTGATGTCGAGGATAGAGACACCACGACGAAGATCGATGCACAGTGAAGATGGCTTGATATTCTGTGAAATCCGAAGTGTTTGGTCTGTCAGTCAATGATGTAGGATGCATATATGGCTTTTACTCCCCTTTCTCCCAAACTTATGAGAATAATGAAAATAATAGACAAGTTGGGAGAAGCAAACATGAATCACTTTTTTTTATGCGTACGACTTTTTTCTTGTACACGACTTTTTTTTCTTTTTTTCTTTTTTTTGATTTTTTTTGTTAGCATATGCGTACGGCTTTTTCTTGTACGCGCCTCTTTTTTCTTTTTATTTTTTTCTCCCCCTCCTTTTTTTTTTGAACCAACCTCGGCCTCCCCTTTTTTTTCGTATGGACAACCCCCTTTGGGCCTTTTTTTTAAAATCATCCTCCGCAGCCCCCTTTGCTCTTCTGTTTTTTTTATTTATTGAATCAGCCCGCTCGGGCTCGTGCGCCCCTTTTAGGAAAACATTCCCCATCTCCAATTAGGGTTTCCCGTGAGAACCCTCGATAAACTAAAAAAGAAAGACCGCCGCTCCACAATTGTCATCGCCATTGCGAGAAAGAGGGGGCTCGATGGAGCCTGTTGGACTGGATCTTGCGCCGCCGCGAGGGTTGTTGATGGGAGCTCGGTGCGTGCCTTGGGGGGAAGGGGGGGCCTGCATGGAGATCGAAATCGCGCCACCGCGAGGGGTGCGCCGTAGGTATGCGCGTGGGCCGCGTCGCGCGACTGGGAGAAGGGTGCCGCCACTTGTTGCTGCCGTCGAAGGAGGGTCTGCGAATCTGGAGCAGGGCTGGGGTGGCGCCGCCCGGTGCCTACGCAGAAGGATCGGCTGGGGAGGTGCATCTCCTGAAGGCGCCACCTTGTATCTGGGCGCAGGGTCAGATGATGATGATCTCTACCGCCCGCGAGAGGGCGGCGCTGCAAGGACCTCCGCCTGGAGGTGCCACAGACGACGCCAAGGGCTTCCCACGTGAGGGCATCGCCGTGAAATGAAAATGGCGATAGAACAAGGACGCCGCTGCTATGAATTTGACTCCCATTAGAGGGGCTCTGCACTGGTCGTTCATGGCATATGCCCATGGATTAGAGATCAACAAGAACAGAAACGTTCCTATCTCAAGGAACAAAATCGCAGCTCCTGGAGATGAGAAGCACAGGACTGGTTGCTCTCTAGATCGTGTTGCGCCGCAGAATTAGGGTTCACCAGGAGCCACAAAAAAAACTGCAGGATAACTTGCTAGAGTTGACGGATAATATTTTAGAGTAGATCTTGTAAACTTCATAAAAAATCTTCTCAAACAAATCTTCAACATCAACTCGAATCTCGAACAGAATTAAGAATATGAAAAAACCTCGAGAATCTAACCCGCTCTGATACCATGTAGAAAAATATGAAGCGGAAGCAAAAACATGGAATAAAGATAAACATCAAAGAACAACGGGATTTAACGTGGAACCCTACTCCAGAAGGAGCGGGATGAAACCACGGGAGAAGCCCCTGAATTGGGCATTTCTTTTATTGAAGTTCTCAATGAGTACAGGGGGCGTGGGGCTCTTTATATAGCCCCACGGACAGACCCAACAATGACCGCTCCCCCATGTGGTACTAAACACATGGGTGGGCTCTTTTCTTTTCCAACAAATACAAAGGGACAACTTAAGTAGGCAGAGGGCGGATAATACTGACGACTTAATCTCGGTGAGGGGACGCCCCTTGGAGAAGATAGAGACAGGAGAGACTTGTTGACTGGCATTTGTAAATTGTTGTTTCAAGGAGGCAGGGTATGCCTCTACTTATATAATTTTTCAGACTATTAGGGTGTGTTTGGTTGGGGGGTTACCCCCACTTTGGGTGGGTTACCCCCCAAAACCCATATTCCCAACCCACTAGTGGGGCCCACTCTCTTTTCAACCAAAAAAATATATATTATACCATCATATCATCTAAAAATCATAAAATATTCAACTTCTACTCACTATTCCAAACTTCAATACAATCACATCACAATAACCACCCACTTTTTCAAATTTCAATACAATCATACCATAATAACTACCAACTTTTTCAAATTCCAATACAATCACATCACACAAACCCTCCCAACCCTTAACCCACCAACCAAACACAAAACTGGGTTATCCACCCTTGGATAACCCACGAACCAAACGCACCATTAGGATTGCAATCCTAATTGTTGAATGGATGGTCAAAATTAATTGCTCCTCAACAACTTGAGAATAAAAGTTGATAACAAATTATCAACTTATTTTACAATTAATCATTTCCTAAAATTATCAATAAAAGAGAATGAAAGGAAGATTAATAAAAAAGGATAATGCAAATAAAAAGAGGGGGACGCCCCACGGTGGGACCGGCTATGGACATCCCTTATTTAGTATTTGTTTTCCCTTTTATTTATTTTCTTTTTATCAACAATAACTCTCTTTTTGTTGACTATTTTTAGAAAAAAAACAATTATCCAACAAACTTGTCAACAATTAAAGAGTTAAAAGAAAATTAAAAAGAGAAAAAAATACAAATATAAGGTGGGGATGTCCACCATGGTGGGTCTCACATGACACCCTGCTATTAATTGTATTTTCTTTTTTCTTTTCTTTCTTATTAGTTGCATTATTTCAACAACTAATATTTCTTATTTGTTGAATATATTTGTAAATTAATTATCACATAATAATTCCAAATTATTTGTGGCAATTACAAATGGGCCATCCAAAATATGAACCATATTCATGTCCAAAAATAAATGTAAATCCAATTTACATTTGTAACATAATATGAATCCAATTCACATTAATATCAAATTAGTGAATCCTATTCACAATCAAGTATCAATTGTATATTGTGGATATTGTCTACTATATCCATAATTATTGTAGATAACACTATCCACATTAATTATATCCAAGATTATTAAATCATATTTAATTATCTCAGAATCCTCTCTGTACATATTCAAAAATGATGTGAATCTTATCCACATTATTCTTAGATAACTTCGGATAACAATATCCAACATTATATTATCAATGATAATTAAATCCAGTTTAATCATCTTAAATTCTCATATTCACTTAGTGATTCAAACAACATTGATCTTTTCCAATTCTCATATTTATCTCTATAGGAACATTCCTCAAAAACCTTTGAGGATAGTGTGTCTTCTCCGCAGATACTCATGGGCTGTGGAAACTGTGTATCCATGTATAGTGGCTTGGATAATGAGATTTAATCTCATATCCAAATCTAGAAGACCTCTCATAAATGTATGAACATGTCAGATAAATTACCCAATCTTCTGAATCTAATTCATATCAATATCCAACATTTGGACTACGATTGGATAAGGGGAGCCATTAAAATTTAAATATGTTTCATCACTTCCTCAGAATGAAAGTGTCATGGTATACAAACGTTTAAGATCACATCACCCTCGAGTATTTCTAATACCCATATAAAGTGCATACTGGAAGATTGCAACTAAAAACCTGAAATTTCGATCCTCTTTTGGACTATCTCCTTCATGGTTTTATAAGTTTCTCATTCGATCAGTGGGAGTTGGTATCGATCATATGCTTTCTAAAAGCACATATCTAAATCCTGTCATGTTTCAAAACAAGACGATCAATGTTGGAATTTAGTTTATCCCAATATCCCATGAACGGGCTCATGTCTTCCGGTTCAGTCGCGAACTTGTATGATTTCTTGTAGAGATCGTATTACTCATATGCCCTTGTACGTGCACCAGCGCGCCGATATATAGACCTTGATTAGGTCATCAATCTAGTGATCAACCAAATGTAAATGCTCAGACATATAGTAATCCATCTATCTCTGATCAGAGGATGTGTGCTTGCATCATGACAACATACGATACATGTCTTGGTTATCTCAATCTCGCAGAGTCAACTCTTTGACCTAGCTTATCTGACACCAATGAATCGTTGTCCTAAGCAAAGGACATACATCAAGAGCTCGGTCGGATGTCTGCCTTTAAAGTAAGGATTGCTATCTCCTTCTTAGGATGGAGATCCTTTCTTGATAATCATTTAACAGTGCGGTTGAGTCCTCAATTTAACTCTATATATTCAACTATGCACCAACCTCTATGATCCAACATTTGGATCAACAATATATGATATCAAGACGGTCATGGTACATAATCCTAATTATACAAAGGGACTTATTACGGAAATTAGTTATTTTTCATTTTAGATTAAGGAGTGATTTGTGATTAACTTTTATTGTATAATGGCTCGCCATGGGTTCATATATCCAACACAATACATACAAGCCGAGTACATATATCAATCAATTGCATCTTGTCATGCTTGCGATCCAAGGAATCTGCACTTGTTGATGGCTCTTGAAGTTGTGAACATGAAAGACTGCAATGGATTTCTTCAATAGAAACCACTATGATCGTTGCCACCTTATGATGATCTGAAAGAAAAGACTTCAATTATGAAGCCGATTCAATTGGTCTCTTACAAGGAGAGCTTCAAAATGGCTCTCCCACAATGGCTCAGAGAATGGTATCTCTACCTTAGAGTCCCCATGGACTTTCTGTATCGAGCGTCTATCATAGATCTCTATCATACTTTGTTCATATGAAAACCCTGAGCCCAAATCAAAAGTACGTGGACCTTTTAAACAAATGATCACATAATAGACATCAAATAAAAAATAAAGAGGTATTCATGGATACTTCTCATATCTCCCATATAGACGTGGAAGATACAAACAAATATTCAAGTTCTCCCATTCTTTTTCCTTCTTTTTTTTCAGCATACATTTTTCACTCCATCTCTTTTTCTTTTGGAATTTCATTTTTTAGTTCTTTCTCTTGAACTGTCCATATCATTTTTTATGGAATGCTGCCCTTTTTCTTTAAACCTTCTCTCTCTTTTTTGACTTCATTTTTTAAAAGCAGCTCTTCCCTTTTCATTTTTTTGGCGCTTGTAGCGGGCTTAGAAAGGAGAAGAATAAAATAAGAAAATTGACGGGTCCAAGCCCATTAGGAACTTCACCGCTCAATGGATTTCTACTTTTTTTGGAACTACTGTAGCAAGACGGACACCAGTGGGCCTATCATTTAAATAGTTTAGTTAAAGCCTACTGTGAGCTCTCACTTGTTGAAGACTATGACAGACTAGCATATCGAGCCATCTCCTTTTCTTCTTCTCGGGTTGTTAGGGTTGGGTTTTAACTAGGGCTGGCTATTGAGTCACGGTTCGATGAGCCAGGCTAGGGTTCAGCTCGATAAGGGCTCGTGAGCTCGGCTCGTTAGGTTATTGAGCCGAACTCGAGCCAGATTTTTGGGTTCGATAGCTTAACGAGCCGAGCCTGAGACGAGCCCTGCTCGGCTCGATAACTCAATAAGGGGCTCGATAAGAAATATATATAATATTAAAATATTTATATATAATAGAACCAAGACATATGAATGTGGATAGTTATTTTATTCTTCCTCTATTGTTTCCCCGTTCCATCCAACGCGTTACAACATATGAATATAAATGAGATTTAATTCCCAAAGAGTTTCAGCGTAGTACTCTGGAAAGTGGAAATCCAAAACACCTTGAATCAAAAATCATAATAACAGGAACATACACCACCAACAAAACAAAATCACACAATTCACAACCCCTTCACATTTACGCCTGCTTGCCACGGATCCTCCTGGCGAGTTGAATATCCTCGGGCATGATGATCACCCTCTTGGCACGGATCACACACAGGTTCGTGTCCTCAAAGAGACCCACCAAGTACGCCTTTGCCGCCTCCTACAGAACCGCAATGGCTGAGCTTTGGAACCTAAGGTCTGACTTCACAAGCCTCTGAAAGGGGAGCTTCCTGATCATGAGCTTCGTGCTCTTCTGGTACTTGCAGATCTCACGGAGGGGCAGTGTGGCTTCTTCACACCGTCGGTGGTAGGGGCGGACTTGCGAGCAGCCTTGGTGACGAGCTGCTTCCTCGGGGCCTTGCCGTCGGTGGACTTGCGAGCTGATTCCTCGGGGCCTTGTCGCTAGGGCCTTGCCGCCGGTTGACTCCAGAAGAAACCTAGATGATTGTTCTCGCACCTTGCTTCAGTTGCACATGTTTGAGAGAGCAGAGGCTAGTGGTTCCGTGAAGGAGCTGTTGCGCGTTCCTCTCCGATGAAGGCATGGAAGAGAGGGCTCCAGGTGCTTCCAACCTCCAACTACACCTGCAAGTTAAACTCACCTCGAGCATGAAGGGTCGGACAGAACTGATACACAAAAGAAAGATGGTGCATGTAATGAGTGCTTCCTATCTGGTGGCGGAAGGAGTTGTATGCGTGGAAGATCATGTGAAGGAGAGGGAAGGTTTGTCGTGCTCAGTTGAAGGGGAAAAATGGTTGAGTGGGACTCAAGTCCATGCTTTACTTAGTCCCACATCGGGAGAAGCCGAGTAGGAGGATTGTGGGGACGTGGATATAAGCAGAGGGAACCCACACAGAGACATATTAAACTCGGTTCGAGCCTTATCGAGCTCGAGCTGGCTCGATAAGAGGCTCGAGTTCATTGAGCCCGAGTTCGAGTTAGCTCGGCTGGGCTCGATCGAGTTTGAGCTCGAGCCCGAGCTCAGCAGGGCTTATCGAGCCCGAGCCCGAGCCAGTGTCTAGCTCGGCTCGTTGGGCTCGATAGCCAGCCCTAGTTTTAACCCAACGTTGTAGTGTTTGGAATCAGCTGCCAGCTCTTGTTCTTTCTTCTTTCGTTGAGCACATTACTTCCTGTGCACAGTCTGCAAGGGGGAGTACAACACCGGTTGTAGCGCAACAGCCCTTGTCAGAGAGAGGTGCGCGAGGAAGGGCTGGAGCTAGGTGTCGGGAAGGAGCGTCATGGGTGGATTGCCAACTCGTTCCCGGTGATCTCGCCAATGGGGAGTGAAGTTTGCAGCGGATTTATTGGCGTCGACGCCGAGGGCTCCTGCCTATCGAGGGTTTCATCCCTCTCTCTTGCTTGTGATTGCTGGGGTTATAAGGGAGAAAGAACCCATCTTCTTCTATGGGTAGCCTTGCAGGGGAGAGGGCTTCAGATAACCCTCACTGATAATGAACACGATCATGTCACCATGCAGAACCGGAGTGCAACAATTCAGGCAAATTTTCAGAACGATGGCACAGAAATTAAATCTCCAGGTGATAGTAGCAATCAGACAGATCTTTGATGGTTTGATCAATAATATTTACGAACAAAACCGCACCATAAACTTCAAGATCACGTATAAAAATAATAAAATCTGGAAGTTGAATCAAAAATCGACTTGCTCTGAGATATCATGCATAAATATAAAATACTTAAGCAGATAGATAATTAAAGTCACAAAGAGAAGAATATTTTGGTTTAGGGTACTTAAACAAAAAAATTTGGTTTTACGTGGGACCGTACTCCATGAGGAGCGCGATGAAACCGCGGGAGAATGACTTTGGGCTAACTATTGCATTATATTTCTCATTTAATACAAGGGATGTAAGGCTTCTTATATAGCTCTATCAATATGATCAAGTCTCACCACTCATCTATGTGGGACTAAACAACTTCCATCATAGAGGTCCAATTACACAACTATCTCAACAATTAGCAAACTGATTGATCGGTTAGCATAGACCAATCAATTAACACGATGAAACAACAATAAACCCTTCTTGAAGCAGTCGAAGTAAATGATCAGTCAACGTTGACTGACTGATCGGTCAACGGTTATGGAGATTGACTACAGCGACCATCTGCAGGAAGAGGATTCCCATCCATCGATGCCAACGATGATGAAAACGATTGAAAGCAAGTGTGGGAGGCCTCAACGCATATATGAATGCCGTCAATCACACCACAAAATCAGTGTGGATACCCTTAACGTGTATCACGGGAACTTCCACAAAGAAAATAACCATCAATCAGTTAGCATTTATACCATGTATAAAAACATTAAGCAAGAAGCACTCACGGATTTCACATAGAAACTTTCGAATGGGAAGGAGAAACTACGGCACCACAAATCCCTTAGACCTGTCAAGAGGCTAGACTTCTTTCTCTTTGTTACACCAGAAAAGAGGGGTTGATTTAAACATATAGATCGATGTGGTTAAGAAGATCCTCATCCGTGACCTGATAACCCAATAACACAACTCCATATTTTTATTGAAGGCATCGTCTTTGCAAAAGCTACTTCATTAAGATGTATAGACGAGAAAGAACAGGAGCCTTTAGGTAATTCATCAAGGAACACCTTATACGTATGTTTTTATAGTAGGATAATATGCCATGTGAAGACTGTAACATCATAATGTTGAAATGGCTTCGTTCATGCAGTGCTTGATTTTCTGTTAGTAGAAGCTTGCATTATCTTAGAATTTTCCATATTTGACAGAAGAACTGATCCACATATTCTTCTGAACAGGTTCTCAATGGCAATCCCTATAATAGAAAATGCGATGTATATAGCTTCGGCATCTGTTTATGGGAAATATATTGTTGTGACATGCCATATCCAGATCTCAGTTTTGCAGAGGTCACATCTGCAGTTGTTCGCCAGGTATGCATCTTGCATATTTCACCAAGGATGTCGAATTTGTTCATAGATGAATACTTGTTGTTTTAACCCCGGCATGATACCTGAGAAACTTTGCATTTTACAGCAAACGAGTCCAGTGCCAAACCCAACATAAAACAGTTGGTCTGTCTTGCAATTCATTTTAGTGATCAAATTCTATATTTGAATCTTTCCCCACATCTCGATTCAAAAATAGAAAATTCCACGCTTATGATGATGTGAGGAATTAAGGTAAGGCATGTATCCCTTGTTAATCACATGTATCATAATGGGATCCCAAGGTCTCTAATCCATCCTTGTGACCATCTTTCACCTGATATAGAGGTTTTTTGTAAATGAAACAGAAATTTAGGTATACAGAGTTTTAGAAGGGATTGCTGATTCATGTCATATTTCCTTGCAGTTTTTTCGTTAAAATTCAATCGATCAAATTTCGTAGCGTGTATCAATAATGCATCTATGTTCCATCCAGGTTACTAGTGGACTTCACTAGTTCTACCCTTGGTTATGAAAGGAGGCATATGTTTATGACCTTAGCATCCATTTCATCATTGTACATGTTGGATATGCCTTGAAGCCCATGGACTGAATTGGGATTCAATGCACTACTTCAGTGGATTTTTTTGGCAATCCGACAGGGTGGGGGGTCGCCGTTGTGAGACGGATTTTCAAGATATTTTTGTTTGCAACCCATCTGATATGTGCATTAAAGTTTGAATGGAATCATCTTACTATACACTCGATTTTTGATGAAGGTTGGGTTGTTGCTGCAACACCCTTAGGGTACATGTATTCTTTCGTCTCTTTCTTAGTGGATTTGCTCTTTGTCCATGGTTTTTTCTTTACTGCACTGATGGAGTTTCCACCAAAAATCTTTGTGTCTCTTTGTAGATGACTTATGATTGGGTTGTGCGACTTTTTTATCAGAACTGAAGGTCTTCTTGAATTTCTGAGGAGAGAAGCTGAAGTTTTTCGTGAATTTTTTAGGAGAGATCTGGCTAAAGGGATTACATTCTCAAGATAAAACCACTCTGCTCTGAAGATGATCCCATTGAGTGTTAACCAGATAGCTCATGATGTTATTATCGATCACCACACCTCAATAACATGACGGAATTGGTTCACAACTAAATTATCGTAAAAGTTCAGCTGAGAAGAGGAATTTAACCAAGCAATGTCAGTTGAATCCCAAACTTGGTGTATATAAGTGCAAGAATAGAATTAATGTGAGACGTCATTTGGCATCAACCACAAAAGGGACAAGTAGTGTTGGCTACTGGAGTAAAAATGGTCCTGTGCGTCCTTATTAGCATCCTCTCCAAATGCTGGATCCAAAGGAAAATCCTTATTTTCATAGGCATGTGCAACATCCAAATCAATTTGCAGCCACGTTCTCTTGCCCCATGTGAGTGCACAATAAACATTTTTTGACTAGAAAATGACCATCCTACTAGATCCAGTGGTCCCGTCGTACAGACAGACCCAAGAATCTGGAAATGAGCTCAGTTGGTTGAATAAAATCTTGAAGATGTTGATCAAGGAAACCTTCTACGAAGTACTATGTCTATGGGTTGTCTAGCTACGTATTATGTAGGGATGCATTACAGTTTGTGACCAAAACGAATAAATGACGGAGCAAAGTATTCAGGATCCCTCACCAGTCCAACCATCCAGTTATATCTTAAAGACCTTCCATCCCCCACCAAGGGTTTGGTGGAAGGGGGCAAATCTAGAGTCACAACGCAGACCCCCTTCTAGAAAGTCGTTGGTGAACATCTCCACTTCAGAATCAAATAATGAGCTGGAAGTGCATTAATCTCCCGAATCAGGCGGCATGTAAGATCTACTCCTTGTAACTGAGTCGACTAGGCCAAATCGGCCTATAGTCGGGTGAGCCCGAGTAATCAGGCGAGTACTCGGGTCAATCGGTCGATTTTTACTTGGAATTTTCTAGAGTTGGATGGATACATGCCTCAATACTTGACTGACACGATTACCCATTTTGACTTAGTGGGGCTTACTGTTAAACAATAAGCCTCCCCCCAAGGCTTTCTACGTGTGAGAGCTCACAAAACCCTCACCCATCCTCTGGAACCCCTTTTGTTGCACCGTCGAGCACTACCAACTCCATCGCCGAGCACCATCGGCACCTGGGAGACCTCCTGTTGCTGCTCTGACCCTTTAATGCCTTGCCAGTCACCGCTTCTCCCGCTCTTTCGCTCCTTTCCAATTCGTGTCGTAACTAGGCATTTTTCAAATTTCAAGATTTGTGTATATGTTTTGGTAGTGATGTTGCCTAGCTTTTGGTTAGTGGTCCCTAGCTTTTGGTTGACATTGCATGATGATACCTAGCTTTTGGTTTTGCTAAGTGATAATCCCTAGCTTTTGGTTGATGTTGCCGTAAGAATTAATGGATTATGAATACTTATTGAATTTGCTAAACCTTTAGGGCCCGTTCGGTTGGGGGGTTACCCCCAATTTGGGCGGGTTACCCCCCAAACCCCACATTCCTAACCCACTAGTGGGGTCCACTCCCTTCCCATCAAAAAAATTACATATTATACCATCATATCATCTAAAAATCATAAAATACTCAACTTCCACTCACTATTCCAAACTTCAATACAATCACATCACAACAACTACCCACTTTTTCAAATTTTAATACAATCATATCATAATAACTACCAACTTTTTCAAATTTCAATCCAATCACATCACACAAACCCTCCCAACCCTTAACCCACCAACCAAACACACAAACACAAAAACGGGTTATCCTCCCCTAGATAACCCACGAACCAAATGCACTCTTAAAGAGCGTGATCTTTTAGCTTAAAATTTAACCATATTTTAGAAAAGTTTATTTTGATGATTTGTTTTGCATAATGATCAATTAGATTAAATGTGTTTAAGAATGATTTGTTTTGCAACTGTGTTTTATTAACAAATAGGTTGAGTTATTTGAGTTTGATGCAAGAATTTGTTTGGGCAAAGGGTTCTGGTAACGAACGTGTACGATCCACTAAATGGAGTTGGCATATCTCGGCTTGTGGAGGAGTTGCATTATGCAAGGCTGGGGGCTTGGGAATCCACACTTCATCATCTTTGTTCATTATTTTATCTTAAAATCTCTTATAAAACACCTGTAAATATCAATAAATTCATTCTTTTACTAACCCTAATTCTTGTGTAAATATTCTATATTTATCACTATTTTCACCTAAAATAAATAAATAAATAAAAAGAAAATAAGAAAATAAAGACTATATGTAATAGATACATGCTGACTTTGCCCGAGAAGGTCAAGACTTGACCTAATTGATAAGGCATAAAGTAGGGGGAGATACGATCCAAAATACTAAAAATTCCATAAAATCATTTATCACTAGTATATATTCATCATTTGTACAATACTGTCTATAATGCACATTTTTTTCTTTAATTTATTTATCACCAAATTTTTATATAAAAATACTTTTTTCTTGAAAATTGTGCATAAAATCTTTTGTAAATAATAAAAATAATTGCAAATACAAATAAAATACAAATATTATATTTTGAATTAATTGTAATTGTATTTGACTTGTATAAAATACAAATAAAAATCACAAAATCAAAAATCAACAAAAATAAAATCATGTATAATGTATATATTGTATAGGTATCACTATGTATATATTGTACATATACCTATTTATTTAGGATTTAATGGGGTTGTCCCATGGGGGCAGCCGACATGGTTGCCCCGCCCCCTTATTTCGACATTTTTTTTTTCGAAAAATATCGCCATGTATATTCATCCATATATCCCTCCTATACGTCATTCAAATTTCGTCAGAAACAGAGACTCCTACGGACTCCATCGAGATGTTGTCGATTTAAAAAATCCTATTACTGTTAAAAAATGACTGTCTGGATGGAGGCCGTAGGAGTCTCTGTTTCTGACGAAATTCAAATAGCATATAGGAGGGATATAAGGATGAATATACATGGCGATATTTTTTGAAAAAAAAATAAAAAAAACGCCGAAAATGGCGTGGGGGCAGCCCCATTAAACTCATTTATTTAACCTTATAAATTAATTCCTAAAAATCAAATAAAAATTTCATTAAATTAACTTTATTTTATCCTTAACATTTTTTATTTACATTATTTAATTATTTAAAATCATTTTTGATTTTTAATTCATTTATTTAACTTTTTCTTGCCTTTTTGTCGTTTTCCTTATTTTGGCATTTACCCCTACACGTTCCGATTGGTCGATCCGAGCCATTCCCCCACACTTCTCACCTACTGACCCTTCTTCTCGGATTTTCCCACGCGCTCCATTTATTAATCGGCCCCGACTCCTTTGCCAAATTTCTAGCCCATTCATTCTTCTCCATCGCCAGCCCACTCTCTCTCCGCCAATCATGCATCGATCAACTCGTGATTTCAATTTCAAATCTGTCGGAGCTTTTTCTATAAATGCATACCAGTCGTCCCCTTTCGCCATTTGATCCAATTTGACCCTAATTATTTCGCCCAAGATTGGTCCAGGAGACGCTCAGGTGGAAGGTGAGTGCCACATCAGTCATGAGAGCGATGAATCGGTGGTGGATCGTGGTCCTACGCCGGGTAGTTGAGCTTCGGGAGGAGCTCCGCCGTGTCGAGCTTCCAGAGCTATTACAGCCCTGTCGAGGCATAATTTTTATGTTTTCTTCTTCGTATTTTCTTCTGCAGTTCATTTCCTATTTTGTTTCTTTAATTCCCGTTCATAATCAGCTGATTTCCAGTAATTCCATAGATCAGAGCATTAGTCTTTGATCCTCTGTTCATTCGATCTTTAAGTTGATTCCGTCCGCCGATCATCCTCGTCAATCCGTCATTCGCTTCTCCATCTTCCTCCATACCTTATCACTCGGATTGATCTCCGGATCACATCCAGATCTCAGACCCGACTCCCTAGCACACACAAGATCTGAAATACTCTCGTTCACCCTATTTTTGGTTTGATTTCATGCAATAAAAGAGGCCGGAGCTTCGCCTCTGAGCAAGTGTTTTTCTGCATGTTGAAGGAGCTCTGGATCTAACGTATAGCATATGATCTAATGCTGGGTATAGGTTCCTGGAGCAGTGAAGTTCAACACCCTCTAGATCAATGGTCTGGTAATTTCACGACGATCCAAGGTACGCATCAGGGCGGGATCTAAGAAGCTGTCATCTGAGACCGATTTGAAGTGGAGTAGAGTCAAGACGAGAGAGATCCATGCCGATCAAGTTCGACGAATCTCAGGCGCTTCCTAATTCTTCCAGAGCATCTCCTAGCCCTTCGATCAAGAACAAGGCACCCAGACTAGATCTTGACCGTTGTTTGAGCCCCGAAAGTCAGTCGTGGATTGAAATCCCCAGATCAAATCCTATTCATCCATGTGTGCATCAACCTCGATTGTCAGATCAGACTTTCATCACCATCCAATCATCCAAGTCACCACGTATTTAAAGGGTATAATTTTACCCTAGCCCCAACTTTTATTTTAATTGCAAATAAGTCTGCATTCAACATGTGTATGTTTTTCCTTCATTGAACATTTGCATTTTGTTCCCCGTAGTTTATTTTATTTGCACATTCGCATGTGCCTTGCACGTGTTTCTTGGGTTATTTGCAATAAAAAGTCTGTATGTATATATTATTAATTAGACCCTGGAAATAAAATATTTACATTTTGGTCAATTCCAGTGGGGCTCCTGTGTGCCCGCACGCATTTTTTTAGACAAATTGCACATTTGGCCCCTGCATTTATTTATTTATTAATATTTAGTCTATAAACTATAAATATTCGCATATATACCCCTGTGGACATGCATATTATTTTGCATGTTAAAAATCAAATGAAAATTAGCAAACCACTTTTTAAAATTCTGCGAAAATCATGTTAGGCTTTTGTTAAATACATCTTTCATCATAATTTTATTCCACATTTTCATCATATTTATTAATTTTCAAAAATTTAAAAACAAAATAAAAATTCCCTATTTGCATTTAAAATCAATAAAAAAAATATAAAACTTTTGTGAAAAATTCTAAAAAAAATCCTGGTTGTTTATTTTCATTTCTTTCAATTTATGTACCATTTTCGTATTTTTACTCCTTATAAATACCAAAAAATCATACAACATTCAAAAACATAAAAAATTCATAAAAAATTCATAGAAAACCCAAAAAAACCATAAAATAACTTTCTGGAAAATATAAAAATTCTACTTTCTTCCTATGTATATTCCATAAATTTTTGATTTCATATGTTATTTTAAAAATCCAAAAACAATGGCTTTGTGTTTTGTTTGATTTATTTCCTTTTTATCTAGTTAAAAGCTATAAAAATCTAAAAATTGTGGAAAAAATATAAAAACATTAAAAATTTGTTAGAAACTCAAAAAATAATTTTTTTAAATTTTCTGCGTATTTTACCAATTTGTAAAAATCCAAAAAGTTGTCTCTCTCTTTCTTTCTTATTGAATTCTTTTATTCATTTTTATTTTCTTTTGTCTTATAAATTTAAAACTTTTGCAAAATTAAAAATCATAAAAATACAAAATTAGAAAACCAAAAAAAATTAAAATGAAAATTCCATAAAAAATAAAAGAATTCAAAAATACAAAAAACCAAGCATAGTGTTAATAGAAGTTCCTTTTTAATTCATTGCTCCTTTCATTGATTTATTAACCCTTGGGATTTTTTAGCCTCCCTGATTCGATCATGTACGCTATACAAGTAAATAAATATCACTCATAGTTATGCTACTTTCTTTTTCTTGTTTGTTGACTTAAGCCGTGAATAAAAAATACTAATTTTTGTTTGACGCTTCTTTGGGTTGCGACGACCACAATTTACTTGTGAATAATTACAGTAAATAAAAGTCTAAATTTTAACATTCAATAGGGCTCCTGATGCGGCTTGGATTATTGCAGGGGACTTCAACGTGAATTTGCTATCTCAGGATCGGCCTGGGGGCAAGGGGGAAGGGATGTTGGTTCGACGGAGTTATTGGGGGTGGTGGAGGATCTTAGTCTTCAGGTGATCGATGTTGAGGCATGTGTTTACACTTGGCATAACCATGGTTCAAAAAAACACGCCTCGAGGCGTATGAGGTGTACGCCTCGAGGCGAGGCAGCCTGAAATCGCCTCTGAACGATTGCCTCGACAGGGTCTTCAGAGGCGATCACCTCACTTGGACGCCTCGGCCTCATCGAGACATTTTTTTTCAAATTATTTTTTATGTTAATTCATTTATCCTATTAACAATTTCAGATGTTTATAAATGTGTTGTTTAGGATATAATTATATAAGATCAATGCTTAAATTTGGCCGCTTTCATGTTCATATTTACTATTAAACATGTCCAATCATATCAAAAACTCTTAAATTATGCCCTTAAACATACGAATCCACAAGTATCATAGAAAAAATTACCTGTAAACCTATTTTTAGGGAGTTGTCACATAATGAGCTATGTAATATACCGAGAAGATCAAACAAGATATAATTCAAGGGGAGTTTATGTACTACTCCCATTCAAACAGATCCATATATCCAAATAGAAAGAAAATCCTTAATAAAAAATTTCTTTGGTCCTTTGGGAAGAAGTTTATGTACTGCCCCCACACCCCCGCAGGGGGGAGCACACCTGCTCCCCCTAGACTCCCCCCCAGGATCGTTGATCGGGCATAGGCATGGTATGACAGGAAGGGGTGCATACGACGATTCTTCAACTTAGGTTAGATGGTTAGAATTCAGGAGAATATCAACAGATTCAATCTCTGATTGGATGGAAAATTAGTAAAAAGGCATATACAGTTGTATATCTTTTCCTTCGGTGTTCCTATCTTTATTATTTCATCATATATTATAGTGGTTTATATCATATGTTAGTTAAAATATATATAATTTTATTAGTTCATATTTTGTTATAGTTTTTATAAGTTTTTTCCTTGTAAACTGAGGCTTACGCCTCGACCGCCTCGAGGCTACGCCTCGAGTCGATTCCAGGGAAACCGCCTCTTTCCGTTTTTAGTTTTTTCAAACCTTTGGTGTAACGCGAGATTGAGGTCCCGTATTGATCGATTCTTGATGTCTACTGAGGCCCTGGAGTTTTTCCCGATGGTAGAGGCTCGTGCCTTACTACGGGCGCACTCAGATCATGCAACACTTCTTTGGTCCTTTGGGGAGGAAGTGTGACCTCGGTCGTTCTTCCGCTTCGAGCAAGCTTGGCTTTTAGAGGAGGGCTTTAGGGAGTCTGTGGCGGCCTTTTGGGAGGGATGCAGTCCTTCGGGATCCCCCACGTGCAGGTTGTCTGCCAAGCTGGCGGTACTCAGAGGTCACTTGATGGAGTTCAATAAGGAGAATCGCGTTGAGGAGGAGCCGGTGGATGAGGGCACATGCTGAGGTCTGCAGATTAGATTAATTGGAGGATGAGAGGACTCTGACGGTCGAGGAAGTGTTGGTGAGGGGAGGTCACTTGGAGAAGATTCTTCTGAAGGACAAAAAGGAGGTCAGTTGGAGGCAGAGGTCCATGCAGATATGGTTGAGGGAGGGTGATGCGAACAGAAGTTCTTCTATGCAATGACTAGCGGGAGAAGGTGCAGAAACTTGATTCATTAGGTGGCTATTGGGGGGGGAGACTGGGAGGTAAGTGTGGCGTTGCTCTCACATTTTCAGGAATTTGGCAGGCGGACGACTCGTGCTGGTTGGGGTTGGCAGGGGAGAGGGGTCTTGCAGATTATGGAAGATGATTCGGAGGTTGTTGTTCAGGCGCAGTTTCAGACTCGATGATCAGATTCCGAGTCTTCAGTTGACTCACACTCCTTGAAGGAAGGTTCCCAGAAACCCTAGGGGCTC
Organism: Ottelia alismoides; assembly: GCA_037367405.1. Classification (NCBI taxonomy): domain Eukaryota; kingdom Viridiplantae; phylum Streptophyta; class Magnoliopsida; order Alismatales; family Hydrocharitaceae; genus Ottelia; species Ottelia alismoides. The sequence continues at coordinate 266,558 of JAZKJV010002011.1, read as the reverse complement.
GTGCGTGGTTGAGCCCTAACCAAGGGGGCCATTCAAATAAGAATAATTGCTTGATTTGGGCCCAGATGTGGGCCGATGTTTTAAAAAAAAAGGTTTATAAGCCTGTTAGGGTCGGCCAATTTAAAAAAAAATGTAAAGCTGAGGGCGGCTTAAAAAAAAGGGAAAAAAAGAGAGAGAGATTAAAAAAAGGGGTTTCGAAAAAAAAATTGAAAAAAAGGGAGCGAGAGATAAAAAGGCGCGTACAACTCAAAAGTCGTACGCATTTTTGAAAAAAAATGAAATGAAATGACGGCTATAGAAAAAAAGGGGGGTTGACATAGCCGGAAAAAAATGTGTTAAAAAAAAGAAGAAGAACGGGATTTTTACGTGGAACCCTACTCCGTGAGGAGCGGGATGAAACCACGGGAGAAGCCCTCAAAGGGGCGGATACTTCATTCCTTTTTCTCAATGAGTACAGGAGGTCTGGGGCTCCTTATATAGCCTCTCCAGAGCCTCCAAGTCCCACCACTAGACAATGTGGGACTAAACAACTGGATGGGGTAAATGGATCTCCTCCAGGATCCATTTACCCTGCTACAACTCATGACGCATAGAACTAATACTCCAACGCTCCCCCTCAAGCTGGAGCATGCAATGCTCAGCTTGGACAAACAGAAAGATACTCAACTCAACACTACAGGACACTACGGACAATATCAACCCAACGCGCACATTGCTGCAGTCGAGGACGTTGCTTCTCATGTCGTGCAGGTGAGGAGGACGAACGGGCTGGAGTGTGAGTCTTCTGAATCTCCTCGTCGGAGAGCATGCGCTCTGAACTGCGCCTGTCAGAGTCGCTGCAACTGAAATGAGTCTCCTCGTCGGAGTACTCTGAGTCTCTCCCATCTGGCTCAGAGAATGGTGCACTGCTCTGGTGTACCTATGATACCACATGAAAATCCTTGCCAACATATGGCATAGGGAATGGTCCTTTACTCTGGAGTCCCTATGGCTCACATGAAAACTTTGGCCTGACAACCAGAAGAATGATGGGGACCTCTGACAATGATGGCAACATATGCTCATCTGAAAATGACCGCACACTCGTGTTTGTCTGAAACTGAGTCTCTCTCTGGAGATCTCAAAAATGGGCCTCATCATGGAGTGCCTCGAACTTGGACCCGGGATCAATCGTCGAGTCTGAAACCGAACTGTAGAGTCTGATCAACTGACTGGTCTAGAGACTTGCATCTGAATCTGGAATCTGGATCATGTACAGACCTGTGACTCTACATATACTCCCCCTTTCTCCCATACTTGTCGGAACATGAACATCGACAAAGTTGGGAGAAGACAAGATAAATAGGGGGTAAACATTCTAAAAAAAATTCTCGCGGCTTTTTATTTTTTTTAAGCCGTCACATTTTTTTCATTCATTTTTTTTAAAGTCGTTCAACTCCTTTTTTTTACGGCTTTGCATTTTTTTGGGAATTTGCGTACGGCTTTTTTTTTGTGTACGCGTCTCTTTTCATATCATTTTTTTTCTTCTCGAAATGCCTCTTTTTTTTTGAAACACACACACACGGCCCAAAGGGCCCATCATTTTTCCTTTTTTTTCTTCTTCTTTTTTAACAAATCTCCTTTTTTTTCAAGTCATGGTCCACTTGGGCCATCAAAATAACCCCCCCCTTTTTATGCACGACACTATGCTCTCCCCTTTTTTTTCTTTTCCCTTTTTTTTTACAATTGCTATTGGGCCCATTCGGCCCAGGAAGAAACAAATGCCCCCACTCTCATTAGGGTTCCCCGATGGGAAAACCCCCTCTCTTCATCGAAATATGATGCCGCCGACCTGGATGAGGGGTGCGTGACGGAGCCGTCGCAGCTTGGACAGCTCCCTGGAGGTGTCTGGCGAGCGAAGGGGCCTGGAACCTCGATGGCGCGAGGAGGCCTGAGGAGGAGGGGCTTCACGCCGCCAACTGGGCTGTTCTGTGACGTCGTGAGGCACGAGGCTGCGCGACCACCTGCGGGGGGAAAACAGAGCGTCGCCGCCAACCGTGGAGGGGAGAGGAGTCGCCGCCAAGAAGGTGCACGCCTGACGTGCGGAGGAGTTCAGATTGATGCGCGCCTGATGCCTGGGGACACGCCGTGCCAGAAGAAAGCACGTGATGTCGCCTTCCTGCTGGATCTTGATGCTGCGGGAGGCACTGTGTGAGAGATGTACCTCCCCTTTGAAGGATGTGCCGCCGCCTTGAGGGGATTAGGGCTCACGATGGAGCGAGAGCGGCAGAGCCGCTGCCTGGAGTCGGGGGCTTGCCGCATCGTGGAGTCAGGGGCTCGCCGCATCATGGAGTATGGCGGTAGATCCGCTGCCGCTTGAGGTGCTCTGCCTTTGCCCGATGGCAGTAGATCTACTGGGGATCTGATGGCAGTAGATGCATTCCTGAAGAACACGCCGCCTGGAGCATTTCGCAAGGATCAGGATGCTGCGGCTAGGGGTTTTACCCCTCGAAGATGCCGCCAAATCACTAGGGTTCCATAAACAGGAACTCAGAACAGTACCCAAACCTTATCGAATCTCGAATGATCTTTATAAAAAAAGATTTTCAAGAACTGAACACCATAATCAACTTTCGAACAAATAAAATAAAAAGAACTCCGCGAGAATCGAACCCGCTCTGATACCATGTTAGAAAAATTGGAAGCGGAAGCAATAACATGGATAAAATGATAAACAACGAAAAGAAGAACGGGATTTTTACGTGGAACCCTACTCCGTGAGGAGCGGGATGAAACCACGGGAGAAGCCCTCAAAGGGGTGAATACTTCTTTCCTTTTTCTCAATGAGTACAGGAGGTCTGGGGCTCCTTATATAGCCTCTCCAAAGCCTCCAAGTCCCACCACTGGACGATGTGGGACTAAACACTGGATGGGGTAAATGGATCTCCTCCAGGATCCATTTACCCTGCTACATCACAATAGGCGCATACACCTTATACTCCAACAGAGGTATTAGTGGTGAAGTTCTTAGAGGAGGAGAACCATACAAGCGTTGTTTAAATTGAATGCAGTTGGGGAACTGGGACCGGATGGATTCCTGGTGGGTTTCCACATCAAGGTAGGTAATATCGGTATCGACATCGGTGTCAGCTACTTGTCGATACGGTATATCGATGACATATCGATGCCATATCGCCCAAATGGGCCCGATTTTGTGAAGGAAATAGCCTTGGAAGGGCAAATATCGATCACATCGGCGATATATCGGTCACCTGTCGATATATCGTCGATATTTCGCGGTATGGCTTACCCTATTGAATTATGGGGGATGGTCAAGAAGGATGTCATGGAGGTATTGGAGGAGTTCAGAGCGTGAAACAAGGGGTTTAAAAGGCTGAACAAGGCGCTCATTTTTCTGCTGCCCGAAAAGGGCACCCTGACTAGGGTGGAGGATTACATGCCTATTGCACTTTCCAATGCTATTTACTTGGTGGTGTTGAAGATCCTTGCGAACCGGTTGCGGAAGGTGCTACACATGATTATCTTGCCTGAGTTGTCGACATTTGTTCCGGGGAGAGCTATTACAGACGGGTTGGTTTTGGCATCAGAGATGGTCACGGATTGGAAGAGAAGCGAGACCAAAGGGGTGCTCTAGAAGGTTAATTTTTATGATTGTGTGGACTGGAGATTCTTGTGGCTTCGTTGGAGAAGTGGGGTTTTTCAGAGTTGTAGATCGCGTGGATCAAGAGATGCGTCACTACGACTTCAATGGTAGACCGGAAGGGGGCTTTTTCCAGCCGCAGGGGGTAGTAGGCAGGGTTGCCCGCTATCCCCACTCTTGTTCGTATTGGTGGCCGATACTCTGGCTGTGATGATAAGGTTGGCAGTTGAGGGGGAATGATGTGAGAGGCCCGCTCCTTCTCGGATCTGGGATACCCGTTTACATATTACCCGTAGTATTATGTTCGCTAAAGATCGCATTAGAGAACTGGAAATTAGGGATTTTTTTATTTACTTTATGAATGACATTCACAAATTAACCAATAAACCACAGAACTACAATATGTCACAATTATATTGCATAAATTTCCATAGCAGTTAACATGTAACAACAGAATTGCATTATATACATGCATCCCAATTGTATCAAAAGAGAAATAAAAGCATTTGTAATATCCTTGAACAAAATTATAACATACATACCTGATATGTTTTGCTTCAGAAACTGACGTTCAACTCTCCCAATACCACGGTGCAGGTATTTTGCCTGCAATCCATGCAATAGGGAGAAAAGAACATCAACAAATGTTGAGTAAATCTTATTAATTAGAAGTAACAGGAAATTTTAGTGGCTCCAAAAGAAAGCAAGTAAGTAAGGCTTAGTAATTAAATTTAGAGCTATTGGCAATGAAACAAGTTTTCTAGTTATTCAGCAAGTGAATTTCCCGACTTAGTTACCCTACCTTAATTTCCCAATATTTATCATTTGATATATAGATTATATGATCCATATTTAAACTATCATCTTTTACTTAATTATAAATCATGTTTAATGGATCTTGGAGATGTGGGTTTTGAGTCCTTGTTCTTGGTCTTTATCTATGTCTCAGATTTAGTGGATAATCTGGGATCTTGATCCGAGTATGATCTCATATTATGATTCTAAGGTATGACTCCAGTATAAAAATGTATATGATTTCCGTTTTTCCCCATCAATTTCAAATTTCATTGATTTATTCAATGCCTATCATGATTGAGATGATTCAGATATCTTGAGTATTTAATGATTGACATGGTCGAGATAATTCAGGTCTCTTCTGATGATTGTGAGTCATGTGGATAGATCATAGTAAGTGTAGATGATGAGTCTGATGTTTTGATTCTTTTCTTGCTGAATTTATCAAGCATAGTGGATAGTCTGTGGTCTTGGTCTAGGTAAGACCTCACACTATGACTCTAAGGCGGTAAGGAAGCCTTAGGGTTAGTGTGCCTCCGTAGGCATGCGGTGGAGTAAAATGCATACTAACTAAGTTCCCAACACGTCCACTAGCTAATTCAAACCACTGTGGTAGTAGCTCGTAGTCTGATAAGGATGATTTTCATAAATTGATCTTTTTTCTTCGTCATGAAATACTGGCGGAACAGTAACTAGCTTAATGGAAACTAAGCTCAACTACAACCAACTCAACTGTAATTCATCTCAACTTTAGCCAAACTCATTTGTGACTCAATTCAATCTCAAATGTAACCCCAAATTCAATTGTACTGATTCAGATGTAGCCATAGAGGATTCAGATGTATACATGGATGATTTGATGTAGCATCGCCAAGTCTGTTGGCGAAAAGTAAACAAAAACTCAAGCGGTGAAGTAGCCTACAAAAGAGGCTCTTCCGTCTCGCCCTCTAAGTGGAAGAGCGGTCCAATAGAGGGATAGGTCTACTCCAAAACTACGCCACTGAGACGGGTGAGAGAGACTCTCCGGAAAAGTCACTCTAAAAGAAAACCGACCCGACCGGTATGGGCTAACGAGCTTGAAAAACTAAAACCAAGGGTCCTCCGGCCTAGGTACCCTAAAGAACAAGAGTCAGCGGAACTGGTCTCTAAAAGAAAACATGTGGATCCCAGAGAGGCGTAAAAACTGCTAGCGCTCGCGAAAAAAACCGCGAAAAAGACTATGATCCTAGACCCACGCACTAAGCGGTTGTTGCCCTAACTGGGCTTCCTAATCTCCCGCCCGGCTGAGGGTCACCGCACCCTCACACAGTCAGGTATAAAGGTCACACTGACTGGCACTCTTAATTATTAGTCATCACTGACTTGATCCCTCATCCTTTCTTAATCCTTTATGTGGTTGATTGTACGGATCTATGTCTTTTTGATCAACGATCTTATTGATATAACTGATTCATCTATCCCATCATTTCTCAATATCTTTAATGGTTGACTTTACAAATCTAGGTATTTTGTCACTACCTATCTTTGGTGATATGTATAAATAGTAGAGTATACCTAAAAGATTAATTTATGACGATGATCGGTCTTTGAAGTCACATGTTATTATTTCTAAAATCATAAGATTACCATCTATGCTTTGGATATGGATCTTGCTAGTCTTTATCATTTTGTTTTGTATGGTACCCATACAAGAATCATGTCTCAATTGTTCCAGTTGAAACATCAAAAGAGGGGTATTATCTGATCATTTGCCATAACATCCTATAAATAATGAATTGTATGAATAGTATACTATACATAATGATCAATTGATTGATGATTTCTTATTTGTAAAGATCTTGAGAAATCATTTGTTGACTTTGAGAGGAGTTTTAATATTTTAAAATATGAATTCTGAGAAAATGTCAATGCTATATAATACAAAGGGGTTATTGGGAAGCTATTACGTATCACTTTGAATCGCGTAGACATTGTTCATGTAGGTAGCAAAGTAGGTTAGTTCATGGGTCACACTAGGATGTTGTTATAATGCTATATATACATTATGACTTCTTTAGGAAAGTATCATCTCTTCCTCAGCAAGGAGTCTCTGGGTTTCACTATTTGTGCATATGTATATTATGTAAGTTATCATGTAGACAAGAAACCCATGACAAATTTTAGTTTATACTTTGGATGAAACCTCGTCACATTGCACAATAAGAAACCAGCAGTTGTAGCCATATATCGTGTAGAATGTGAGTATAGAGTCCTGACTCAAGCAAATGTAAAAGCTATATAGATAGATCCTTAGGGGTATATGTTCTTATAGGAGCCTCTACCCATGCAATCAAATTGTGATATTTATACTGAATTATTCATAGATACAATATTGTTTTCCACCAAAGGACCAAACATGTGAAGGTTAATGGCACATGATCATCTCTTCGAGCAAGTTCATAACAATCACTCTATGAAGCTCCATGTTAGCAGTTGGAATTCTTGGTTGGTGTGATCTAATGCTTGTTATGTTTAGAACATGTCACAATCTCGAGTTGTTGTCTGCAGCTCATCTGTTGGGGGACATGACATTATTTTGATATGAATTCTGTTCAGTTTATAAGCATTGACATCATCCTTATTAGGATTTCATTCCAAAATAATGCATCTTTAGTCACAAGTGCATCAAAGTATCTTATGATCGACTTTAGGACTCTCTTTATCATTGAAAATAGTAATTGAATATGTCCCTTATGTAAAGAACAGGCAGTTGATTAATAGGGAGTCATTGCTTTTAATTATAAAGGAAAGTCATCCAGTTTTAAGGTTGAGTTTTTTTTAGGAATTTTAGAGGCTCATGTTATTTATATTTATGAATTGCTTCATCCTTCTCAGGATTCCATAAGAAAATGCATGTCATTTTTCCACAAATTTCTATTTTTATGTCCTAAAAAATTGTTGCAAATTAATGGCTTGAACTTAGGTTAATTTGCATGCTAAACCCAAATTTTTATCCTCAAAATTTTAAGAAATCAAGAGCATATATAATGGTTGTAAAGTTTTGATGAATTCCATATAAAACTTCACATTCTCATATAATTTCATAGGCAATTTAAGGTATTGAATCATGCATGGATGGCAGCAAGAGGAGAGGGAAAGATTGTACCTTTAATCCTCTAAGTTTGAGGGTATTTGTGTTTTCATTTAACATGCAACAATAGCTAAAATACCTGCAGGACAACATAAAAAGGAAAAAAAACTGAATTAGAAACTTCAACATTGACTTTAATGAAAGTAAAGTAAAGAGATATATGTACCTTTGAATATCTCCACTTTGGAGATCCAAACTTGCTTGCAACATCCTTTTCTCGACAGGAGCTTCAGTTCATTCGGATCCGGATGTTACATGATGCTTTGGTTTTACCAAGGAGGAGATTTCCATCCCATTGTTGCAGTATGCGAATGATACGGTGATGTTCCTGGGGGATGATCCAGAGAAGATTCTTTGGGCATCGCATATTATGGACATTTTTTAGGATGTTTTCGGGCTCGTGGTGAATGGGAAGAAGTCAGTGGTGGTCTCCTTTGGCCTTTCGAAGGTGGAGTAGGTAGGTGTTTCGGGGATTCTGGGATGCATGACTTCCTTCTTGCCCATTACGTACTTGGGCCTTCCTCTGGTGGCGGGAAAGCCGAGGTTCAGGGATTGGAGGGATTTTATTGGAGAGGTTGGAGGCGAGGCCGTCGAGGTGGAAAGCGTCTATGCTCTCTAGGGGAGGGAAGCTGGTTTTACGGAAGCATGTTTTTTCAATGATTCTAGTGTTCTTCTGCTCTACGCGTGCGTTACCTGCGAGGGTACGAAACAAGATCGAAGCCTCGATGAGGAGATTTTTGTTGGGCTGCCGGTTGTTAGGGCAGGAAGGGAATTCATTTAGTGGATTAGCATAAGGTGACGTCATCGAAGAAGGGCAAACTTGGGATAATGCAAATGAGAGAGATGAACAAGGCATCTTGGCGAAGTTGGTAGTTCGGATATGGGGGAGTTCTGATGATATGGTTTGCCAATTGCTGAGGAAGATGTATGGGGTGGATATAGTGTTGGAGGTTAGTCCGGGTCGTTTGCCATCATCGTTGTGGAAGGGGATCGCTGAGGTGGTTGTCGGAGATTGCCAATTTGTTGCGGCCGGTGCATGGGAATGGTGTGGGGTTCCGATTCTGGTTAGATGATTGGACGGGAGATGGGGCTTTGGAGGAACGTTGCCCACGTCTGATGCGGTTGGTGGGGGACAAAGAGGTGACAGTGCAACACGTCTGGGAGGGTAGGGTGTGGACCCCGATGTTCGCTTCTGGGTATCTGATCAGATGGTGGAGGAGTTCCTTGCCTAACAGACAGAGCTCTTGCAGTGCAAGGCACCGACTTCGGGAAGAGACCATTTTCGGTCAGGAGATGGGAGATTCACGGTGAGGAAAGCATATTTTTTTTGTGAATGAAGGGGTGGTAGTGCATGATGAGTTAGCGGTGGACACGTGTATGATTTGGAGGTGTAGAGCACCGAACCGCGTTAGGATTTTCCTTTGGCTGTTCCAGATTGGAAAGGTTCTTACGAAGGCTCGCCGAGGGTATATGCTGGGCACGGAGGATGTTGGGTGCAACAGATGCGGTGCGGTCGAGGAGGATGCGGACCACTTGTTCCTCTCTTGCCCGTTATCGGCGGAGGTTTGGGCCAGGGCCACTATTCCATGGCTGGGGAGTCGGAATGGGGCCACGTTTTCGAGGGATATCAGATTATTTTGCGACACTGGGCATGAGGATAGCTTCCTTCCTTTTGTTGTGGTGTGGTCTATATGGTGCACCAAGAATGGCATCACTTTTAAGGGGCATAGGTTTTATGCTGAAAATGTGGTTGAGTATTTTAGGGTGTTGGGCTCTATGTGGAAATCGTGATGTAACGAGTTGTGTTGTAATTATGACATGATATAATCTTTTTCTTTTTAATATAATATACATACTCTGTGAGGTGGGTCCTGACTCGGGAGGCCACCCATATTTTTCTTCAAAAAAAATGTTTGATGTAAGAATGCATATCCCTAGATTTAGTTTGATGCAAGAATGCATATCCATATAGTTTGAGTTACTTGGGATAATAGTTTGATGCAAGAATGCATATCTCTGAAGCATGCATATCCCTTGATTTTGTTTGATGCAAGAATTTGTTAGAAGTACATCTAATTTGAAGTAATAATATATTGTTGAGTTACTTGAGTAATTGATTTTAATATTTTATTGTATTTGATTTTAAATGTTAGTAATTTGTTTATATAGTTATTTCAAGTGTGTTAACTTATGAGTTTGTGACTATGTAGATGGCTACACCTCTGGCGAACATCGCTTCTAGTAGCAACTCGTCTTTTTATGTGCCGCTAGGATCAAGTGATCATGCATGGCAATATGATAACTGTTATAAAATAGGAAGCGGAAGCAGGATGATAAAACAGAGTATAATCTAGAAATATGAAACTGGAAGTACACAGATTTACGTGGAACCCTATTCCGTGAGGAGCAGGATGAAACCACGGGAGAAGGCCTCAAAGGGTCGTGTTTGTCTATTGACTTTCTCATCTGATACAGGAGGTGTGAGGCTCCTTATATAGCCTCCACAGAGCCTCCAAGTCCCACCACTAGTAGATGTGGGACTAAACTCTTGGATGGGGTAAATAGATCCTGGAGAGATCTATTTACCCATCTCCCATACATGTGACGCATATATCAATTACTCCAACACTCCCCCTCAAGCAGGAGCATGCAATGCTCAGCTTGGACAAACTGAAAGAAACTCAACTCAACGCTACAGGACACTACGGATAATATCAACCCAATGCACACAATTGTTGCTGTCGAGGACGTTATTTCTCATGCCGTGCAGGTGAGGAGGATGAACGAGCTGGAGTATGAGTCTGCTGAATCTCCTCGTCGGAGAGCATGTGCTCTGAACTGCGCCTGTCAGAGTTACTGCAACTGAAATGAGTCTCCTCGTCGGAGTACTCTGGCCCGACACAATATGTGGACAACTGCTCCATCTCTGAAAAAGGGTCAAACTGAATAAGGGTCGTGGTTGTGCAATCCTCGTCGGAGTCCACGGTCGCTGGAGAATGGAGTCTAAAAATAGTCTCCTCTTCGGAGAACTGGGTCTCTCCCATCTGGCTCAGAGAATGGTACACTACTCTGGTGTCCCTATGATACCACATGAAAACCCTTGCCAACATGGCATAGGGAATGGTCCTCTACTCTGGAGTCCCTATGGCTCACATGAAAACTCTGGCCGAAACAACAAGAAAAGATGGGGACCACTACAAAAGATGACAAACATGTGCTCATCTGAAAATGACTGCAAACATATGCGTGTCTGAAAATGAGTCTCTCTGGATAACTCGAAAATGGGCCTCCGCATGAAGTGCCTCGAACTTGGACTTTGACCAATCTGTCGAGTCTGAAGAACTACGCATCACACCTGTGGACTCGGAATCTAAACGTCGAGTCTGAATCTTGTGCATGGATAATCTTCATTTGAACTGAACTACTGTAGAGTCTGAACAACTGGTTGGTCTGAAGAATCTGTATCTGAGATGCCTTGTGGCTCTACACCATACTCTCACTTTCTCCCATACTTGTCGGAAAACATGGACGTCGACCAAGTTGGGAGAAGACAACAATGATGGAGACAAAACAAAAACCACTTAGCCGATCACACATTTGTCGGCTTTTCAAAACATTCATCATTTTTTTAAACAAATTTTTTTAAGCCGTTGACATTTTTTCCGGCTTTTCACTCCTTTTTTTACTCGCGTACGGTTTTTTTGTACACAACTCTTTTTTTTAAAACATGGAACTCTCGGCCCAAAGTTGGACCCAACTCTTCCTCTTCTTTTTTTCAGCCCACTGTTGGGCTTAAATACAATTGAGCACCCACCTCTACATTTTTTTGAATAAAGCAAGTGCTCTTTTAGGGTTCCCACGATTAGGACCCCCCTTGGAACCCTAGCCCCCTCGATGGAGTTCTGTGCGTCGTCGAGGATTGATATGGTACCACCTGCTCGAGAGGAGAGAAGGGAATCCTGCGTGAGATAAGGAGGCGAGAGACGCGCTGGAGAGGGAGACCAAAGCCGCCTGAGGCGCTTGCACGGAGGAAGAGGTGCACCGCCTGGGCACGGCTGGAGGCGCGTGCGCGGGTTGCTGGGGCGCGTTCCGCCTGACGGAGGGAGGGTCGGCTTCATCGCGGGCTTGGCGCAAGGATGAGTGCGCCTGGGGCTCGCCGACCGGGTGCTGCCTGGGGGATCGAGAGTGTTCTGCATTTGGAGTTTGACCGCGTGCCGCATGTGCGCGCGCTGGGGAAGGGAACCGCCTGGAAGGGAACCGCCTATAGAGTGGCTGATGCGGCCAGGGCTTTGTCGCAAGGACGAGGGTGTGCCCTGCATCGCCAGTTGCTGGGAGGGATGTCGTCGTCCGCGGCTTCGCTGGAGAATGGACACGCGCCTGGAGGGATCTGCGAGAAAGTACGAGGGGTTCCATCAAAAACCTAGGGATGCCAAAATGCTGAGATGCAACCTTGCCCTGGATGAGAGCTTTGGGACTGAAGATGAAGTCCGAATGATCATCATGAAATGTAAATCTAAGGTTTCAGAAAACCCTAGAGATTTTGAATAAATCTCCCATAACATGAACAATATTCTCCAAAATAATCTTCAAGAACACTGAATCGAAATCTCGACCAATATAAAATAAATCTCAAGAACAAATCCTCGAGAATCGATGCGCTCTGATACCATGTTATAAAATAGGAAGCGGAAGCGGAATGATAAAACAGAGCATAATCTAGAAATACGAAACTGGAAGAGCACAAAGATTTACATGGAACCCTACTCCGTGAGGAGCGGGATGAAACCACGAGAGAATGCCTCAAAGGGTCGTGTTTGTCTATTGACTTTCTCATCTGATACAGGAGGTCTGGGGCTCCTTATATAGCCTCCACAGAGCCTCCAAGTCCCACCACTGGTAGATATGGGACTAAACTCTTGGATGGGGTAAATGGATCCTGGAGAGATCCATTTACCCATCTCCCATACATGTGACGCATATATCTATTACTCCAACAGTAACCTTTCGAACTGTGCAGATCTGGATATGGTTACTTGCAGACTGTACAAGAAGGTTATTAAAGGAGGTGTGTACCTGTTCAAGCAACATCTAGCACATCGAAGAGGCAACGTGGTTGCATGTCCCAAGGTGGACGAGGAGACGAAGAAGATGATCATGTACTTTAATGACGTTGCCAAGGAGAAGAGTCAGAAAGTCGTTGATGTTCAGGAGAAGATTGATGTCACTGGAGATGCGGGTTCAACCAAGAGATCACGAGTATCCGACTCCTTGGAGCAGAATGTCGTAGTGGAAGGGTCGTCATATCAGATGACCATAAAGGATGCATTCTCCAAACATCATTGAGAAAGGATTTCCTCCTATATATGCAACTGGGCATGTGCATCGGCAATTCCTTTCAATGCATTGACGACGAAGCCTTTTATGCAAATGGTGGAGGCAATTGGGAAGTACGATCCCAGACTAAAGACTCCCACAAGGTATGAGCTCTGTTGGGAAAAAGAATGAAAGTTGTTTATTTCTAGGAACCCTAGGCTCTCTTATAGGGGAGAGACCTATGCGTAAGTTACATAAGATGGATATAAGAAAATAAAATAAGGAAATAGTGCAGAAACATAAATATATCTCTACACCCCCCTCAAGATGGAGCATAGATATCAATCATGCTCAGCTTGGAAGAACACTTTTGGAATTGTCCTCTAAGTAAAGCCTTGGTAAAGATATCTGCCATTTGATCTCCTGAACTGACATGAGAGGTAGAAATCAAGCCCTTCTGAATCATGTCTCTTATATAATTGCAGTCTACTTAAATGTGCTTTGTTCTTTCATGAAATGCAGGGTTATTTGCAATAAATATGGCATCTTGATTATCACATTGCAACCGTATAGAAAGAGGTACATCTATATGCAAGTCTGCTAACACTGCTCGAACCCACTCATTTCTGTGCTTGTTTGAGCGATAGCCCTATATTCAAATCCAACACTTGACCTAGCAACAACAATTTGTTTCTTACTTTTCCAAGAAACAAGAGAACTGCCAACGAACACAGCGAAGCCTGAAGTAGACTTCATGTTCTTAGGACACCATGCATAGTCTGCATCAGCACATGTAGAAGCAGAAAGAGTTGCTCCTTTTCTGAATAGCAGTCTTGCACCTGGAGAACACTTTAGTTACCTCAATATCATATATATATATATAGCATCCATGTGTACCTGTCAGGGTTGCTCCATGAACTGACTCACCTGACTCACTGCAAAAAAGATATCAGATCTAGTGATAGTAACATAGAGGAGCTTTCCCACCAACTCTCTATATCTCCTCCTGTCAACCTCATTTGTATCATCATCATATAAAATTTCATGATGGGATCCATAGGAGTAGTAGAGGATCGACACCCAATCATGCATGTCTCAACAAGCATGTCCGTAACATACTTCCTTTGAGTCATCGCAAGACCCTGCGTATTCCTAGCAAACTCTAACCCTAAGAAATACCTTAGGGTGCCAAGATCCTTAGTAACAAATTAACGAACCATAAATTCTTTTGCCTTCTTTATCCCCTGCACATCATCTTCTGTAACAAGTATATCATCAACATACACCATAATAACAATTGTACCTCTGGGTGTTCTTTGCACGAACAGTGAATGATCTGCATTTGACTTCTTAAACCCATGCTTTCCAATTAGATCTGAGAGCTTTTTAAACCATACCCTTGGACTCTGCTTAAGACCATATATTGCCTTGTGAAGCCTACAAACCTGCTGACAGACCCCTTTAGCAGCAAACCCCGGAGGCTGCTGCATGTAGACTTCCTCCTGGAGATCTCCATACAAGAACGTATTTTTAACATCTAGCTGATATAGTCCAATCACATACCACAGCAACTGAAAGGACACTCAGACTGGAGTGACGAGCAACAAGAGATAGTGTCCTGATAATCCACTCCTTAAGTCTGTGTAAATCCTCATGCCACCAATCTGGCCTTGTAGTGATCAAGGCTCCCATCTGCATAGTGTTTAACAGTAAACACTCATTTGGAACTGACAACATATGCTCAATTAGGAGCAGAGACCAAGCTCCAGGTACTACACGATTATAGAGCAGCAATCTTCTCTTCCATAGCTAGACCCCAGCGATTGTCTCTCAATGCCCCTGATATTCCATGGTATTTCAACGACATATAGGGCAACAACAAACCTTCGAAATTCCCATGTAAGATGATCAAAGGTAACCTGGGAAGCAAATGGATATGACGTACATGTACATTTCTGCTTGCAAAGCGTTATAGGAAAATCCAGGTCTTTGGGATATTCCTCAATCGGTATATCAGTCTCCTACATTTGTTCCTGCTCAAGCACATCTCTAGACCCATCGTTAGAAACAACGTATTCAGAACAAACCCGAGGCGTGTTGGATGATTGGCAATGACCATGAGCAGAAGCAGGTCGACGAGTATAGTTCCATTACAATGGTGGAACTGGGATCGTGGGAGATGACGGTATATGAGGAGGTGGTGTAGGGAGTGGTGGTGGTGGTGGACTCATAGGAGGAGGTGGCATGTAAACCTCATTATTTGAATCTGATGAAGTTAATCTGTCACGTGTAGGAGAAAAGTACATCACCAACTCAAAAAATGTTACATCAACACTAACATAGTATTTCATGTGCATTAGATCATAGCATCTATACCTCTTCTGAGTCCCGGAGTACCTAATAAACACACATTTGATAGCCCTAGGAGAGAGCTTGTCAAGACCTGGAGATAACTGATGGACGAATGCAATAGAGCCAAAAACATGAGGAGTGAGTGAGAACAACTCCTCTGGAAATGTCAGAGAGGATTTTTCTCACCCAGATTAGATGATGGCATGTTATTCACGAGATAACATGCCGTAAGAATTGTATCACCCCAGAATGAATGTGGGGCACGACTATGGATAAGAAGAGTTCGTGTAACATCAAGTAAATGGTGATGCTTTCTCTCAGCAACACCATTTTGTTGAGAAGTATAGGCACACGTCGTTTGATGAACAATACCACAAGATGAAAAGAATCGGGAAAATGCACGAGTACAGAATTTCATAGCATTATCTGTTCTCACATATTTGATAAAAGAGGAAAAAATATTTTTGTACTTCATTGATAAAGGTTTTAATCACATCCCCATCCTCGGACTTATTTTTTAATAAATAGACGTATGATAGACGAGAAAAATCATCAACTGCAACAAGGTAAAACATGTGTCCCTGGTGATCGGGAACACGACTTGGATGCCAAATATCAATATGAAATAACTTTAAAGGGGGCTACTGCTCCGACTCTGATGACTTGGAAACACAGACCGATGGTGCTTCTCCAACTGACATGCCTCGCAATGGAAGAATGAGCGATGTGAGATTTGAGGGAGAACATGACACATCTTCTGAAGGGAAAGGTGACCAAAGCGTAGATGCCGCATCAAAGGAGATACGGATCCTGTAGAATGAGAAGATAGACCAATATATGTTGTTTGAACCAGTCAGTAGAGGCCTCCCTGCTCATGGCCACAACTAATCACCCTATCCGTAAGAATGTCCTGAAATACAATAGACGACACGTCAAAAATAATACGATAATATAACTCCTTCGTTATCTAACTGATAGACAACAAATTCATAGAAAAGTCAGGTGCACGCAATACATTCTGCAGACACATCAAAGGTGTCAAACTGATCTCCTCTTGTCCTGTGATCGAGAAATGGGTATCATCGGCTATGACAACGGTTTTGCCAGAAGGAACCTGTCGGTGAGCTGCAAACTAATGTCTGTCCCACATGTGGTGCGTCGCTCCGAAGTCCATAATCCATTATATACTATCAGTTCCATGACAACTAGTAAGAGCATAGATGCTACCTGAGGTACTGGCAGTGGCAGAGAACTGGCAGAGGCAGAAGTTGCAACATCTGATTGGTGGCCTACTAGGCGAAGAAGCTAGAAAACTCCCCGGAGGCATAATATCCCTCAATCAAGCAACAAGGTCACCATACCTCTGATCCGAAGAAAAACAACAGGAGAGTCTACTTGCTCTGCTACACGAGCTAATGGAAGAAAACCATGCTTGGAGTAGCATGTGTCCTCCGTGTGCCATGGGCGGTGACAATAAGTGCATGGTAGGCGAGTATGACCTCCTCTACCATGAGGTCCATGACCACGAAACTAAGAGACTCCCCTACCGTTAGAGGATTCGATCGCAGAGGATGTCTTATTGGAAGTAGGATAGGAGACATCGATCCTGCTAAGTCTGCGAAAAGCTTCCTCTATGGGAGGGATAGTTAGTGTGCGCCATTATCTGTGAGTGGGCTACCTCATACTTTGGGTTAAGTGCTGGTAGGAATACACTAACCATGGTGGCATTCCTTTATGACTTCAGCTTCTCAGGATTAGACGAGAGGGGCATGAAACTGTGGAGTTTCTCAAACATACTACGCAGGGATGTGTATAGAGAATGAAGGGGTCATACTTTCTTCTTGATGGTAAATATGTCGTGTTGTAGCGGCAGAATCTTTTTCTCATTCCTCGCTTGAGAATAAGTGGTTTTGAGGATATCTCGCATCGCCTTGCTGGTAGGCTGATGTAACACATCATTGGTGATCTCTATTGTCAATGTACCAGAAAGCCAAAGCTTGGCATACGCATCATCTGCTTCCCATGAGGCATTGACCTCAGATTTCTCAACCGGCTCTTCCTCAGTAAGAATATATTTCTTACTCATACACTTCATGAGGCTCTCATGAACTGCATAGCCCAGAGCTCATAGTTCGTCCCGTCCATCTTGACAATCGACGTTGGACCTCTAAAAGCGCATGTGGCAGGGATATCGACTTTCCTCTCTGACATACTGACGGATGAAGAAAACTAGGGTTTTTTATACCAATAGAAATTTGTCGCACAAACATAGGGATTTGATTGCATGTGTAGGCTTACGCAATCAAATCCATCAACACGAGAAGACCTCAACATGAGAAAAGAGGACCGTAGAGAAGGTCGTCGATGATGAAGAGGAGGGTCGATGGTGGAAGAGGTGACCGCCGATGAAAAGGAGGGTCGACGGCAGTGGAAGCACCCGACGGAGGCGACAATGTAAGAGAGACGGAGAGAGAGGGCTTGGCGGGTGGGGTTAGGGTTAGGACTTTCTCAGGTATGAGAGTTCCGACCTAGGACCGTCGCTCTAATACCATATTGGGAAAAAGAATGAAAGATGTTTATTCCTGGAAATCCGAGGCTCTCTTGTATAGAGGAGAGACCTATGGGTAAATTACAGAAGGTGGACATAAAAACATAAAATAAGGAAATAGTATAGAAACATAAATATATCTCTACAAGTTCAGTGGTCCATTTCTGAAGAAGACGGTGAAGAAAATGCATGTGATTTGTAATGCCATCAAGATGCGTGGAAGTTAACGAGATGCTTTTTGATGATTGATGTGTGGATAAATATGCGAGGAAGGAGCATCATCAACTTCCGTGTCAGTTGCACCTTTGGTACTTCATTTTTGAAGTCCATAAATCTCCAGATGAGGCTTACACTACATGATATATCTTCAAGCTGGTGGAGTGTCTGAATGAAGTGAGAGTTGAAAATGTGGTTCAGATTGTGCCTGATAATGCATCCGCCAATGTAGCAGCAAGTGGGAAGATTGCTACTCACAAAATATTCGTAGATTTGGTGGACTCCATGTGTCACTCGCTCCATTGATCTTGCTTTGGAGGAGATAAACAAAGGCATGAAGGTGGGTAGTATAATCACGAAGGCAAAGAGGCTCACGATGCTCATTTACTCGTACACCAAAACTCTTAGCTTGATGCGTAAGTTCACCAACAAGAGGGTGATTGCAAGACTAGAGCAAACAAGATTTGCAACAACTTTCATCACTCTTGAAAGCCTTAACGAGAAAAAAAACAAGCTGAGGTTGTTGTTTTCTTCAGCAAAGTGGAGGAAATGCAAATGGTATAAGACCAAGAAGGGAGAAGCAGTGAGTTTCATAGTCTTCAGCTCTACATTTTTGAACCACACCTCACATGCTATTCGGGTTTTCACACATTTGGTTCGTTTATTGTGTGTGGTTGATTCAGACCGAGATAATTGCATTTTTCAGTGGTGTGGAGTCATCTTACAAAGTTTTTATGGAGGTTGTTACCTCCAAGACCACAGGAAGGCTCGATACACCATTGCATCTAGCAGTTTATTATTTGAACCCATTCTTCTACACAGAGTCCCGTGGTGATCTGGATATTGTCGTGAGGATAAGTTTTTAAGGACTACATGGAATGATTTTATCCAGATTTAGATATACAAAATGCAATCACCAGGGACGGGCTTCCGGCATACATACTTGGTCACGGAGATTTGGCAAGCCATTAGTTGTGAGACAAAGGATGGCAATTACGATCCAAGTATATCGGTCATTATTTTCAATTCATGTTGTTTGAATCATCTTTTATTTTATTAACTTAACTAGTTCTCTATTTTAATAGCTAATTGGTGATATAATCATGGAGATGACATGTCTTATTTGAAAGACATGACCATCAAGATCTTGAGCTTAGCATCTTCATCCTCTGGATGTGAGCGTAACTGGAGTGCATTTGACTTGGTATTGACTCCATGGACCCACCCAGTTGGATTACTAATAGTAAAAATTAAAACAATAATTAATATAAATTTGTAATTTTACTTGTATTTTGGCCTTCAGATCCATACCAAGAAGAGAAACATGTTGGAGACGAAGAGGTTGAACGATCTTGTGTATGTGCATTCCAATTCCAACCTGCATGAACATCAAGTTGAGAAAGAAAGATATCCTCTTTCATCTCGTGATCATGCACACTTGAGTGAATGGACTGGAGATGTCAATGCTCATGACGACAAGATTTTTCCATGTTTAGGATTGACTTGGGTTATTGTAGCACATACTAGTGGTGCAAAAGAGAATTTGGAATCGAGAAGGAGCCAATGAGGTGAACGTGGTAGGGGTGCTTCTGCTTCATCTTCGAGCTCAAATGTTGTGCCGATGAATGAGGCGGAAAAGGAGTTACTTCTTGAAAACATAGAAGAAGAAGACGATGATAAAGATGAAGAAGAAGTAGAAGAAGAGCTTGAGTTGGATGATGACATTGATGAGGATGACTGACTTGTGTCACTTCCTCCTTGAAATATTTTTGTTTTAACATGTTGTATTTGTTTGGGCAACCACTCCAATAGTCTGGTGGTAGTGCAATGTGTCTACCACCCAAAAGACCATGGTTCAAATTCCCCCTTGAGGGGTTGCATCAGGTAGCTGACAACCAGCGCAAAAAATAGTCAGATCTTTCAACATGTATTTGAGCAAGAATCCATGTAGCCAACCCTACTTAAAGTGGGAGAAGGCTTCACCATTCTATATTGTATTTGTTTTGAACTCTATGCAGTAAACATTTTGTTATTAACTTGCTCCATTTTCTTCTTTTTCTATAATTTCTTTTTTAAGCTCTTATAAATATGAAAATTGCTAAATCCATGCATATATATGAGAGTATATATATTAAAAATTGATGTATGTTTTAAAATAATTCTAAAATTCTAAACTGACTAATGATCGACTAAATTCGATTACTCTCCCAACTGTTGATTAACCCTTAGTCAATGACCTTGCCGACCGTGTACCGACTATCGACTTCTGCAACATTGATGATAATTATAGCCAATGAGTTCCTCTTTGATAAGTATTTTAGGGACATATATGTAATCTCATATACTTTAATGATAAATATATGTAATGGCTCCTTTGATTGGATATAAATTTGGAAATTTAGTAAAAAGATGTATGAACTTGCTAATTTTTTTGTTTTGGTGTTGCTATCTCTATAATTTCATCACATATTATAATGATATATATTATATGTTAGTTAGATACTATATAATTTCATTAGTATATATTATTTTTTAGTTTTTATGGGCAGTTTCCTTTATAAACTGAGACACGTCGACCACCTCGAGGCTACGCCTCTCCTCATTTCAAGGGAAAACGTCTTGTTCTGCTTTTCATTTTTTCAAATCTTGGAACAATTGCTTTCAAATAATTGTGGAGTAGAGTTATGCATGAAAACCTTTGTAAAATATAAACCTATTCTCAATCGTTATTATATTAAATTGACTCGATAAGAAATAAATAGTATAGTATGCACTCTTTGAGTCTTGCATGCTAATATCCATGCGATGAACTTATTGTCTATGTGTTCACTTTGCAACTTGATTTCTAAAGTATGTTAGTCATAGGGATAAAATCATTCTCTTTTTCGATTGATTTTTTATTATCAAAATAAAAATGTTTAGCAAAAGAATGTATGCATGCCCTTATGATCTTCTCATTGCGAAAGTGATGATGCGTTGAAGTCTAATTAGTCTCTATATCATCTATTACATATAGATATTTAAATTAAATCCTATATTTGTTGATCCACTTCGTTTCCACCACATGACTCCTCTTTGACCATAACAATTATATTATAAACCATTGCAATGACAAGTTCTCCCTAAATCGCATGAACCAGCTACAATTTCA
The DNA here is from genome assembly GCA_037367405.1 of Ottelia alismoides. NCBI lineage: Eukaryota > Viridiplantae > Streptophyta > Magnoliopsida > Alismatales > Hydrocharitaceae > Ottelia > Ottelia alismoides. Next base: position 245,413 of record JAZKJV010002011.1, on the reverse strand, counting down.
GTACGCAAAGCCTTGATTATTCTTGAAACACCAAACATATCTGCCCATCATGAGCTCTATCTAAGAATCATAACCATGGAAAACCATATAAGAAAAGAAATCAAGATCCCCAACAAAAAGAGGGGTGAAGATTGAAGGTGAGTATGGTTGGTGACACTGGAGAAGAAAGGCGTGTAGGAGACGACGCACTGTAGAAGGATAAAGGGCATGCATGCAAAATGCACTGGAGTGGGCGAGGGTATGCTTGAGGCATGGGCAATGCATGTGTAGAGGTGGAAGAGAGGCAACACCGGGCGAAGGCGAGAGCTCGTCTGTAGGATAAGGAAAGTGGTTTGCAGAATGATGGAAGGGATGTTGTTTTTTTCTTTTGTTTGGAAAGGATAAATAGGACCTCAAATCTAACAATCTTAAAGGTGGGAAGGAGCAGAAGTTCCCCTTCTCATGGCCATATCTTTATTTGTAACTTTTTTTATTATAGATGTATTTTCTATTTTTATAATTTCCCATATATACATTAGGGATTGAGGGGAATCGTCTCTATATAGTGTAATTCCGAGAGAGGTTGTGTTGGCATTGCCATTAGGGATAAACAAGGAGACATATATCCACATATGTTCATATCCTTATTCATTAAATAGAGGATATGGAGGCCATTTTTTGTATCCAGCGAATACAAATTATTTTACTGAAAATCTATATTAGATGGATATGAATAAAATATCATTAATTTTCACGAATACGCATATGAATTCGAATGTTCAAATTTATAAAGGTCGAGTTATTCAAGATATATTTATACTAATTGAATACTTAAATTTGGCATCTTTCATATTCATATGTCTTTTTTTTGTTTTTGAACTAGACTTTCGATAATAACCTCGACATCTCGCCTGACGCTTGCTCACTAGAAGAGTCAAGCATATTTCCATTAACATGTCCTAAACTCTTAACATCACATCCTTAAATATATGAATCCACAAATCTCAGATGCAGGCGGATCTGAATAACCATATAAGAAAAAAATTCGGATGGGGCACTACTAGTGGATGTGTGTGGCGGCACGAGGGGACATTAGACGGTTCTTCAACTGGGTTCAGCAGAACAGACGTTAGGATTCAAGGCATATCAACATCTCGGTACTCTAATGATAACTATAGCCAATGACTCCATTTTTTATATGTATTTTAGGAGCAACTATGTTATCTTGGATACTCTAATGACGATTATAGCAAATGACTCCTTTGATTGATTGGATGGAAATTTAGTAAAAAGATGTACGGAGTTGCATATCTTTTCTTTTGGTGTTCCGATCTCTATAATTTCATCACATGTTATATGTATAATTCTGATAATATATAAATTTATTAGTGTGTATTTTTTTTATATTGACTCGATAAGAAATAAATATCGTGCCTTCTTTGAGTTCTTGAATGCTAATATCCAGGCGGTGAATTTGTTGTCTATGTGTTTACTTTGCAACTTGATTTCTAGAAGATGTTAGTCACAGGGATAAAACCATCATCTCTTTTTCTATTGATTGTTATTATCAAAGTAAATATGTTTAACAGAAGAATGTAAATATGCCCTTATGATCTCATTGCGAAAGTGATGATCTGTTGAAGGCACATTAGTTTGATTAGTCTCTATAGCCTCTATTACATATAGATAATTAAATTAAGATCCTATATTTGTTGATACGCGTTGAAGGTGCATTGGTTTGATTATCTATAGCCTCTATTACATATAGATAATTAAATTAAGATCCTATATTTGTTGATCCACTTCGTTTCCATCATATGGATCCTCTTTGATCATAACAATTATATTCTAAGCTATTGCAATGTCCTCCCTAAATTCGTATGAACCAGTTACAATATCATTACGAAAAAATCTTGATTATTCTTGAAACACCAAACAAATCTTCCAATCATGAGCTCTATCTAAGCATCATAACCATGGAAGATCCTGTAAAAAAAGCAATCGAGATCCCCAACAAAAGAAGGGGTGAAGATGGAAGGTGAGTGCAGGTGGTGAAACTGGAGAAGAAAGGCATGCAGGAGACGACACATTGTAGAAGGATATAGGGCATGCATGCAATGCACAGTTAGGGAGGGTATGCAGGTGGTATGAGCAATGTGTGTGTAGAGGTGGAAGAGAAGCAAGGCTTGGCGAAGGCGAAGGGCTCGTCGACAGGAGAATGAAAGAGTTTTGCAAAATGATGGTAGGGATTCTTCTTTTTTCTTTTGCATGGAAAGGTAAATTGGATCCCAAATCTAACAATCTTAAAGGTGAGAAGGAGCGGAAGTTCCCTTCTCATGACCATATCTTTATTTGTACTTTTTTATTATAGATGTATTTTCTATTTTTATAATTTCCCATATATACGTTAGGGATTGAGGGGAATCATCTACTATATAGTGTAATTTCGAGAGGTTGTGTTGGCATTGCAATTAGGGATGAACAAGGAGACATATCCACAACTTTTTCATATCTGTATTCATTAAATCGACGATATGGAGGCTATTTTTTGTATCCGGTGAACACAAATTATTTTATTAAAATTGGACATTAGATGAATATGAAATAAATATCCTTAATTTTCACGAATATACGTATGAATTCGTGAATGTTAAAAATTATAACAGTATAGTTGTTCAAGATATATTTATATAAAACGGATGCTTAAATTTGGCATCTTACGTATTCATATTTACCATTAACATGTCCAATTATATCAGTAGACTCTTACCATTACATCCTTAAATATAAGAATTCACAAATCTTAGATGTGGGCATATCCGAATAACCATATAAGAAAAAACTTCGGGATGGGGCATTACCCCCGTACTGGTGGAGTATGTTGTGGCACGAGAGGACATCAGACGGTTCTACAATTGAGTTCAGCATAACAAACGGTTAGGACTCAAGGCATATCAACATCTAGGTACTCTAATGATAACTATAGCCAATGACTCCATCTTTGGTAAGTATTTTAGGGACAACTATGTAATCTCGGATACTCTAATGACAATTATAGCAATTGATTCCTTTGATTGAAAGGAAATTTAGTAAAAAGATGTACGGAGTTGCATATCTTTTGTTTTGGTTTCTTATCTATATAACTTCATCACATATTATAGTGTTATATATTATATATTAATTAGATAATATAATTTCATCAATATATTTTGTGTAGTTTTTATGGGTATTTTCCTTTATAAACTAAGGCTTATACCTCGATCGTCACGAGGCTACACCTCACCTCACTGAGTGAAAACACCTCGTTCCATTTTAATTTTTTTCAAACCTTGGAACAAGTGCTTTTAAATACTTGTGGAGTGGAGTTATGCATGAAAGACTTTGTAAAATGTAAATCTTGTCTTGATCTTTATTATCATAAATTGACTCGATAAGAAATAAATATCATGGCTCTTTTTGTTCTTTAATGCTAATATTCATGCGGTAAAGGTGTTGTCTTTGTGTTTACTTTGCAACTTGATTTCTAAAATATGTTAGATAAATCATTGTCTCTTTTTCTACTAATTTATTATTATCAAAATAAATATGTTTAACAAAAGAATATAAATATGCCCTTATGATCTTCTCAATGCAAAAGTGATGATGCATTGAAGGCACATTAGTCTGATTAGTCTATATACCCTCTATTTGTTAGACATTTGAGCCACGGACGAACCATTTCTACAATAAATGTTATTTAATTTTTTGATATATCAATAAAATTTATTGATTTATTTCACTCCTTGTCTGGGATTAAATGAACGAATGCACTTATAAGGTCACTTTGTACAATTAGGGTTATGTACTATGGCCATCGTAATAATCATGCAGCTGTTAATTCGATGGTTAACTCATAGAGGCTGGTGCTTGGATGATATCTAAAGAGTTAAATTGATGACTCATCAAGCATCATCAATTGATTGTTAAGAAAGGATCTCCAACCTGAGAAGGAGATGGCAATCCTCCTCTAAAGGATGATATCTGACCGACCTCTTTATGCAAGTCCTCTGCATAGGAATAGAGATTCGGAGGTGTCAGATAAGTTAGGTTAAAGGGTTGACTTAATGAGATCGAGATAACCAAGACCTATGTCGTATGTTATCACGATATAGGCACACATCCTCTGACCGATGATATGTGTATTACTATATGTCTAAGTATGTACATTAGGCAAGCCATCAGGTTGATGACCTAATCAAGGTATATACATCGATGAGATGGTGTGCATACAATGACATATGAATAATACGATCTCTGAAAGGGATCATACATGTTCACTACTGAACTGGAAGATATGAGCTCGCTCATGAGATATTGGACCAACCAATTCCATGCATGGTCTTCGTGCTTTGGAAGCATGTCATAATTTATAGGTATGGTATATGCTTTTGGAAAGCATATGATTGATATCAACTCTCAATGATTGAATCTGAAACTTAATGATAAAACACGGAAGAAGATAGTTTAAATATTATCTACAACTTCGGGTTTATTCTAGGTCTTCCAGTATGCAGGATGTATGTGTATTAGGAATACTCGAGTGTGATGTGATCGTAAACTATTGTATAACCATGCCACTTCCATTTTGAGTGAGTGATTAAACAGGTTTGGATTTTAGTAACTCCTCTCAGAAGATTAGTAATTTGATCTTAGTCTAAATGTTGGATATTGATCTAAAAGATCATTTGGATGCAATAAGAAGATTAGATTTATGGTGTGATTTAATCAAACATCTTTGAGAGGTCGTCTAGATCTGGATATGAGATAAGATATCAATATCCAGGTCACTATACATAGAATGTACAATCGCCATGTCCTTATCTCCAAGTATCCACGGAGAAGCCACATTATTCTTGAAAGAGTTCAAGAATAATTCTATTGTTGACAATATATCTGAGCATTGGAAAAATTGATGATTAAATATGATTTAATTTTCATAAATAATGTGGATGTGATTCTTATTATTTGGATACATGAGAAGGTTCATCTAAGATAATTAAATAATATTTAATTATCAAAGATATATATCACTATCTGCAATAATCATAAATATTACAAATATGATTTATAATATCATGGAGAGATTTTATTGTAAATAAGATTTTAAATATTAATGTGAATCGGATTCACATTATACAATTAATTGTGAATGTAATTTATATTTTATATTAGGTGGTTGAATATGATTCATAGTTGTTAGTGGCATGGTTGAAATTGTCGCAATAATTTGAAGTTATTTTAGTGAAATTTTAAGCAATAATAGTTGCACATGTGGAATAATTGATGAGTTATAAGATCTCGTCAAAATTGGAAGGAGGTGGAGTCCATTCCTTATCAGGACTGGACAACCACATGGAGACGATCCATGGCAGTCGTCTGCCCTTGATATGGAAGGAGTCTCAACTCCTTTCCATATTATTCCATATGAATTGATTTAATTGAATTTAAATTATTGAGTATTCTTCAACATACTTATTTTCTTTTAAATTAATTAATTGTTGTTGCAAATTTTATGTAACAAAATCGTGTCCATTGATTTCAATTAGGATTGCATCTCCATCATCCAATTTGTTATAAAAGAAAGGCTAGCACTAGCTCTTTCTCTTACACAAGTTGAAAGCAACAAATCTCTCTCCCTCTCTCTTCTTCCCATATAGTTCCAAGAGGTTCTCTCTCTCAACCCTTGTGGCCGTCCACTTGGTGGTTATTGAGAGCATCGCCCTCATCACACTACCATTGTGCTACCAGATCGATTGCTTGTGGATCTCCGCCTTCTTCGGTGCTCCTTGCTCGTAAGGAAGGCTACGGATTTCGTGAGACAAAATAAGGAGGTCTCTTCGTTTAGAGGCATGCGATCGTAAACACGCTTCAAGAGGTAATCTTTTTACTTGTTTGGATCTTGATGAAATGATATGACAAAGGTTCTCATATCATGTGGTTTCATCTTTGATAAAAAAATTTTAGTTTCTGTTGACACTAGCAACTAGTATGACTAGTTGCTCTTGATCGCATGTGATGCGATCTTCACGCTTATATGATGCGCTAAGACCTAAATCCTAGCCTTCACTATTGCATATAGATAACTAAATTAAGATCCTATATTTGTTGATCCACTTCGCTTCCATCATATGGCTCCTCTTTGATCATAACAATTATATTCTAAACTATTGCAATGACAAGTTCTCCCTAGATTATTCTTGAAACACCAAACAAATCTGTCAATCATGAGCTATATCTAAGAATCATAACCATAGAAGATCCTATCAGAAAAGCAATCGAGATCCCCAACAAAAGAAGGGATGAAGATGGATGTGAGTGCGGGTGGTGACACTGGAGAAGAAAGGCATGCAGGAGACGACACATTGTAGAAGGATAGAGGGCATGCATGCAATGCACCGGAGAGTAAGGGAGGGTATGCAAGTGGCATGGGCAATGTGTGTGTAGAGGTGGAAGAGAAGCAAGGCTTAGCGAAGGTGAAGAGCTCGTCGGCACGAGAAGGAAAGAGGTTTGCAAAATGATGGGAGGGATGCTTCTTTTTCTTTTGCATGGAAATGGTAAATTGGATCCCAAATCTAACAATCTAAAGGTGGGAAGGAGCGGAAGTTCCCTTCTCATGACCATATATTTATTTGTACTTTTTTATTATAGATGTATTTTCTATTTTTATAATTTCACATATACCATTAGGGATTTAGGGGAATCATCTTATTATATAGTGTAATTCCGAGAGAGGTTGTGTTGGCATTGCAATAGGGATGAACAAGGAGACATCCACATCCATCATATCCTTCATTAAATAGAGGATATGGAGGTCATTTTTATGTATCTGGCGAATACAAATTATTTTACTGAAATTTGATGTTAGATGAATATAAAAAAAATATCTTTCATTTTCACGAATACACATAAATTCGAATCTTCAAATTTTGAGGATATAAATACAACTATTTCTTTTTTGGTGGATACAAATACAAATAAATGGTATGCTTTCTTTTTTTATTCAGTTACTTTATATGCCAATTTGTCTTTATTAAAAATAGTTAATGTACTTGTTATATGGGTTCGTTGTCAACCTAAAATTCTTATAACTTTTTAAGTAGAATACCGTATATGACATTAGTAAATTAATTTGCGTTCATTTGTTAAATATCTGTATTTCTATTTTTTGATATCCGTTCTACATTGTATCCGTATTTGATGAAATAATTCATTATTTTTGCACATTCAAACACTACTTGTAATCCTATTCGTACCTGAATTTTGAATTTTGTATATGATAAGTATATGATAACCTCTATATTTGTATATGTATTACCATTTTCATCCCTAGTTGCAATTCTCTTAGAGTTCATGTATTCTTGCCCTTTTTAGCGGAAGTGATCGCTTAGCCCATGATTTTTCCCCCAATATGGTTGTAGAGATTTTCTAGTAAATGTATGGCCTCTTTGTGGATTGTTTGTGGTTTGATTGTATGAGTCGTTCTTAACAGTACGGATACTTAATGGCTTTTTTTGGTAAGAGCTGGAATTTACCTTCTTGGTTAACATAAGCTCATAAAATCTGTTTCCTATTTTCATGAAATTTTTGTCAAGGATTGATCCATCAATTGAGGTTAACTTTCAAACCTTCTCCATTAGGACAGAGAGAATTGCAAAACTACTTAGTTTGAATGCCACTCTCTGTATCTTTGCGTGCTATAAAGATCTAGACATCTCTTTCAAAAAATGCAGAATCTGAGGCCCGAAATACCACGCTGCTGTCCAAGCTCATTAGCCATTGTGATGAAGAGATGCTGGATGCCAACCCAGATAAGCGGCCAGAGATGGATGAGGCAGTTATCATGTTGGAGGCGATTGACACCTCCAAGGGTGGTGGTATGCTACCTCTGGATCAGACCAAGGATGCCTCTGTTTCCGCAAGTGCCGTGGGCCTTGAAAGTAACCCGGCTTTCAGGAAATGCTCTTGTTGTGTTTGATGATTATGTATATTTTTTATGATTAGTAGACATTCTGATTTGTAAGTCTTGATAATGTAAAGGAAGGTTTCATTTTATATGTACATTTCAGTGGTGATGGCTTGCCTATTTCCTGCTTCTTGATCCATCTGTAATGTTGTTTATGTCATCTGTACGTTGATTGGTCTCTGGTGATCCTCTCAAAGTAAGACTTCCATTGTTAAAGATGCGCAGCATGGTCAAAAGCACCTTGGGTTCAGGCTGCGAGTTAACATCCAGTGCAGCCTCTTGCTTGTCTGGGGTTTCCCCTCATTGTTTTGAATCTGTGCGAATGCAATAGTGTTCGATAACAAGATTGTGTTGGGAGTAACCTCAGTTAAAGGGTTTGTTAGACGGGTAACCCTTTTGTTAATAGTTGTTCGGATTATTAGATAATTGAAATGGTAAATGTGATATTATATTGTTTTATCTAGGTGATATTGGTTATGTTTATAATTATGATATATATTTAGATTACCTTTTTATTTGAATGTTGTTGGAAGTATTTTATAATAAAGAAATGTGGGATTCAGACAAGACAAGGGTTGTTTTCTTTAACTTGGCTTTTTTTGTTGCTGCCGTTAAAAAACAATCAAAATTATGGGCATTGCTCTTTCTTGTTGAGGACTTTCTCTGTCAATGTAATGTTGATGTCTCTATAATAGTTGTTTTTTTATATCTCGTTTTTTTCTATAGTCTGTCAACCTTACAAGAATTTACTTGTTATTAAAGGAAGGGTTTTGTTTGTCTCCTTAAAATCAAGAAAAACAACTCTATATCTGTTCATAAAATAACTGTTTGGTTGATTAAGAACTTTGGTTAGATAAAAAGAAAATTTTCGTCAAAAACAAGAAATTTTTGGATTTTGTTATCGGTTAGTTTTATGTTTTTTTTACCGAAATCTTCTTATTGGAAGCATATCTTTGGTTTAGATTGGAAATATATCTTTGGAATATTTAATTGTTAATTAAACTTCATGTGTTTTTTTATTACAAGTTTTCTAAACAATCAAGAAATCATTGTTTTGTTGATAACATCGTTGTATCATCTTTATTTTTGCATTTTTTTATACTTGGATTACTTTCATTTGGATAGGTCCAAAATGACTAGCAAAACCATTCACATAGATTCGGAAACTTGAGTATCTTAATGTAGAAATCTATTTTGGAATGTTGTATTGTAGCATCCACTCCATAATTGATACCCGAGCCTATACTATCAGAAAATCCAACAATTGAGGAAATCATGTCTCGTGAACAATGGGAGAAAATGGATATTATAGTTAGAAGTTTTATGATGTCGCATATTGAGTTGAACTTCTAACGGTCTTTGAGGACTGTAAATCTGTGTATGAACTTTAGAATGCGGTGAATGACAAATATCACTTCAAATTAAAAGTGAGTGTTCAGCTTTTTCTACACAAGTACAACTTGTGTAGAATGAAGGAATCTGAAAGCATCCTAGAACACGTGAAGAAGACGATCATGATGGTCAAACATCGAGCGGTTGCTGAGTATGTGATTCCAGATCAGATGCAAATAGCAACCATCCTAGAAAGTCCTCCTCCATCTTTCAATATAATTGTCACGTCTTTGAGAAAGAACGGCAACATCAAAAGTGTGATAGGCATACTTACACGATTGACAATTGAGCAGGATGTCTCGAAGATAAATCGAAAGTTAATATCTTTGAGGTGAAGGAAGAAGCAGCAGCAAATGTGATGTATGCAGGGAAACAACTAGGATCCTTCAAGGCAAACTTCAAGGGAAAACTGGAAAATATCGATTTGGTTCACGTTATAGTTGCAGCAAACATGGCCACTTCAAGGTCTATTGTCCAATAAGAAGTCGGAGATCACAAACAGTGAAAGGTGGTGGATTGACTCCAGTGCAACCTACCACATTGGTAAAATAAAAGAGGGGCTAGTAGACATCAAAGAGCTTAAAAGGAGAGCAGGGGATCATCACATGGGACAAGACCTACTTGGATGTCAATGTTTTTGGGACATATAGGCTTGACCTGGGTGATAGAATCATGGTACTTGAAGATATACTATATGCTCCATGAATACGCAAGAACCTTGTATTCGTTCCAGTTTGCTCAAGAAAGACTTCTAGATTCATTTTTGCAATTAGCGTATATCCATAGGATATAATAAGAAGGTCTATGCAATGGGAAATTTGTACCAGATGATGATCTTTTATGTCTCCCTGTGGTAACTTTTAATAGATCAATGAATGTAGTTTCATTCTTTGTGTTACTTATCTGATTATGATTTATGACACGTGCGATTGGGGTAACCAGGAAATTCGAACATGGATCAAATTATAAGATATTATCTTTTCCCTAAAATTATGGGTACAAGAACATGGCCATGTGAGCATGGTCTGACATGTAAGATAACAAGAAAACTCTTCTCAACAAGAGGTCGGTTAACTAAAGTGTTAGGATAGATCCATTCAAACATATATGGACCACTGAATGTCAATAAATATAGAAAAAGGAATATTTTATAAATTTAGTGATGACCGCTCGAAGTTCTTCTATGTATATCTCATAGGAAGAAAAGTAGAGTATTTTGAAATATTTAAGAGATACAAGACATAAGTGGAGACAAAATTGAGAAAAATCAATTAAGACTCTTATGTATAATATAGGTGGAGAATAAACCTCAAAGGTATTTGAGGTGTACTGTACTCAAGGAAAACTATGATGCCTTATACACCACAACAAAATGATATAGTTGAAAGAAAGAATATGACAACAGGTGAGTGCAGTAAGGTGTATGTTGTCACACTAGGGTCTCTCAAAGAAATTTTAGGGAGAAGCAATAATGGATCTAATTACATACAAAACAAATTTTGCACCAAGACTGTAGAATCAAAGCCATATGAAATTTGGAATGGAAAGAAACCCAAGTAGGGTCATTTCCAGAAATGGATATGTGTTGCACGTGTCCTTGTATTGACTTAGATTAAGGATAAGCTAGACTTAAAGATATTAAAGCATAATTTTATTGGATATAGTGAATAGTCTAATAAATATATGTTCCTCTATGAATCTACATGCCTAATCGAAAGTCATAATGCAACCTTCCTTGAAAATCATGAAGAGAATGAGCATGAAATAGAAGAATCAGATCCTCTAATTGTCATGTAAGAGAATGAAGATGTCTTAGAGATAAGACAAGAATCAGTGGATACCGATCATACACGCCTAGAGGATGAACCTATGGATAATAATGACCTTTTAGAAGTGAGTGTAACCATATGACCTATGCATATGATCACAAAAAGAGGCCTAGAACATGGTCCACATGGATGGAAGATAACCATTTCTATGGATGCAAGGCATCATTTACATCGTAGATGAGGATGTAGCGGATTACAAATCTCATATCCTTTGACGAAGCTGTTAGTGACTTATATTTTCTAATGACTCTTTTGCATATTTGTTTTGTGACTTGATTAACTTTTCAGCTTGAAGCTTGTAGAAGCTCAATGATGAGAAGTGTAGAAAAGTTAGAAACTGACTCAAAGCATAAACGTGATTCTAAAAGACGATTCAGAATCGGATTGATGAAAGAATTGAAGAAAGACTCAATTCCAAAAGCTTAAGTTTTGAAGACGTTGGAGAATGATGTGACATGACAGTTTTTATTTTATGCTAAAAATAGTCTTATAGTTGTTACATATTCTTGATCAACAAGCAAACTTAAGACAGAATCATCAATTTCACATTTTTCCACTTTTGGACATATGATCGATCACCTTGACACATGTGATTGATCACCTATGATCGACCATTTTGTTCTTCATGATCGATCAACCCTGATCGACTATTCTTTTGAACATAATAGGTCACTTTTTGAAATTCAGTCCAACGGTCAAATATGATCGATCACTTTTGTGATATAATCGATCACCTTACTTCTATGATCGATCATTTCATGGATTTTCTAAATTAGAATGTTGGACTTTCTTTTTCTAGACACCAACGGCTCTTTTAAGTCTAGCCATATATAAAAGGACCCTATGGCTAATTGTTTGAGATACACAACCGAGAGAAACATCATCTACACTCAAAAGAAAAGAAAGAGTGATCTTTTTTGTGTGATATTCGAGTTCTTACAGTGTTTCTGCTCTCTCAAGCTCTCTTCAATCTAAAACATCTTGCTACTAAAGTTGTTTGTACTATTTATGCTCTACTGCAATCATCTTGATCATCTTTGGGCATATCCTATGCTTAATGTTTGTAAGATTGTGAATTCATGTTCATTGCTTAACTATATTTTGTTTAGAATTTTCGTATACGTGATGAATCTCCATTTCATTGCATTTATTCTTTCATTTTGATCTTGAATCCCTAGTTAAATGCATGTAATTAGCATTAATTTGTATAAAATAATATTCGTTATTTATCCTATAACTATTGTATAAATACATGTATTCAATTCTAAAATAAAAGAAAAAAGGAAAAAGAGAAGAAAATGAATGAATAATTGAAAATATTGAGTGACCCTAAACCCTGAGACCAAGTCAATATTGACTCCATGTCATACAAGTTTCAATATCATCGGAATTTTAAAAAAAAATCGATGGAGCCACATGTATTGGAAACCATTTCCAATATGTTCTATCATGATCGCATGAGTTTAGACACATGACTCTGAAGTGTGGTCATGATCTACAAGTCTCTAAGCAAAGAGACCTCCTATGTCAAGTCCAATCTAGTAGAGATAGCAATTGTGGACACATGGATGAATCATGTGCTTCCTGCAATCCAACTAATCCGAATCATATAGATCTTGATTTCATCGCATGAAATCCTCTTTCTTCTTCAATAGAACGAGGCACCAAAGAAAAAGAACCTTCACGTGAGATCGATCAAATCAATCCGACTGCATAATGGTGGGGTGACCACTCAAATAATGTCCCGAAGTGGTGGTGGCAGTCTGACGACAAGGGATGGTCACAGAGAGAAGAGAGTGTGAAAATGTATGGAGAGAGAGAGAGACTTGGTCTTCTTCAATTGATTATAAGAAGGATAAGGTTGCCTCTCCTATTATTCGTTTTTAGACTGTTATGATACACTCTCTAATTTAGTTAATGGCCAAGGTCAATTGAGGTTCTCAACCATATTAGGATTAGGATTAGGAGTTGAAAAAAATTACCAAATCCTTTTTCCAATTTAATCTCTAAACAAAATGAATCATCAATGAATAAAAAAGGAAATACGAGAGTGTCTCCAATTAGGATGGACGGCCATCATGATGGCTCCACCATGACCGTCTACTCCTATCAGGAGTGCCTCTCTCTTATTGCATTTCTAATTTGATGTAATCTCTACCAAATCATCATTAATTGAATTATTTTATGAATTAATTATCACCAAATAATTCCAAATTATTTGTGACAATTGCAAATAAGTCATTTATAATTACGAATCATATCCATATGCCTAAAACTAAATGTAAATCACATTTACATTTATTGTATAATGTGAATCCAATCCACGTCAGTATTAGAAATCTGAATTATATTCATAACTAAGTCTCAATAGGATATTGTGGATCTTATCCAAACTATCTAAAATTATTGTGGATAGTACTATCTGCATTAATCTTATCCAAGATAATTAAATGTAATTTAACTATATTAGATATATTTAATTCCACATGTCTATTATAATGTGCATCATATCCATATTATCCAAGCTGATTATATCCAATTTAATTACCTCAAAATCATCTTTTCCCATATCCAAAATAATATGAATCTTATCCACATTATTCTTGGATAATCGCATATAACACTATCCAGGATAATTAAATCCAGTTTAATCATCCTAAAATTCCTCCTCTTTCTTAATATTCACATCTATCTTAGATGGAATTATCCTTGAACTATTGCAAGGATAGTGTGCCTTCTTTACGGATACTTGAGGATAAGGACATCGCGATTGTATATGCCATATACAGTGACTTTGATAATGAGATCTATAGATGTCTAATCATATCATACGGTGTACCCAATCTTCTCATTATCTAAGAATCTTATTCAAATCAATGTCCAATATTTGGAATAAGATTGGATAACTAGTCTACTAAGTAGATACACTAAAATCCAAACATCTTTCGTCGCTCCGTCGAATTGAAAGAATCATGGTATACAATAGATCAAGATCACATTACCCTAAAGTACTCCCAATACCCGTACATACTACATATTGGAAGAATGTTCATATCTCATTTTAGGATGTCTCTTTCATGGTTGTATCAATAAGTTTCTCATTTGATCATTTGGGAGTCGGTATCGATCATATGCTTTCCAAATCATATAGCATACCTTCAGATCATGTCTCGTTTCCAACACAAGACGACCAATATCGGATTTAGTTCATCCAATTTCTCATGAGTGAGCTCATGTCTTCCAGTTCAGTAGTAAACATTTATGATCATTTCGAGAAATTTATTCCTTGTATGTCATCATATGCACACCAGATCACCAATGTATAGCCCATGATTAGATCATCAACCTCTCGGGCTACCAAATGTACATAGTCAGACATATAGTAATGCACATGTCTTCAGTCAAAGAATGCATGCATGTATAGTGACAGCATACAATATATGTCTTAGTTATCTCGATCTTGCTAAGTCAACTCTTTGACCTGACTCATATGATAACTCTGAATCTCTATTCCTATGGCGGAGTTCATGCATTAAGAGGTCGGGTCGAATGTCAACCTTTGGAGTAAAGATTTTCATATCCTTATAAAGTCGGAGATCTTTTCTTTATAATCACATGATGGTGCGGTTGAGTCCTTAATCTAACCCTTTAGGTATTCAATTACGCACCAGCCTCTATGATCCAATCTTTAGATCAACAGTGTACAATATCAAGATGATCATGGTATATAACCCTACTTGTATGAAGTACTATTATGCAAAACTTAATTTCTTCATTTCAGATTAAGGAGTGATTTTCAATAACTTTTATTGCATAATGGCTCGCCATGGGCTCATATATCCAACATCTCGAACCAAGCCACCTTCTCCCTCTCCTACCCTCCAACCATCTTTAAACCTTATCCACCATCGAGCCTCAATCCAGAGGGGAGGATGGGGGAGGAGGGAGAGAGAGAATAATAACCAATGATGACAATGTTTTGAGTGCTTGAAGACAACTTCTACCGATCATCAAGTGTGATCCAAAGCCAACCAAGACCTCAATCGCACTTCTTCATGAAGTTGCTAAGCTTCGAACCAATCCCATGGTTCCTTGAAGTGATGAACCCCACCGACTCCATCAGGTCTGCCTATCAACCATTAGGAGAACACTTTCCAGGTAACCTCCTTTACCCTATATCCTTTCTTCACCCCCATCGTCTATATCTTTTCATTATCCTTTTATATATTTGTCCATCTCCTCCTAATCCATCTTCTTCTCCCTTTTATTATAAATT
This sequence comes from Ottelia alismoides, assembly GCA_037367405.1. Classification (NCBI taxonomy): domain Eukaryota; kingdom Viridiplantae; phylum Streptophyta; class Magnoliopsida; order Alismatales; family Hydrocharitaceae; genus Ottelia; species Ottelia alismoides. Next base: position 229,935 of record JAZKJV010002011.1, on the reverse strand, counting down.
AAATATGATTACCCTTTACGATCATCCTATCTCCTTTAACCCCTTTGCATTCTTTCTACCTTCACAAGAACCCCCAACCTTCAGCCAACATTGTGGTATGTGTCCCTAATCCGTCGCCTTCACTATACTGACCACCACATGGCCTACCATTCTTTTTATGTCTGACGCCACCTTTGAGCCTCCAGGTCGAGAGCGTCATTTGAACATTGCCGGATAAGGAGGAGAAGAACAGAAGCCTCCTCGAAGAATCGAACTTCTTCTGTCGTCGTGCCTTTGAATCTCTGGTGAAGCCTGCTCATTCTAGGAGTTGTCTATGATCCTTTGTTTCTCTTTCATCAGAAAATGAGAAAGCTTCTCAGCGCCCTCCACCAGCGTTGATTGAAGGCGACGAACAGAGAGAGCTTGTCTCCTCTGAACCCCTGACGAACCAACGGGTATATCTTTACCCCTATCTCCTTGTTACCCCCATTTTTTTCTCCTCTTCTTTCTTGATATATTTGTCGTTCTTCCGGCATCTACTACTTTCCCAAATCTATCCATTCTAACTAGCTAAGATATTACAAAGACATTGATGGGAGACGGGCAACAAGTTGCGTTGCCAATCCCTTTTGAATGGCAAATTCAATTCTTCCAAATACAAGATCTATATACCTGGGAGCCATAACATGTTATTAAAAAATCAAAAAGATCGAGTCATCTAAAAATAGGCAACTATTATTGTAATGATCGGTTGAAATTCATAGAAAATTTATTTATTTTTTTAGACTTCTAAACTCAAGTGTATAACGTTAAGTATGGGAGTGTTGAACTCAGGGAGGCAAACTGTTGGTAAGGATATTTTATTTTCTAATTTTTATTTATTTTCAGATTTTTTTCTAGATTTTTATTTGTTTTTTATGAATTTTATATTGTTTTTGTGAATTTGAAGTTTTTTGTAATTTTTATAATTTTAGAAAATGTTTTGTAATTATTATTTAATTTTTATTTTATTATTTTTATGTTTTTATTTTGTTTACTATTTTTATTGATTTTTGGGATTTTTACCTGGCAGACCCTATAATCTTTGCCAATTGCCTCCATGACCTTTGAAACAACATAATTCTCCCCTCGACCCCGTAAACTTGCCAACCCTTACCCTATTAACCTTGTGGTTACCCGGTTTGAAGCTCGTGAGGGTTCTTGGGGTAATTTATAAGGTCAATAGGGTAAATACGTTATGCAAAAGGTCGTGGAGGTGATTGGCAAAGTTTATAGGGTCTGATGGGTAAAAATCCCTTGATTTTTTTAGAGGTTTTTAGGATTTTTTATGGATTTTGTATTAATTTTTAAGGGAAAATTAGATTTTATTGAAAAATATTTATATTTTTATTTTTAAAATAGTAAGTAAGATCAAAATATTTTTATTTTATTTTTATTAGAAAGTAGGTGGAATTATCTTTAAAATGGTATGTTGTGCGTATTTTTGTGAATTTTATTGAATTAGTTGTGATTTTTCAAAATTTTTATGTATTTTATATTTTTTATTGATTTTAATATTTAATTTTTATTTCATTTTTTATTTTCTATGTAAAATAGGCTACAAGTAATTTTTGATAGATTTTTAAGAGTGTTATTATATTTTTTATGAATTTTAAAGTTTGTTGTATTATTTAGTGATTTAATGGTTTATATAAAATAGAAAATGTTTTTATTTTGCAAAACTTATTTTATACTATATATAGTATAGTATAGGATATTTTGTGTATTTTATTTTATTTTTGTATTTTGTATTTATTATGTATAGAGCATCTATATGGTGTTATATACAGTTAGGGGTACAAGCGTAATATTTTGGAAAATTTGGATGCACATGTAATTATGCAAAAGACTGAGGGTGTACACGCAAATATCATGGGATGCACTTACTCTTCACGTGTGGATTTCAAATCTTGGACCAACCTGGACCTACTTGGAAATAGAACAAAGCGAGGGAAAGTTTCTCGCAATTTAACTAAAACCATCGCAGGCACGCGTGCGATCACATGCTTCCCCCAAGCGGTGGGGCAGTGCTAAGACAATGGTGCTGATGCATGGTGCAACGGCTGGCATTTGATCCAGTCCGATCGAACGGCTTTTGTTACTTCCCATTATGGACTTGACGTGTGGTGCTATGGGTCGATCTGATTGTTGGATTGACATTGTTCTTCCCCAAATCAGTTCTATAGGTTCTGCTCAGGGCGACAGAGCCATCGATGATGTAGGTGAATAATCGTGCGGTTTGATATCTGGTGAGCTCGATTGGCTTGATCGAGTGTATCGAAGATGATGACTGCTTTCAGGTGCAATGTAGATCGGCTCGTTGGTCGTGTCAAGCTACTGCTCGGCTTGCTCTAGTTGAAGCGACGCGGATCTATTCTCAGATGTAACTCAACACGCTGCAGATTGATCGCTCTTCTCACGTGCAGTAGGTTCTGGCTCCAGGCGATGATTCACGTCTTCAAGTAACGTCGATGCACGAGTTGTTTCTATCTCCAGAAGGTCAACGTGATGGAACTAACTGTGTTTGTCGTCTCCAAATAGAAGAGTACTCTAGGTGCGACTCGATGATTGCTCCAGATACCTGAAACGATCAGGTCGAACTTGAGCACAAGTGCTCGGTCACAATTCAACAACAGAGAGATGAACGAATATCCTCAATAAGATGCGGAGGAAGAGGATCGATCCTCAGATCTCGATAGATCTGAGATGGCCAGGATGTGGGAGTTAGAATAGGAAGTGGAGAGATGAGGAGATGGAAATGGATCGTCAGAGGTAATTTTTTGTATCAATTTGAAAAGAGTATCAAGGAGAAGGGAGAGATTGAGAAGAGAAATGAGGAAGGAAAGGAGGAACGGAGAAGGAGAACCGGAATGCTAACCTGGAATGAAGGATGGAATTGTTGTAGTCATTTGGGAATCGGAGGATGTCGCCTAGGTGTTTAAATGTTCACCTCTATGCCCGGCGGAGGCAGAGGCTGCTGTGCGGCGAAGACGAAGCTCGTTGCAGCGTGGATCGCCGGACCTCGCTCTTGCTCGCTCGACGGGAGCTGTCACCTCTCGGAGCTGGAAATGGAGGAAGAAATGACGGACTAGTTTTTCAGAGGGGAGGGGAGTCCTATATATAGAGGAGGTGGCGTGCAGACCAAGGAGTCGGTCCAGTCACCTTCGAGAGGTACGGGCACTGGGGCAATTGGAGGAACGGTCGGCCGTTGGTGCGGTTGACGGAATCAGAGAAGAAGAAGATGGGCAACAGGTGTGCGTCGAGCTTCAAAGAAGACAAGGGAAAGTGAAAAACGTGTGGGTCACGTGTATAGAGGGAGAAGAGAAAATAATAAAATAATAAAAATATAATTAATTAATAAATAAATAGTTAAATTATAATTAGATTAAATAAAATATTAGAAAATAATTAAATATATACTTAAATAATTAAGTAAGTAATTAAGTAACTAAATAATTTATTAAATAATTAAATAGATTAATAAATAGATAAATTTTAATAAATAAATAAATATATTTTATTTTAATCTAATAATAAAATATAAAGTATATAAATATAATAATAATAATAATATAAATTAAGGTATATTGTACAGTATGTATATGCCAATACGGTCCCAAAACCCATATTTTCATACTAACTCTGATTTTAGCGAAACCGGTGTCATTTGGTAGATATTAAATAATACAAACTTGAGTTTTCCCAATTCGGAGTCAATATGGTCGAGTTATGAGGTTCGAAAAATTTAGGTAATGGCTTCATGGCCTCGGGATTTATTGACATTTTGACTTAAATTATATTTTTATATTTTTATAATGATTTTAGAAGAATTTTAGAAAAGAAATTAGGTTAAATGGAGCTACGATTAATTAATAAGAAAATCAGGAAGATTTTACATATAGTACATAAATACAATGGGGCCCAGACGTCAAAACTCACCCTTTTATAATAATATTTTTTTGATATTTTTAGTAAATAGTATTAAGCGTAAAACGAAGTTTAAAAGTGAGTTTAGTCGATTTGGAGTTTTATATAAATAGTTATGAACCTCGGAAGTCGGTTTTTATATTTTTTTTTCAATCCATGATAATTAATTAGTTTTGTGTTGAATAATTTTTCTTATATTTTTATAAATTAATTTAAATTTTTATGACTAACTTTTGTAAAGAAAGTGTTTTGATTTGAGATAATCTAAGTGATAAATAAATTAGGTGAAATATTTACAATGTGGAAAATGTGTTAAATGTATTTTTGGTCTCGATTTTTTGATATTTTTATATGTTATGATCCTTATCTCCCCCTACTTATTTATTTTGTCGACCAAGTCAATATTGACCAGGTCTCGGAGTTAGGATCAGTCTGTATATATTACATATCTGCATCCTTCTTTTTCTTTTATTTTTTATTTTCCTCTTTATTATTTTATTTTGGATAAAATAAGTGTTAAATATATAATATTAATATTTGTAGTTAGAATGTTAATTAATAGGAATTAGTGAATGTTTACATCTATTTTACCAAGTATTTTTTTCAAAATGAAAGAATAAAGGCGATGAATCATATATTCATCATTCTCATATACTTTACCTTTGCTGGTCCCTTAGCAAACACTTATTCTATAAATAAGTGCAAGCAAAAAGAAAAGGAAAAAAGGAAAAATAAAAGAACTTAGAACATATTTGTTTATTTAAATCGAATCTCACTTCACCCAAAATTTAGAACTCGGATTAAGCCTTTAGATTAATAGTGTGTCGGGACTCTATTAGAATTAAGATTAAGCCTCGAAAGCCTTCAAGTTCAACAAATACTTATCTAGGTTCACCTTAACATCCAGCTCAGATCCACCTATTCATCATGCAAACTTTTTGGCTTTGAAAGCAATTTGTACTGTATATGAAAGGTTTTAGCTCTTCCCGCTTTAGAGAAGCGAAGAAACCGCCCATCCCAGTAATACACTCCTATTTGGCCCTCATCCAGCTACTCGATCCTTGAGAAGGTGGTATTTCCTTCTAGGGTCGGGTCGTGATGTGTCCATAATTGAGTATAGGAAGAAGAAGAAGAATGAGAAGAGAACTGGAGTGTGATCAGTGTAATCACATCTCCTTGTGAAGTCTGTCCAGTTTAGCCAAGTCTCCACTAAGATAATGCAGGCTTTTCTAAAGCTTGGACCATTGTGGTCAAATTTGTATTTGGTGTATTTGGCTTCTTTTTGGTAGAAATGATTGTTGCACTGCATAGATCTTTTGTGCTCCGAAGGATATAGCATCTTTTCTTTCCATCCGTTTTTTGTGGTCTTAGAAAAATTGTGCTAGTAGGTTCTTTCCTCATCTGGATCTTTATTTCAACCCCAATCTCTCCTGTGTTAAGACATCAATGCCACTAGACAAGGATGGAAACGCACCACCGATATGGATTTCCCTTCGCAGCCCCATGCAAGTCGAGCTAAGTGTAGAGTACATGAGTTCAAAATTGGTTCAAATGTAGAAAAGTTAAACGGATGACACTAGGTGTCCTACTTAGGCACATTCAAGTTGAATTCTGAACATGGTCTCATGGAACCCAAAGAATTAAGTCTAAAAGACCTGAAGATTCTTAATTCCAGTTCCTAATAAAGTTCCTTTAGAATTAAGTAGATTAAGGCCTAAACCAAGCTCCATCTCTCAGACTTAGATCCATTCGATTCAAGAATCAGACTTGCACTGAAAAATACGAATGAGTGTAACAACTTCTTATGAAGTGAATTTTTCGGCTTAAACTTTTTAAGTGATTTTTAAGAATTTTGCCATTTTTATTGAATTTTGAACCTTTTCAATTTTTAGGATCTTTTTGACAGAGTTAGTATATTAATTCAATTTACATGATTTTACACGAATTTTGTACTTTTTACGATGGATTTTATACAAATCTTATATACAATTTTATGTGGCTTTTATACAAGATTTTACAAGGATTTTACAAGTTTTAAATAATTAAGGATTTTATCATTGTATTTTACAACATTTCTAAATACAATTTTTTAAGACATTTTTTATATCATTTTTACGGTTTTCTTGCGGCTTTTAGAAACCCAAAATATACACCCATACTTGTAGAGAGCCATATATAAAAAATACAATAAGGTACGAGTTATGGCTTCTAAAGTACAACAACAAAGCCTTTTCCCACAATTAAGTAGGGTCGGCTACATCGATTCTTCACCTTCATTCAGATCTATCTTGGGTCAATCTTGGGCTTATATCCAAAAAACTAAGATCCCTTTGTATAGTCTCTTTCCAACACTTCTTGGGTTGTCCTCGTCCTCTCTTAGCCAGCTCATCATCCCAACACTCGCATCTCCTAAACGGTGCATCCGCTGATCTTCTTTGCAAATGACCAAACCATCTTAAGAAGTTTTCTCGTATCTTATCCTTGATCGGAGCTACACCGACTTTCTTTCTGATTGCATCATTCCGAATTCGATCTTTACGTGTGTATCCACACATCCACTTTAGCATTTTCATTTCTGCTACAACCATTCTCTGCACATGTCTATGGCTCAGAGGCCAACATTCAGATCCATATAGCATAGCATGTCTCATGGCTACTTTGTAAAACTTTCCTTTAATTTTTAAAGGAATTTTCTTATCACAGAGAATAACAGAGGCTCCTCTCCACTTTAGCTAGCCTGCATTTATTCTATTAGTGACATCTCCATCAATTTCCCCATCCTATTGCAAAATATATCCCAGATATCTAAAAGAATCTCCCTTCTGAATGTTATTGTCACCTATCTTCACCTCAATTCCTTCGCCATTGCTTCCATCAAAGGTGCACTCCATATATTCCATCTTAGCCCTACTTATATGAAATCCTTTAGTCTCCAATGCATGTCTCCATACCTCAAGCTTCTCATTTACTCCATCTCTAGTCTTGTCAATCAATACAATATCTCTAGCCCCTATACTTATGGCTTCTAAAGTATATACAGAATATATATATGATACCCCCTATACTTAGCGTGAACTATGTCCTCATAGTGTCCAAAGAAACGGCAAAGGAAGACATAACTCAGGTTAAGTATAGATCGGTTAAAAGAATTCCAGACTACAATGACTCAAAGAATAATGAATAAATGAATAGAATTCAATCATCCCCTCTATACTTAGGATCAAGAAATCCTAAGGATGGCAGACTCAAAATCGAAGAAGATCGAGGTCAAGAGGATGTACACAATCAACGTCTCAGTTTGTCCCCCCTATACTTAGGGTAAAATATCCCTAAGTATAGAGAAGTATATCAACAGATGAGGGACAAGCGAGAGAGCAGATGATACAAAAACCGAAAAAATTAAAAGTCGATATAAGCGACATTACCCCCTCCCATACTTAGGATAAAGCGCACCCTAAGTATAAGTAACAACATGGATAATAGAACGGAACGATATGAACAACACAGTGTTTACACTCCCCTATACTTAGGATAAAGCACATCTTAAGTATAGCTAAAATTCTAGATGATAACTAAAAATGAATGAATAAAATAAAAAATATATACAAAGTGATCATGAAAATTAGGTATGAGATGTAGAGTGTAAAGAGTGAAGAGCACATCTCATACAAAATGAATCGGGGCAACCTCAATGGTCAGCGGTTCATGATCAAGTAAAGGTTTCAAATACTGACCATTAACTCGAAAGGTCGAATCAGATGACAACTCAGATATATCGATGCTACTGTTGTCGTAAACTTTCCAAACAAGATACGGGCCTTTCCACTTGCTCTGGAGTTTCCCTGGAAATAGATTTCGTCTCGCTTCGAATAGTCAAACTTTCTAATTCGGCTCAAACTGCTTGTGGTTGATATGAGCATCATGCCACTCTTTCATCCGCTCCTTGTAATGCAGGATAATCGAGAAGGCTTCATTTCTTAATTCTTCTACGGCTGCCAATTATGTCTGCCTTTGATCTCCCGCATCATCTAGGCCAAAGATAACCTTTTTCACTACCCACCATGATTTGTGCTTGATCTCAATAGGTAAGTGGCATGGCTTTCCATAAACGAGTCGAAAGGGAGATGTACCCAATGGAATCTTGAAGGATGCCCTATAGGCCCAAAGAACCGAGTCCAAAAGCTGTGACATGAGGACACTCTGGTATTCCTCCTGAGGAATACACCGACGCCAGACGGAATCTGCTCCTTCATGATAAAGGATCGGATCCTCCCAATGGTAAGACTTGGTTTTCACGAGGAAAGTCTCAAGTCTCTGTCTGGACCAACCTTGTGGGACTTTCTTAGCAACAAGAATGTTCACAATGTCAACATACCATGGGAGCGAAGCGACAACAATAATCGCCTCATTGGGGAAGGTCTCGGTGATAGGTGCATCGAACTTAGAAGCCTCGGGTGATTCTAGTAGGGAGAGGTGATCCGCCACCACATTCTTGACTCCAGGCTTGCCCTTAATCATGATATCAAACACCTAGAGTATAAGGATCCATCTGGTCAGATGTGGTTTAGAATCCTTCTTATCCATTAAGTATCTGATGGTGGTATGGTCAGTGAAAATGGTAACTTAGACCCTAAATGTGAGACCTAAATTTGTCTAAGGCAAATACTACATCTAGCATTTCTTTCTCTGTAACTGTGTAATTCCGCTAGGAGGAATCCAAAGTATTGATAGTGTAGTGTATGGCATAAGGTAGACCATCCCTCCTCTATCCCAACACAACCCCATCGGCAAATTCAGAGGTGTCAGTCATGATCTCGAATGGGAGAGACCAATCTGGTGGCTGAAGGACAGGAGCCTCTACAACCATTTTCTTGAGATTTTCGAATTTCGAAAGACACTTATCGTCGACAATAAACTCGGTGTCTTTCGCTAGAAGGTCAGATAATGGTCGGGTAATTTTGCTAAAGTCTCGAATGAAACGTCGGTAGAAACCGACATGCTTGAGGAAAGATCGTAACTGCTTTAAATTGGACGACAGATTGCGTTTCTTTATGATATCCTCCTTGGCCGGATCCACCTCCATGCCCCTGTTGGAGATGATGTGACCAAGGACTGTCCACTGAGTCATCATAAAATGACTTTTCTCCCAAGAAAGAACGAGGTTAACCTCTGTGTACCTCTGAAGCACGCGGTTTAGGCTAGAAAGATAGGAATCAAAATCATTACCGTAGATCGAAAAATCATCCATGAAGACTTCTAAAAAGTCTCCCACCATGTCCACGAAAATCAAAAGCATACACCTCTCGAATGTAGCCGGGGCATTACATAATCCAAAGGGTATCCATTTGAAAGCATACGTTCTGAACGGACAGGTGAATATCATCTTTTCTTGGTCTTCAGGTGTAATGGCCACCTGATTATATCCCGAGTACCCATCAAGAAAGCAATAATGACTCTTTCCGGCTAACCTCTCGATGATCTGATCAATGAATGGTAGCGGGAAGTGATCCTTGTTGGTCACCTGATTCAAACGTCTGTAGTCCACATAGATGCGCCAAGAAGTCAGTACTCGGGCAGCAATCTCCTCTTCGTCCTCATTTATCGATGTAGTGATACCCATCTTCTTGGGTACCACATGTAACGGACTAACCCATTTAGAGTCGGAGATGGGATAGATAAAATCGACGCTCCACCACTTATATATTTCTTTCATAACCACCTCTTGAAGATTCGGATTCAACCTGCGTTGAAACTCACGACATGGTTTGTCATCATCCTCGAGAAAAATGTGGTGGGAGCTGATGAATCTGTGATTCATCATTCTAAAAGTTGAAAATAGATCTTTGCTCCCGAGTAATTAGCTGCATATTTTCACTTATATTTCATAATTATCATTCATGCATATGTTAATAATATCTGCATTTTAGCATTCATTTTGGTATTAATAAGGAGCCAAATTCACTTGTAATTATTCACATGTATATTAGCTAAAATTCATCTATCTGTATCTATTTTATACTAACTCCAAATCCAATAAAATTAACTCTACTCTATAATGTATATATTACTAACACTAATAAAGAAAAAATATCAAAAAATACTAACGTGTAAAATTCACCAATAAAACCCAAATCCAAGTTTGAGACTATGAACCCTAAAATGTGCATATCTCTCTCACATAATGTCTGATTTAGGTCTACTCACTTTTAAAGTATTATGCATTCAAAGACCTTCACAACAAGACCAATTTTATAAAAATCAAATATCGTATGTGAAACTTGAGTTTTGGGCCCCTATTGTATATTGTACATTGACCAAAATACCCTGTATTTTATTTCTTCATTTTCTTAAATATTAAAAAAAGAATATTACATATTTTTCCTGACTTTATTTGATTTTTATATTATTTAAACATGACAAAAAATTGTAAAAGGCAAAAAACACGGTATTTTATACCTATAAGATACCACCCAAAAAAATACACTTTGTACATATGACTTCTTTTGATTTTTAATCCTTCACAAAAGTTGTAGACCTCGTCGAGACGAGCAACTTTTGTGTTATCACTTTTTGATTTGAATCCTTTTGTTATTTCTTTTTATTTTCTTTACATTTAATTTTTGATTTTTCCAGGTGCGGCATGTAGCAGCTCCTAGAGCCGCCACGTGTCACCTTTTTATTAATTTATTTATTTCGTATCTTATTTTATTTTATTTATTATTTATTTTATTATTTATTTTAATTTAATTTAATTATTTAATGATTTATATTTATTTATGTATTATTTCCTTTTATTTCTTTTCTCTTCATTATTTTTAGTAGCCTACATATTATATTTATTTATTTATTTATTCCATCTCCCTTTACTTGTTCCTCACTCCAAGTCTCCACCACACCTCCACTTCCTCCACCATTCTCTCTACTTTCTCCACCTCTTTTCTAACTTCTTCTCCTCCTTTTTATTCTCTTCTCATCTCTCATTTTTCTTCATCCGCCATTTGTGAGAAACAGAGCGACCACCAGCCCGAAACCTCATCTCGGTGACAGCTAGATGAGGACTTCCTTGAGCAACGACGGTCGAAACTCCTAGTTCAGGCGTGATTCGAAGTACGATCTCGGCTTCGTGACATCTTAATCTCAAGCTGTCAAGCTTCGAGGCTTCTTTCGCCGGCCTCTTGAGGCAATAACAGAAGGTGGCCTCTGCTCCTTCAACCTCAGGCATACAACACAGGTAGTTCTCTCAACTCGATTTTCTTTCCCATTCTTTTCTCTCTTTCTTCCTTCTCTGCCACCTTCCCTTTTTCTTCCAATCTAATTTTGTCTCCTGCTGCGAAAATCAAACAAAAAAAGTAACTCCGAGAAGAAACCGACAACCATACCCCCCTTCCTTCAACCTTCCCACTTCCATTCTATCTCCACGCAGTCCACCAGCAATACTACTCCGATTCCATCATCATACAACGGAGCCCCCACTCACTGTTCTTAACCTTTGCGGTCGAGCTTTGAGTTCGAGCATATTCTTCTTGCAGGTCACCTTCAGACGGAAGAGCCAAGCATGTCGCAGCAACCTCCCTCGCATTGCACCCTCCACACACAAGGGCCTGCACACGGTCGTGCACCCAGCACTCTAGCCACCCTTGTGTCGTCACACCCGCACATGGCCTCTACTCCAACGCACGGTTGTGCATCCCTACGGCCCCACACGCCGCGTCGCCCTTGGCGCCCCAACGTGTGACCTCTTCCGCCTGGCAGCGCGCCTTCGCCGTACCCCACCACCGCCTCGCCCCGCGCACCACAGACCAGCCTCAGCCGCCCGATCGCTTCCTCGTCGCATCCAACGCGCCACTGCACCGCGCGAGTGCCTCCACCGCGCCCCCGCAGCTCACCAGATGCTAGACCTTCCAGATGCGACCAACCGCCAACAGAACCCCGCGTGCGTGCATGACCACGTGTGCCTCCGCCCGACCATCTCTACCGCACCCCATGTGCACCCGACTCCGCCAGCGCCGCCCTCGCATGCGGCGCGCTGCCTTCCAGCCCTTCAGACCTGTGCGCGATGACCCACGTCACCCCTCTCCCCTGCGCGCACCCTCACCGCCAACCCCTGCGTAGGCCATTCCACGCAAGGCCGCGCTCCACCGCACCCCTTCTCCCTTTGATGCAACGCCCTCGCGTCCACGCCCGACGCACCGCTACCCGCCAGCGTGTCTCCGCCGCAGGGCACCGCTACCGCACCAAGCCTTAAGTGAGGAATTGGGTTCCATTTTTGGAATCCACGTTCTTCAAAAGGTTTAATTTTTTTATTTTTTTGTGAAATTTGCATTTTTTATTCTGCATATTTCTTTAATGGATTTTTATCAGTTGTGTCCCTCTTAGATATTGCAATTTCAATTATGCCCCTCCCTTTTTTGAAATATCAGTTATACCCCTATCTTTTTACAAAATTCACAGTTCTGCCCTTCTGTTAAGCTAAAGTAGGGGCATAACTGATATTACAAAAGGACAGAACTGTGAATTTTGCAAGAAGGTAGGGGCACAATTGATATTTCAGAAACGGAGGGGTATAACTGAAATTGCAATATCTCAAAGGGGCACAACCGTGACCCTGTGCACATTTTTAGTTTACTTAGTTTTAATTCTGTATTGCGAAGACATCCCTGACTTTACTCATTAATTTGGACATTCTTTCGCATCATTTTTTATACAAAAGTAGCATTTTATTTAGAAATTAATTCTGAACATTTTGGATATTTATTTGCATTTTTGTGAGCATTGGATAATTTAATAAAAATCAGAGCTTGAAATTCAGTGTTATTTTACCCATTTAAGCTCTAAAATTCGTACATACATATTTCTTGATCCAAAAATTATGAAATAATTATAGATGATGATACTAAGTGCTCTTTAATTACTATCCAAATTTTATCTAAATTAGAGTTGTCTTGTGTATGAAATTAATTATAGAGTTATTTCTGTAATTGATTTTTTATTAAATCGATAAATATTATTTTTATGAAATTTCAAGTCTTTTGGAGTGCTCAATACAATATCTATTGGAGATAATTTTTTCTATGGATAATTTAATTTTGTGGATTTATTAAAAATAAAATACTCACAGTCACTCTGTTTCATTAAAAAAATCATAAAAAATCATAAATACCAAAAAATCCAAAAAAACTTATATAGCTTCACTTCGTTACATTTCACTTCCAGTAAATTTTTCATATTTTTTGCATTCGATTTACACGAGAAATTGCATAAAAACCCCAAAAAAATTTGCATTTTTCATCGTTGTATTTTAACCCCAAAAATTCCAAAAAAATACCTTTTGCATTCATCATTGGATTAGGTTTCTAGGAAAAATATAATTTGGCTGAATTAGATTAATATCACATTAAAATAATTTGGCTAAGTTGTTTATTTTCTTAACAACCTAATTCATCCGCATTTTGCATTTGGCATTTTTATCGCATAAAAAATACAAAAAAAATCCCACTTGGAAAACCATGAGCTAATTCACCTAACTTGATCCAAAGTTGTTCCTTTGCCTCTATGAGTCGACCCTGGGGCTTGCCCAGGTTAAAAATACATCAAACCGTGTATTATTTAATTTATCGATTCATACAGTTATTTTTTGATAGATCCTGATTGTCCGACTACAACAAAACAACACGCTTTCAATTATTAAAAGGGAGATCATCGGACACATCAAATGGAGCTCGAGCGGGGCGGAGCCGTCGCGAACCGAGGGGAATGAAGAAGTGGGATGGATGTACACATGAGCGGATGAATCTTCGAAGATCAATGGAGTACCTAAGGTCTAGGGGAGGGTGTCGAATCAATCAAGGCTCAAACAAGCATGCAATACCCTTTGATTTCACCAACTCATACATGAAACCAACAAGTGTTTATTAATTATCTTTTCATTTTTATTGGTGATTAAAACATTCCAGTTTACGCATGGATCAAAGAAAAATGTCGAATAAACTCATCCTGCATAAACACGGGTGTTGCTCTCCCAAAATTAGATTTTACTCCAGTTTAGGTCAATTTGTAATTAACAGTGCCAATTATTTGCTCAAGGTTATCACTGATTTAAGGTGAGCACATAAATCAAGAAATCACCGTCTACCTCTCATTCCAATTTTCCATTATCCTAGGTAATCAAGCCAGGAAGGATGGACAAGAAAAAGCCATGCGGTCGATAAAAATCATGATCTCGGCTAAGAGAGAAAACATGCAGTGTCGAGAAAAATTCGTGAAAACTCGGAATAAATTTAAGAACAAAATCAGATGTATGCAAGTCGATGAAAAACCGCACCTAACATGCTTCTATTAGCGGGGAAGAACATCTTTTAAGTTTGGCTAAGTGAAGCGATGTTTATGTGCATCTTGATTAAATGTGTGTCCTACCTACGATCAAACACGTAAGAAAGAGAATGTGAAAGAAGCTCGAAGAGTCGCGTGTCTGATCATAGGTCGACACTCAAGTGGGGCGATTCCCACACAACCATGGAGAACTTCGTTCATTTACACGTACGAGTCTTCGAACGAAGACTGCTGTAAAGATGATTATTACATGAAATGGAATAAAATGCAAGAAACATTTTTTTCTTCTTCAATTTATCTTAAAGTCTGCTTCTACGGCTCCTCGTAGCGATAAACTTCGGCTCCTCACCTCCTTGAACACCAAGGGCCCTGCCACAAAAACAAACATTAGAGATCCATCAAAGAATTATCAAATATAATGCATGACACATGAACAAATTGGCCTACGAATTAATAATTAACACTTAATTAAATAAATAAAAATCCAAACAAAACAAAAGATGAGTCGTGTCCCTGACAACATCGCCATTTGACGTACCCAAAATCTGGCCTCTTAATAAGTTGGTTTTAGTGTGTTGTAGTCGGCCGAATCAGATGCGTCAAAGACTGCTTGATTTAAAGTATAATCAATCAAGACAAGCGGTTGATTTTATATTTTACTTGGGCAAGCCCAAGGTCGAACTCAAGGACACGAGCCTATTAAGTATTATTTAAACACAAGTTACTCAGATTAAGTAATGAATTAAAAATCCATAGGTCATCATGCAAATGGACAGACAATGCAGACACATGAAATATGTAAAGATATTTTTATTTGATTTTTTAATGCAAGGAAGTGCAATATTATAAATGCTGCAAATATGCCCGAATTATAAAAAATCTTTGAGCAATCAAACAGTAGTCGAAGTCAGATTAGAATCATGAATCGAGTTTCATTAAATCAATTAAGGCAAGGCATTAAACACGTTATATAAGTGACACTTGGCTATTAAAATAATGCATCGAAATTCGGAGTGTCAAAATAGAAATCTAATCATGCCATTAAGAAGACAATGAAACGAGCTTCGAAACGAGACCAAAATCGACTCAAACAGAGCTACGATGCTCAAGATATTCACAAATGAAACCAGAGGCATAAATACAACAAAAAAATAAATAACAAACAGATCCTTGGAAGGACTAAAATGTAAATAGCAAAAATCGTGAGGCCTTCCCTATTATTTACCCACACATACAGGGGGTATTTTTGCAATTATTAAAACCTGCAAGGGTTTGGGTGCAAAATACCCCAGGCGTGCGTGGGTGGCACGTGATGTCTGGACCCATTTGTAATTTGAAGAAGTCTCGTTCACGTGACCAGGCACGTGAGAGCGAGGTTCAGGATCTAAGCAGGTTTGGAAGAGGCTCGGAGTAGCTTCGGCTGTTGGCTTGGCTTCGAAGGAGGCTCGGCGAGGCTCGGCTTATGGCACTGGCTCGAAGCAGGCTCGGTGTTGGCTCGGGAGATCCAAACCTGGAAGATCGGTGCTGAAGCTAGGGGTTGATGACGTGGTCGCGTGTAGACCGTCCGATCAATAATGATCAGACGGTGGCTGAACGAAAATGGGGAGGTGATGTGGCTCTCTGATAGCCGTCCAATCGTAGCAATCAGACGGTAACTACTTCGTGGGTTCGTCCTTGCCTTCGTCGCCTACGGTGGGCTTGGCTGGGCTTCGGCGACGTACTCCTATCTCCGCCTCGCTTGCTCGGTGAAGATATAGTCCCTGGAGCATCTTAGGAGCTGGTTGTTGAAGCTCGAAGCATGGGCGAGACGAGTAATGACCTGGAGAGGGTGGTCGAGGCTTCTTCGCCAGAGGCGGAGTCATCCAAGTCCTCTTCGGTGGAGTTCTGATCATTGAGCCATCAAGCACCTGCATGTGTTAACACGTAGCCGAAGCAACTACTGTGCGAGGTGGAGTGGAATGGAAGCCTATGCGGGCGAAGAAGGTGGAGGCTCAGTGCTCCTCCGCCGTGGAGGGCGGAGCAGATGGGTCATAGGTGGTCTAAGGTCGCGAGAGATCGGGTCGGTGAGCGAAAGGTAGCGCGTGAATGAGGGAGGAGTGATGAAGCTCGGAGGATGCTTAATAGAGGGTAATAACGATGAGGTTTGCCTAATTAAATCAGAGAATTTCAAAGAAAATACAAGAAGAGATCAGAGAAGCTTACCTGAAGGCTGGCGGAGGAAGGGCATGGACTTGAACTTCTTGGAGAAGCTCGGAGTCTTTGCACGTCGAGGTCGGCTGGTCCTCGGAGCTCGAGCGGGGCAGAGCCGCCGCGACGCAGCCGCAAAAGCCGTGGGTCTCACCAGGGGTAAAAGGTCGTCTTCTCTCTTGTAATCGCACCTCCCCCTGTCACGGGGAGGTGGAATGGGGCTGGGCCTCGCCCCTCGTAAAGGTGAATGCTTATTCTGGCGGTGGCGAGGTGTATTTCAAGGGCGGAGGTTGGGAGGTACGATGGTGGATGTCGTGGGTTGAACGGGGAATATGGAGCAAGAGGGAGTATATTGTGGGGTGAGTGATGGCCCGTGAGGAAGATGGAGCGATGGTCTATGACATGGAATAGTTACCGAGTGGATAGAGTGGCGGAGAAGACGAGGAAAATGGAAAGGGCGAAGCTCGTGTACGAGATGGGAGACGTGGGCGAGGGGGTGATCCAGAGGTGGAAGAAGACGTCTCGACCGTTGGATCTCGTGATCCAACGGCTGAGAAAGGGGCGCCTAAAAGAGGCCCAGATTAGATCTCTGGAGGGTGGATCGGTGTAGGGAACGTCATGTGGTGTGAAGAGGGATAAGGAGGAAGCGGACGGGCGAGATGGTTTTTGGAGTTGGATCGGATGGTTAGGAACAGCTACGGGAGTAAACGGTGAGGATTGAGGCGCCTGGAGGTGATCGTGTGGCGTAGGGGAAGATATGTGGCGCTATGAGATGAAGGCGAGAATTGATTGAGGAGATTTGATAAGGGGACTGATCAAAGGGCTGAGAAGAGAGCGGGAACAGACAGCGGCGATCTGGAGGGGAATGGGATGATCGGACGACAATGAGTGGGGGTGCGTGGCGCGCAAGGAGGCGGGTCACGTGGCGCGACCATAAAGCACCACATGGCCCAATCAAGTTATTCAGATGCAAAACCTCAAAAAAGAGGGTGAAAATGGTTGAATTTGGAAAAAATCAGAACATGAAAGTTGTAGATTTCAATGAGATCTACAAGTTTCATGTTGATCAAAAATGGAGATGAGTTCAAATCAAAGGAAAAATATTTTTGTGAGCGTTTTAAAGGCTTAAAACACTACGATTTTTTTTGCTAATTTTTGTATTTTTAATTTATTCCATGACTCTGATATAAACACGGATTTGTCCGATTTTTATTGACATAAATTTAAGCAAGGGGGTTAATATCCGTGAATTAATGACATGAAACTGGGTTTCATCAGGAGCACAGAGCCGTACTAATCCCAAGGAGATCTGCTACTAACCACCCAATTACCTTATCATTCTTTTCAAGAATCTCCATCAGACAGGATTCTTGATCATGGTCAGATCGGAAGTGATGATAAACGGAAACATTTTGGGTTCTCTAGTAAGGAATCGGTATTTCATGCTTTGAGGTAACGGTTTAAGTTTTAGGGGAGAAGGAACATGGAGAGCTAGTCTGACTAGGGCCTGGGTGTAGGCTACTAGGTCGGTGTGCTTAAGCTCATCCTGCTCTGACTCAGAAAGATCTAGAGACTGCTCGTCTGATTGCTGGATATTCTGAATTGGCTCGATCTCCAGGTTGGTTGTAGGCTCATTTGAACTGAGATGTGGAACATACTCATAAAAAATCTATCAATCGAAGTCCATGTCTACATCAGAGGGATCAGAATTGGAACAACAAGAATGGAATTCAGAAAGATCATCATCAGACTCATTTACCTCAGCCTCTAACTGTATCTGTTCCAAGATTGTGCTATCCAATCTTCCATTATCTAGTATCTGAAGCTCAGACTTTACTGAAGATGTGATGAAAGACCGCGTACTTGGTTCGGCCTAAACAGCCTCATCGTTTGTCTGCATGAAGTCACAGTCTTGGTGACTATCGACTCCGTCTTCAAATGCTCGCTCTGACTCTTCTGATTTGGCTCCGAGCTCTTGGATCGTTTCTATATGTATACTCTCACCTTTGACACGAAAGTACACCTTCCCATTACCATAATCGGAAACGACCTTTGCTTTCGCCAGAAAAGGTCGTCCTAATATGATCAGGGTATTGGTCACACATTCATGGACCGCCATGTCCAACACGAAGAAGTCCATAGGGAATTGCAAACCCTTAATGGTGATGATAATGTCCTTGATTAATCCCTTCAGCCTCTTGACCGATCTCTCAGTAAACTACAAGACCGTTCGGCTTGGTTGAAGAGGTCCAAACTCGAGCTTTTCGAGTAAGGATGATGGAAGGAGATTGATCGGTGATCCGCTATCTAAGAGAGTATGATCAAAAGTTTGATCAAGGATCTCGTATCTGACATACATCACTCCCGTTTCTGATCGTTTGGCTGGGAGACGATTCTGGATGGTGTGATAAGTCTCCTTTGTCAACACATGAATTTCTAAGTAATGATTGCGATGCCTCTTATTTCTACAAACTACAGTTCTCTCCTTGAGACCTTTCTGTAGAAGAGGGATGTGTGACAAGGCTTCTGAAAGAGTGAGCTGGATAGTGAATTTATCGAGCATCTCTTTCATCAAATCTAACATCTGATTCTTTTTGGGATTTTCTTTTTTCTCTCATTTTCCTAAGAAGCGTGCTTGTGGAAAAGAAATCTGTACATCCTCCCTATCAGTATGTACAGTCGGAGGAACAGATAAAGAGGAAGAATCAGATCTTTTTTCTAAAACTGGGACCAGCTCTATCAGAAGTAAACTCATGAGCTCTAGTCGGATCAGTTGTCTTGTCTTTATTTCTTTTTCTAGATCTCATCCTTTTTACATTTTTTTGTGTTTTTGTCTCCTCGTCACTAGGTATGAAAGATGGTAATACAACTATCTCTACATCACGATCATCAGATTTGGTGGCATCAGCACCACCATCTAGATCATCATGGATATTAGCGGCATCAGTATCGCTATCTGCATTATGCTCAACTGACTCGAAAGTATCATCAATTGATGTGTTTGCATCATGCCAAGTTGAGCCACCGTCGATTGGGGCTCTACCACTTCTCAAAGATAAGAAATCAACATCATTCACATTATCAGGAGAAGTAGAGTCTATTTGTTGGATCTGTGTGGCGGTCTGATCTAGTACGAGATTTATTATATGTTGCTTGAACTCATCCATATCTTGCCTATTCATCTCATATTGATAGGTAATCTAGTGGGCAAGATCATTTAAAGCCAAGTTCTCGTAGGAATGTCCTAGAGAGGTGGATGAGTAATCACAAAACTGTTGAGGCAACTACTGAGAAAGAGATCATGGCATCCACTGAGTGAAAGTCTGAATCTGATGAGGCTCGACCGCAGGCTCTGACTAAAGGTGATGTATCTGCTGCACTGGAGACTGTGTATCGGATGAATCAGCAATTAACTCTGAAGATACTATAGATGCCATCTGTCCAATATGGTTCTTCAAGTCTCTAATGTTCCTCACAAGCTCGTCGATCTTGTCGAGCTTGTGTAATTGGTGGCATCGTGTCTCAATATGCTCCAGGTAGTTCAATCTCTGGCTAAGAACCCTCATCTCATCTGACAAAGATTCCGAAGATGTAAGAGTTAATGGACCTTCCTCAATTTGTGCCATGGTAGACTGGTGAATAAATGCAGGTGACTCCATTTGAGTGTGAGAATCTGTCTGGGCTAAAGTGGAATGATGAGATGCCATCTCCTCGAAAATATCCCATACAACATCCTCATGCTTTGAAAGCATGAACCACCACAAGTTGCATTCACCAACCCTTGTAGATCAGGTATAAGTCCACTAAAGAAGATCTAAACCAACCTCACCTTAAAAATATCATGGTGGAGACACCTATCAATCAGGTCTCTAAAACGATCCCATGCTTCATGGAACGGCACGCTTCCTAACATGGTGAAACTGGTAATGAGAGACCTTGCAACATTCATACGTCCGATGGTGTAGAATCTGCTCAAGAATTCAGTACAAAGCTACTCCCATGTAGTAATTATTCTCCCTAAATATTGCAACCAGTACATAGCCTTATCATCCAGGGAGAACGGAAATTCTATCATTCGAATGGTATCCTCATCAACTCGAGAGTCATATACTGTACTACAGATCATATCGAAGTCTTGAAGGTGTGAATATGGCTCCTCAGTAAACTTCCCATGAATGATTGGTAAAGTCTGAATAATCTTAGGAGTGAGGACAAATGATCAGTGAGTAGAAGGAAGTCGAATCCACCTACTAGTAAAAGAAGCTCCAAGTGTGTGAATATGTCTCATCGTACGTACAGACTCTACAGATACTGTCTCCTCTCTATCTGGCTCATCATCCTCTGAAATATGTCTCTTCTCTCTCAACTGTCTTAACTCATCTCAGATCTCGGTCATCAGAAGGTCTTGCTCCCTAATCTAAGTCTGCATAATCTCAAGGGAAGTAAGAAGACTAGCTTTAATAGTTTCCTGATCTGGAATCTTCGAAGCATACTGCGACTGTACTCCCTTCTCATTCAGAACTGTCTTTGGAAAGGAGAATGTGTCCATGTCTGACTCTGATAAATCAATGTATAGCTATGTAATAGTCATCGGAGGAGGAGGAGAACATGGTGATTGAGAGAAACTTCCAGGGTCAAGGTCACACCTGTGAAAAATGGGTAAATGTCCTTGATTTTTTATATTTTTACAAAGGTTACCAGAAAAGTAAAAGAAATCAGCTTCTCAGTTCGTAGCATGGCTCAACCTATGTTGCGCAAATCAGAAACAACAAACCATGAAGTTAGAAAAAAAAGATGGCCAAAAGGAAACGAACAAATCCTAAACCTAAAGTCTCTAAGGTCTGCCCTAGCGCTGCTTCCTCGGCAGTGGCGCCATATAAAAAATCGAACTGATTGAGTCGTCTAAAAATAAGCAAATGTCGTTGTAATGATCGGTTGAAATTCACAGAAAATGTACTTATTTTTTAGACTCTTAAACTCAAGTTACAGGAGTGTCGAACTTAAAGAGGCAACCTGTTGGAAAACTAGGGTTAAACTATAGAAAACTAAGGATTTATGGTTTTCTAATTTTTATTATTTTTAGTTTTTTACGTAATTATTATGAATTTTATATTGTTTTTGTGAATTTAAAGTATTTTGTGATTTTTTTTATTATTTTAGAAAACTTGTATTTTTTTATTTATTTTATTATTTTTATGTTTTTATTTTATTTTATTGTTTTATGGATTTCTTAGAGCTTTTTAGGATTTTTTACGGATTTTGTATTATTTTTTAGGTGAAAATTTAGATTTTTATTGAACGTAGATTTTTATTTTTGCTTTTTAAAATAGTAAACATGATGAAAATATTTTTATTTTATTTTTATTAGACAATAGGTGGAATAGTCTTTAAAATGGCATGATGTGCATATTTTTTGTGAATTTTATTGAATTAGTATGATTGTTCAAAGTTTTTATGTATTTTGTATTTTTTATTGATTTTAACATTTAATTTTTATTTTGTTTTTGATTTTTATGTAAAATAGGCTACATGTAATTTTTGTTAGATTTTTAAGAGTTTTTTTATATTTTTATGAATTTTGAAGTTTGTTGTATTTTTAAGTGATTTAATGATTTATTAAAATAGAAATTATTTTTATTTTGCAAAACTTATTTTATACTTTCTATAGTATAGTATATGGTATTTTTGTGTATTTTTATATACAGTTAGGGGTACAAGCGTAATATTCTAGAAAATTTGGATGCACATGTATTTATGCAGAAGACTAAGGGCATGTGCGCAAATATCCCAGGCTGCACTTACTCTTCACGTGCAGATTTCAGAACTTGGACCAGCCTGGACTGCTTGGAAATAGAACAAAACGGGGGAAAGTTTCTCGCAATTTAACACAAAACATCACAGGCGTGTGTGATCACAAGCTTCCCCCAAGCAGTGGGGCGGTTCTATGTCAATGGTGTCGACGCGTAGCGCAACGACTGGCATTTGATCGAGTCCAATCGAACGTCTTTTGTTGCTGCCCATTGTGGACTTGATGCATGATATTGTTTTCCCCAAATCAGTTCTACAGGTTCTGCTCAAGGCGACGGAGCCATCGATGTTGCAGGTGAATAATCGTGCGGTTTGATATCGGATGAGCTCGATCGACTTGATCGAGTGTATCGAAGATGATGATTGCTTTCAGGTGCAAACTTTTCTATTCAACGCAGATCGACTCATTGGTCGTGTCAAGCTGCTGCTCGGCTCACTCTGGTTGAAGCGACGTGAATCTATTCTCAGATGGAGCTCAACATGCTGCAGATTGATCGTTCTTCTCATGCACAGTAGGTTTTGGCTCCAGCGGTGATTCACGGCTACAAGTAATGTCGATGTGCGAGTTGTTTCTATCTACAGAAGATCAACGCGACGGAGCTGATCTGTGTTCATCATCTCCAAATAGAAGAGTTCCCCAAATGTGACTTGATGATTGCTCTAGATACCTGAAATGATCAGGTCGAACTCGAGCACAAGTGCTCGATCACAATTCAACAGCAGAGAGATGAACGAATGTCCTTAATAAGATGCAGAGAAAGAGGATCGATCCTCACATCTCGATAGATCTGAGATGGTCAGTATGTGGGAGATAGAATAGGAAGTGAAGAGATGAGGAGATGGAAATGGATCGTCAGAGGCAAGTTTTTTTTGTATCAACTTGAAGAGAGAATTAAGGAGAAGGGAGAGATTGAGAAGAGAACTGAGGAAGGAAAGGAGGAACAGAGAAGGAGAACTGGAATGCTAACCTGGAATGAAGGATGGAATTGTTTTAGTCATCTAGGAATCGGAGGATGTCGCCTAGGTGTTTGGATGTTCGCCTCTATGCCCGGTAGAGGCGGAGGCTGCTGTGCAACGAAGACGAACCTTGTTGCGGCGTGGATCTCGCCAGACCTCTCTCTATCTCGCTCGACGGGAGCTGTCACCTCTCGAAGCTGGAAATGGAGGAAGAATTGGTGGATTAGTTCCTTAGAGGGGAGGGGAGTCCTATATATAGAGGAGGTGGCATGCGGACTAAGAAGCCAGGTCCCGTCACCGCCAAGAGGTACGGGCACCGAGGCGGTTGGAGGAACGATCGACCAACACCCGGCCGTTGGTGCGGTTGATGGAGTCAGAGAAGAAAAAGATGGGCGATGGGTGTGTGTCGAGCTTCGAAGAAGAAAAGGGAAAGTGAAAATCATGTGCATGATGAATCTCATATTCATCACTCTAAAAATGATTAATTAAGCCCAAATCCCTAAAATTCATTGGCATTTCTTCATTTATTTTGCATAATTAGCATGCATGCATGTATGATTAATAATTGCATTTTATCACTTATTATTGCATAAAATAAGGAGTTAAAAATCCCAGTTCAATTGACCTATAAAATAGTCTAATTTCTCTGATTTTATATTAATTTATGCTAACCCCAAATGACTTGAAATCATCTCTATTGTATACATTTTACTAACAAGAATAAACGAAAAATACAAAAAAATCACTAACGTAAATAAGTGGACCAGAAACTCAAAATCGAATTCCAGTATATCTGGACTAGAATGATGATATCTTCCTCATCGAGTGTCTGATTTGATCCTACTCACTTTGAACTAATGTACATTCAATTAACTTCAAAACAAGATGAAGTTCAAGTGAAATGGAGCTCATACGTGAAAGTTGGATTTTGGGCCTCTTTTGTACATTTTGTATTTTACCTGATTTTGACATATTATTTTATTGAACATAATTTACTTATTTTATTTTATTTCTCTTTTATTTATTTTCTTTGACGAAGGTTTTATTAAAATGCATAAAAATCCAAATCCAAAATGAGCTTGAAATCAAAGAATCTAACTGAGTCCGAGACTTCATGACTGTCTGTACAAAGTTGTCATTTTTCTGATTTATTTTATTTTATTTCTCTTTTTATTAATTAATAAAATACAAAAGTAGAATAATATGTAAATATTTATCATTGATTTTATCATATTTTTATGGATTTTTATCTTAATTTAAAAATGGCAAAAAAATAAAAAAACCCAAAAATCAAGGTATTTTATGTACATGGGATACCCCAAAAATATCATTTTGTGCAAATGATCAATTTTGGTTTTGATCTCTTCATGAAAAATTGTAGTCTCATCAAGACGAGCAACTTTTATGAAGAATTTTTTTTGATCCGATGTTGTTTGCTATTTCTTTTTTATTTATCATTGTATTTTCTTTTTCGAATTTTTTATGGTGACACGTGGCCGCTTCTAGAGCCGCCACGTGTCACCCATTTTTAGTCTTTATTTTAGTTTATTTTTTAAAAAATAATTAAAATAAAATAAAAAATAAATTAAAAAAAGCACACGTGCAGAGCACGTGCCTCCTACACACGTACTTTGCACGTACGCCCATCTTCATCCCCACTTTCCCAATCTGGCGCACGCCGCCTCCTCCGCGAATCGCGACGCCACCCACCCACATATCTCGCCCCTCTGCCATCTCTCAACTCAGCCACATTTCTAACCCATCAAATCCCCTCATTCTCGCATAGCATCCCATCAAGAAACCCTTGCCTCACTCATCGCAGATCTCCGATCAAATCCCCTCGACCTCGCGTACCTTCCTTCTCCAACCGCACCTTCGCCAGCCTTATAAAGCCACACCATTGCACCTCTTTGCAAGGCATCCGTCGTTATCACCCAACAAGAAGACGAGAACGGTGGTAACAACCTGGCCTCCATCTCCCGATGGCGAGATCCGAAAAACCATCCTCATTGCAGTGTAATCGTGCCCGCAGCTCCTTGCTCTGGCGCACAACACCATAGAGCCAACGACCCCCACCTTCACGATTCCATCTTTCCACTTCTGCTTCGACCCTTTGACCCCCATCGCCTCGTACCATTTTCCTCATCTGCTTGTATCCCATCCATTATCGCCTTCAACTTCAGCATCCACGTTACCAACCACTGTCTACCGCCTCGCCTTCGACAAGAGTAGCAGACCCATCACCCTTCAACTAGCCTCCTACGCCTCCGCCTCACTACAGCATTCTGGAAGAATCTTCATCATCTGAGCTTCATCAACAAACTCCTGGAAGCGCAATCTTCATCGACGCCTCGGCTATCTCGCACCTCAACAATGAATTCAGCCACTTCGATGTCAAGTTCTTCCATCACCATATCCTTGACGGTGTCGTGTGTCTCCCAGTCGAGGCTTCTCCTCGTCGATGGTTTCGCCTCCACAGCATCGTCTAGCCAAACCACTACCATCGACACAGTCGCATCGCCCAAGGATCTCCCCCCTTCCTCATGTGACCAGCACGCGTGGGGGAGGGGATTTTTGCTCTACGGCCCCCTGGGATACCCTCCTAGCACCAGACGATCCCTCTGACGTGCCCCACACACCTGATGGATGACATTTTGCAAGAAAGGCCCCTGCAGATCTTCTATTCACAGAAGCAACCTCATCTAGAGGGCACGAACCATGCACGTTCCCCTTGCAGATTTTGCAGAAACCCCCAGCATTGTTTTGGTAATTAAAATTATGTCTATGCACTGCATTTTCTTCATTTTGTTTAATTATTATAATTTCAATTAGACCCTTGACTTTCCTGTGTATTTTGAACAAGCAATTTGCAACATTTTATAAGTTAAAAAATTGCATTCTATTTCTCAACTAATTCTCTACAATATGGCATGCTTGTGATATTTCTTTGATCTGTGGTTAATTAATAATTAATTTTCTTGTAGAAAATTGCATATTTATCCAATATTGCCTAAAAATTCATAGTTACTTAACCATTGCTCCAAAAATTTCCAAATATTGATGGATTAGAGAATCAATTGTAATTTACTTTATGCCCAAAAAAGATTGCAATTGCATACATATTTTACTCTATAAAAATCATTTTGTAGATTTCAATCTTTAATTTTTAATAGGTATTAAATCTTGTATTTTCAAGGTTTAGGATTTTTCTGAGATCAATCACCTGGTTATAGATCTTGGATAATTCTATTCTTTGAAAATAAATAGGATAATATTTATTTTAATTAAATATTGAAATTCACACCATTTGCATTCATAAATTCTTTAAATATATATCTTGCATCCAAAAATTCCAAAAAAAAATAAATGTGTTCATTTCACCATATTTTACATCTCGGTTAAGTTTTGTAGTTTTTGGACATCATTTAACTGAAATTGCATTATAGTCCCTAAAATTAGTCATATTTGCATTTTGCATTCTAAAATTGCATTAAAAATAATGAAAAAATACTGCCTCGAAAAACATGCACGAGTTTTGATAGACTTAATTCTAGGTTGTTCCTTTACCTCCTTGAGTTTGACTTGGAACTTTCCCAAGTAAAATAAACATAAAATTACATCGATTAAAAAGTAAATAAATTAATTATGGTTATTTCTTGATCGATTCAGAATACTAGTCTACAATAAAACGACACATCATACATTTCAAACGCTTAATAATTCACACCCATTAATGTAGGGTTTTTGCGGCTCGTCAGATGGTGTCGTTGCTGGGGAGGCAAACAGCTTAAGTTTTGTCTAAAAAATTAGTGCAACGTTTTTCCACATTTTTGGGTAGACTGGCCCCCGAATCTTCACTATATATTTTCCATATTTTTTCTGCATTTATTTTCATATTTTAGTTTTGATTAATTTTTGTGTCTTATCTTATACTCTCTCTCTTATTTTTCATGCGAGGTACCCGGCACACATGGAGCGATTTTCGAAAATCGACGCATCTTCATCGACTTCCGAAAATCCGCAAAATAAAATTAAGATCGAGTCGAGTTGTAAGAGAGAGTAGAGTCTAGGATTTCATTTTCTGCCATTTTAGTTTTTGTAATTAATTGCTCATTTACAGCGGTGTCCATTTGGACTCTCGCGTGTGTAATAAGATCTTGAACTTTTTCCGTGGTATGTCATTGAATGTTTCACTCTCCGGTGGGGTTGGGGCCCGACTTGAGTGGATCGTAGGTTAGACCTGCACATACGGCTATTAGAGCTTTTAATCTTTTATTGTTTGTGCTCGTAGAACCTAGGACCACACTTCATTTTAAATGAGACGCACATTAGATCGTTCAATTTAGTCAAAATTTTTAACTCAATTCTTCACCACTAATAGAACATTCTGACATGTGTGGTTTTGTCGATTTGCATCCATTTAGAATAATTTTCAATTCTTATATTGCATCCCACATGGAGATTGCGAGGAATTACTGTAAGTGTTCTAAATGAGCATACATCATCATTTTTCGCATGCATCAGATTTTCCCGAATTTCTCCCTCTTGTTTTATCATGTAAATTTTTAAAGGAATTGGGACTGGAAGGTAGACATGTATTTCTGCTCACCCTAAATTTTTCAGTGGTCACCTAATTAAAATTGGGACCATTGAACACGGCTGACTTTAAAATTAACTCATAAAATCAAAAATTTTTGTGGGAGAGACACCCCGACCTTGGATTCATTTATTTATCTGAGTGAGCGAGAGACGCCACTTAAGGCTAGAGCCCAGCTCCAGAATCTTCGTTCAGACTATTGATTCTATAAAATGATTAGCTCTTCTCAGTAAGGAAATACGGGTAGCTGATAAATGGTTCGGATTTCCTTAGCAGAGTAGGTGGTTTAAAGGACACTGTGTAAGGCTCCGTCCATAAGTAATGGGTAGTCGTTTTGTGGTCCATACTTACACCCATACTAGCTAAAAGTAGGTGCAACTAGTCGTAAGAATTTGGGCTAGTCTTTAAGAAAATTTCCGGCACCTAACAACTCGCTAATTATTTTCCAAGATTGATTTATCACCAACTAAAATTGAAAAGATAATTGCTGAACTCTTGCGGCTTCATTGTGTGAGTTGGTGAACTTGGAGTTTGTATTGCGTTTGCATTGGTGTGCGTGAACCGAATTCAAAGATCAAAAACCACACACTTATGCCATCACTCTCCTTGATTTAAAAAATTTTTGGTTTATTCTTGTGAAGTATCATGTGAACTTGCACCGAGATCAACCATGTCGATTCATCGTCAACCCCCTTTTACAATGACGGGACAATGGTCCAAGTATCCATCTGACCTATACTATGAAAATGAATTTGTCTTTATCAAACCCAAATCATCTAAACCCTCTTCTATTAAGAATCATCAAACATTTGCGGGGGACTTCCACTCTCGGGTGAATCCAGTCCATTTGATGAATTCCAAGTCATTCTACTCGAATCATACAATCAAAGTCACCACAGCAACATATATTTTACCTCCACCACCTGTGACCACACATAATCAACTGCCATCCTGGACTGAACCATCTTATTCCCGGTTTCTCGCTGAAACTAATGAACCATTTAAAGATCAAATCACTTTTGAGACTCATGACTGGCCGATACACCAAATCCAACCGCCTTCATTATTTCCTCACAATCTTGTTGGGACAGGTCCACAATTCATAAAAACACATATGTACTACATTAGGGAATAATATGATGGCCCGGTCAAACTGCAAGGAGAGATCTGCACCTAATGATCAACCATATTGGATTGACCCGAATGATCAAATCTCTATTAACCAACCAGAATACCACTCTTTCGGACAACCCGCATATACAGAGGACCAAAATGATGATATCGACACATATGAACCCTGTATGACTCCATTATTTGGGGATACGATCAATCATGACCATGGAAGTAGACTCTAATCAACCCAACACTGCATGCCTGAGTCACGGTATGCTGAGTATGAGACCTACAGATTCCTGCAGAATCCTCCCACTGAGCAGACTCCTTCCATGGTTTTTCAGGAGAAAATTTCATAAGGCGATCATATACTGAATATTACGAAAGGATATCCTCCTATATCATACATGAAAATGGAAGATAAAATGATTGGATCTCAAGTTGAAAAACAAGAGAATGCACAGAAACCCACCAAATTGCTCACATAATTGATCTTGAAAAGTTTTTGGAGGGTGACATTTTGAGGATAAATAAGAGGTATGAATTAATGGAGGATAAAATAAAACATCACCGACCGACTAAATTCATTTTATGGTAGCTCGGTATGAAAGTAGAAGGTAAAATGATTGGATCTAATGTTGAAAACCTCGAGAATGCTCAGAAACCCGTTCACCCTAGGGATGACTGACAGTGACACTTCTGCATACTATTCCCTTAGGGATGACTCTGACCCTGCACATCTAAGCTCATCATCTACGGAAAGTACCAAAAAATTGAAATATTCAAAAACATAAAAAATCAAAAAATTGGAAAAAAATCATAAAAATTGAAAGTGAGGAGGATTTGAAGAATTTCGATCTTGCTCTAAGAAAAGCACTTGAGAAAAGATTGATTTTTGAGCTTCCCTTGATATTGGCCATTAAACACTTCCCCGATCTTAAAAGATTTGTAATGAGTAAATTAATAATGAAAAAGTCAGACGAGACAAGAACAAAGACTGAAAGAAACATCTTGTCAATGACCACCTCCTTGAGTTGAGGAGAAAAACCAAGAGCCGCATAGTGAAGCGGTTGCCCAGATTTGACTGTGGAATCAAAGACACGACATTTACCCATGCTCGAATCCATGACGATTCACCAATCAATATCCTCCCGACCCTTGTATTTGACAAGCTCTAACACAGACACTTTAGGAAAATAAGAGAGATCACTCAACTGGTCGATCAATCGATAAAGCAATCAAGAGGAACCATTTCAGTCATCGTTGCATTCCAAGGTGCTCCGCTCAAGGTAGACTTCACGATCATTGATATTGAGCATCAAGGAGAATTCACCCAGTTTCCAATCATTCTCGGAAAGCAATTCTTGGCATTGGCTAAGGCAATTATTGAGTGCGAGACTCGGGAAATCAATTTTACGGCATTGGTAGCACTTCGATCTCACCCAGTCTTTGAGGAAACACGATATTCTAAGGCAACTCATGAAGCCGCCAAAAGCCATAACCATCAAGCGGTAGATGAGCCCTACCCTGCTGCTACACCTGAGATAACGGTTGTTGAGGAGACTATTGGTTCAGAGACTCTCCTCACTATTCCACTTCCCTCTACTCTCACCATGGAACATCAAATACATGACTTCGTATATTATCCTGAGAGATATGCATGGGCTCATCCTGAGTCAGCCGAAATCTCCTCTGACAACTGATGAGACCCAATTTCATCATCTTAATTCCGTATTATTAACCCCCTTGCTTAAAGTTGTGTCAATACAATCCTGCTAAAGTCCTGTAATTATCAGAGTCCTTAATAACTTAAAAATCACAAAAAAAATCACAAAACTAAAATCTATGGTATTTTTAGCCTTAAAAATACCCTTAAAAATATTTTGTCACTTCATTTGATCTCATTTCCAGTTTTGATCAACATAAAACTTGTAGAGCTCATCAAGATCTACAACTTTCATGTTTTGAGTTTTCTCAAATTCGGCCATCTTCACCCTCATTCTTCAATTTCTTGTTTGGAATAATCTGATTGGGCCACGTGGCCCGTTCTGGGTGAGCCACGTGGCCCGCCCGCCTTGCATCAGTCGCCCGCACCCCTGGCCGTTGGATTTCTTTTTGAATCCAACGGCCCAGCTCTCTCCACATCCGCTCTGACCCTCAGCCATCCGATCCACTCACACCTTGATCATCACCGTCCGTTCGCGCCGTAAGCATAAACCGCCATGTGGCTCCTCTTGCGCCATGCGATCGAGCCTTCATCTAGCCATCTCGATCATTATCTCCGCAACTATCATCAACTCTACGATCACACTTCAGAATCAATCACCACCGTCTGATTCCGCTGACCCATGCGCTCAACACGTGGCGCATTCATCGCCCTTTGATCACTTCGCCTCGGATCTAATCGCACCCGTTCTTTCGCACCCGATCATCAGCTGTTGGATCTCCAGATCCAACGGCTAAGCTTCATCATCAAGCTCACGACGCCCCTCTCTCCCCACGATCTCCACCTCGCAGAACCCTTCCGCCCTTCCATTTCTCTCCATCTCTTCTGACTACCTATTCCTTCGCCAACTGCCTCACGATCTTCACTCATCTTCCCCCTTCCTCGCGGACACGACCACCATCCACGAGCCTCCCCCAATCATTCCATATCTCCCTCGCAAACCACGCCTACACTTCACCAACCGCCACTCCCCATCTTCAAATACCTCGCACCCTTCTCCAGAAACCGTCGTCCACCTTTACGTGAGGTACTTCCCAGCAAGCCCCCGCCCCCCGGTGACAGCGAGGGGGTGGAGAGGAGCGCAAAGACGAAGGTTACCTCCGGTGACGACTCCTGCCATGGTAGGCCAGGCCCGCGGAGCTTCGCCTCCGCCAAGCTGCTCCCCGTAGCCGGGGGAGTTCAGCGATGACCAGAGGTTCTTTGGAACCTCGAGCCCAGGCCCCGCTCCATCTATTTCTCCAGGTAAGCTCCTTCTGATCACCTTTGCAATTTCTTGGCTTCTTTGCTTAATTAATTAGGTTGCCATTGGTATTATCGCCGTTCATAGACCATTCCATTAGATTCGCACCGCAACCCTCATCTTCGCACGCTTCTTCGATCAACCAATCCCTTCTTCTTCGCATCTGACCACCTCCGACCCACCTCATATCCGATCACCGGAGATCAAGCTCCAGTTCCTCACATCCATTCGCTCGCACGGAACCTCACACCACTCACACGCACGCACACTAACTCCCTTGCATGCATAGAATGGCTGGAAGCAATCTGCAGGTTTATTGGCTTCAATGGCCGGGGTGTCGTCGGAGTGAACTTCATCCGCATCGCCTACGACATCCGACCACCGATGGTCTGAGCAAGAGAGTCCAACGCCTTCCCTGAGCTCCTAATTTCCTCGACGGTCGTTCGTGGAGCTCCGGGAAGGTCTGACGTGTCCAAGGTGGAGCGGTGGAGCTGGAGCTCCTTCGCCGGAGCTCGGTTCCCGCCGCCAGTCGCAGATGATAACGAAGGAGCAGTTGTTGTCGGATAGTCATCATCTGACGGCTCGGATGCAGCCACGTCGCCCAGGAGCATCTTCTCCAATAATCGTTGGATCCTCTCGATCCAACGGCCTTCAGGCAGCCACGTCACGATAGCCTAAGCGTACAGCAGCCATCCGATCATCAGGATCGAATGGTGCATAGTGGACCACGTGTCAGAGCTAGAGCATCTCCGAGCTACAGCGTCAGACCGGAGGCTTGGACATCCAGAGCCTCCTCCGAGCCTACACCGAGCCAGAAGATGATCCGAAGCTGCATCGAAGCCTCTACTGAGCCTGAGCCGTCCTCCGAGCCTGGACGGCACGTGCATAGCACGTGCCATCTGGGTAAACTGCAGAGACACCCACCGTCTTCTTCAAGATTGCAAATCGGTCCTGAAGTCATGTGCTGACCATGCGCACCTTGGACCTCGCGGGTTTTAATAATTGCATATATGCCCCCGCGCGTATGGAACTTTTACAGGGAAGGCCTTGCTTTTTACTTTCATTTCATTTTAGCCCCTCCCAGGGACCTATTTGTATTTATCATTTCATGTTTTCTTTCAGTTGTGCCCTTGCTTTCTTTCATGCATATCTTGAGCACCGTAATTCCGATTAAGTTGATTTCAGTTTCATTTTGAAGCTTGCTTGATGTTCTTTTAATGGCATATTAAATTTCTTATTTTGGACACTTGAATTTTGATGTATTATTTTGTTAGCCATGTGTCTTTCATTACTCAACCTGTGCCTTATTTAACTTGTCCATCAACCTTACATCTTAATTAAACATGAAATTTATTTTTTTTGTTAATTGTGCTCACCATATTTATTTTGACCTAGGGCATATTATTTGCTTCGCATTTACTTGCATGATAAAAATCAAATATAAAAAAATGCATGTTTCAATTTAATGCTTTGTCTTGTCTTGTCCTTCATGCATACTTTGACCTATGATTCTTTACTTCAACACTTAGTTAAAATAGATAAAAATCTAGATGATACGAGAGAGGCTCGTGTCCCTGAGTTCCACCTTGGTTTCTTGCCAAGTAAAAATAAATACGACCATCCAATTTGATTGCTATATCTTATTAGATGGTCTTTTGATGACCCACTTCGGCCCGACTGCGATGACATTATCAAGTGTTAAAGCAACACTATTAAAGGGTCGATTTAGCGGTTCATCAAATGGTGCCGTTGCCGGGGACACGGCTCATTTCTTGTATTTTTTGGATTTTCATTTATTTAATTAAGTGTTTTTCTTTATAGGTCAAGATTGTTAATTTGTCTTGCATTATAAAATTTTCTTCTCTATCGATCTCTAACCATTGTTTTTGTGGCAGGGCCTTTGATGATTCAAGGAGGCGAGGAGCAAGAGCTACCCGCTGCGAGAAGCCATAGAAGCACGCTTGGAGTACGTCGTGAAGAAAGGAAAAAAATCATTTTTGCATCTCATTGTCGCATGTAATAACCGTCTTTACAGCGGTCTTCGATCGAAGGCTCGCGTTTGTAAATGAACGATTATATGTGGTTGTGTGGGGATCATCCCCACTTGAGTGTCGACATAGGACCAGGCACGCGGCTCTTTAAGCTTAGTTTAAAATTCATATTTTTATGTGCTTGCTCATAGGCAGGACACACATTAATCAAAGACGCACCTAGCCTCGCTTCACTTAGCCAAATTTAAAAGATATTCATCCTCGCTAATAGAAGCATAATAGGTGTGGCTTTTATCGACTTGCATACATATTGATTTTGATTTTCAAAACAACCCAAGTTTTTCACGGATTTTCGCCAAATTACTGCATGATTTATTGCTTAGCCTAGATCGCGGCTTTTATCGAATACATGGTTTTTCTCGATTTCCCCTCCTAGCTTGATCACCTAGGTTAATGGAAAATGGAAATGAACAGTAGACGGTGAATGCTTGGTTTATGTGCTCACATTAATCAGTGACAACCTTAAATAATAACTGGGACTGTTGATTGCAAGTCAACCAAAAATGGAGTAAAATTTGATTTTGGGAGAGCAACACCCTCGTTTATGCATTGATTTTTCACTTAACATTTTTTCTCTGCGTAAACATAAATGTTTTATCACCAATAAAACCGACAAGATAATAAACCAACCTCGGTTGGTTTCATGTGTGAGTTGGTGAAATTGAGGGTCTTGCTTGCTTGATTGAGCCATGTTTGCTTCGATACACTCCCTAGAGCCTTAGTCACTCCATCCATCTCTGTAGATTCATCCGCTCACTTGTAAATCCATCCTTCTTCTTCATTCACCTTGGGTCTCTCCAACATCAAATTCCATCTTTATACTTAGGCCAATCTCAACCTAAGTATGGGGGGACCCGAGTCCCCGTGATTTTCTCTACTCTCCTTTCCTTGCCTTTATACTTAGGTTATTTCTAACCTAAGTATAGGGGGAGTCCCTCTTAGCTCCTGTATATTTCTATATATCTAAATGGACCTATGGACTTGTAACATCTAGTGCTATGAGGGCATAGCAAAGTTTAAATATAGGGGGGTATACCTGATGTACAGTATACTTACTTTAGCTATAATCTGAAAATTTTGAAAAATTTAAAACTTTTTGGCTAAAGTAAAATTCTTTGGACTAAGTAGACTCAAATGTTTTTCACGGCTTTTCCTATACTATGTTACGCTATTTTGATAAAAATATTTTCGAAAGTGATTTTTCCTTGTTTTGAAAAAAATCTTTTTAAAATGTTTTGAAAATTTTGTGTGACATAGTTTTGAAAATTTTTCTATCTCTTTTCAAGGAAAGTAGAGTCTAACAAGTGTTTTAACCTTTAAATTAAAATCCATAAAAAATGAGAAAAACCAAAAATCCTTTAGGAACCATTACTGACTACTAAGCCCATAAGTAGCCGTGTTCAGTGAGGGTTCGCCCTTAACAGATTGGATGGTTTAGAGGACATCGCGTAAGGCCCCGTCCTCAAGAAATGGGCTTCGTCCTGTACTTACATCCATATTGGCTGAATGCAGATGCTTAATTGATTTTAGGCAGTCCTAATATCTCTTGAAGTCTCAAAAAAATCTGAATGAAGGAGTTGGATTAATCCTCTACTTTTACACTTCCACCCAGGATCTGAAATGATCAAGGAAACTTAGATTTATGAGGTCTTTGAGATTTTAGGTTAACCATCCTTAGCCATCAGGGTCATAGACTTAATCATCCACATTTCCTTAGATTTCTAGATTTGTGTGCTATATTCCATGCTTAGTCTCAGACAATAAGAATATGATCAGCACATCACATGCATGACTGCGGTTTCGATGAGATAAGTTGACTTTTCACCTGAGGGATTGGGATGAGGAATTCGAGTTTGGATTTGATCTAATGATGCTCGAGGATGGGATAAAATCTTTGGAGGCTTAATGAAACCGGAGTGTCAGGAAATATTAGTCAGTATGAGAACTTGGTTCTTATACTAATCTCTTGATATTGACCTAAGTGCCAAGGTGTGAATAAATAAAAAATGTTGATCAGTGTGCGCAAACTCTTGGTAAAAGCAGTGGAGCTAGCCAAAAATACAACAAATCAATGAAATTTCAAAGAAAAGCTCTCATTCCACAAAGTCAAATATCAAAGAGCTTCCACCAAGGCGAGCGCTCCCAAACTTTTCAAAGTGTCCACTTGGACCATCGCTATTAGGACCAGGAGTCGGGCTTGCACCAAAAAAGGGATCTGCATCGTAAATGCTACAAGTCTTGGTGTTGAAGTCGTACGATAGGTACTCAAAAAAGACACACCCCGGTGTATTCCCAGGAAAACAAGTACAGACGGCTCCAACTTCTCTTGATGGACGCACTGATCAACACCAAAAATATGTGTTGCGTAAAAAAGCACTAGAGAGAATCCTTGTTCCAATGAGAGGGAGAGAAGAAATGACACAATCCCATACCCTCCATTACTGGCCTTCCATCTACATTTTCTAAGTCTGACAACTAAAGAGACGGTGGAATGGATGCAAGATTTGATTTATTCCCTAGTGTTGAGGATTGGGTCCTTAGGAGAATTTCATGGACCAAGACTTTGGGTGAAGTTTTGACTCTACTCTCGGAATCGCAGTCAACACTAAATTTCATATCCTTTAGATTATATGTACATCAGAGAGAGTCTGGAGAATTAGAGGAATTGGATGCCTCTTGATTAAGGTTGGGTTGAATTCTAGAATTTTGGACCTCTAAAGTTGAGTGGACTTGAACAGATTGGATCTTGCATTCACGTGCACAAGGGGGTTAATCCAGCTTACTCATTCTCTTTGATGCTCGAGGACAAGCATAGTTTAAGTATAGGGGGTGATGAAACCCAATTTCATCATCTTAATTCCGCATTATTAACCCCCTTGCTTAAAGTTGTGTCAATAAAATCGTGATAAAATCCTTTAATTATCAGAGTCCTTAATAAATTAAAAATCACAAAAAAAATCACAAAACTAAAATCTGTGGTATTTTTAGCCTTAAAAATACCCTTAAAAAAATTTTGTGGCTTCATTTGATCTCATTTCCAGTTTTGGTCAACATGAAACTTATAGATCTCATCAAGATCTACAACTTTTATGTTTTGAGTTTTCTCAAATTCGGTCATTTTCACCCTCATTCTTCAATTTCTTGTTTGGAATAATCTGTTTGGAATAATATGTATATACTATAAGCCCCCCTATACTTGCCTTTGCTAGTCCCTAGCAAACACTTATGCAATAAGTACAAAAAGAATAAAGAAAAGAAAAAGGAGAATTAAAGAAGGATAGAGTGAATAGGGGTGCTTTCAGTGCAATGCATGTCTTTATAAAATCTGAATTTGGAGCTCCTGTCAGACCTTGGGTGTAAATGTGTGTGGAACCTAGTCGAGAACCAGCTCTAAAATGCAACAGCCTTCGATAGTCACAGAACTCGGTTCAACCCACCTCAATAGCCTGGTCAGAACCGATCTACATCATACGCAAACCTTATAACTATGAAGCTGACTTGTACAGTGTAACTGATGGTGGCTCTCCCCAACTGAAATGACAAAGGAACTGACTTTTCCAGAATGACAACCCAATGATTCCCCAATCCAACAGCTCTTTCCTCGAGGAGCAGGGTATTCCCTTCTAAGTTCAAGTGGCAACCAACTCAATAGGAGGGGGTGAAGAGAAGAATGGACGGTAGCCAGTGTAGCTACCTATCCTGGGATGCAAGACCAGTGTAGTCAAGTCATCCAGCTGCAGGCTCACATATTTGACTTTGGAACTCAAGCTTGCTTATTGGCTTTACAACATATATACATACTTTGCAGGCATTTTATTTTTGTACAGGCCTGACCATTTTTTTTTCTTTTTTTTCAACATACTATTCACAGCAGCATTTACATAAGGAGTTTTTCCTCTTGAGCCAGTAGACTATCCCTCTTTTGAAGCTTTATCGCAACCCACAATCTCTTGTCTTTAGACCACATGGCTACTGGACCAGGTTGGGGTGCATTTCCCTCCCTGGACGAGGACGAATGTTTCCACCCGTGTGCGTCTCAGACTGGCAAATCCAACCCCCTCACCACTCTAACTGAGTTGAGCCAAGTGAAGGTGCAAGTATCCAAGTTAGGTCACGGTCGGCAAGAGTCGTACGTGTGTCTCGAAAAGTTCTAGTTAGTCCACTGAGGAGACTTGAACCCAGCCCTGATTTCTCAAAGAATTAAGTCTGTATAGACCTGAAGTACCTTAGACCTAGTTCCCATAAGGTTCCAGTGCAATTAGGTGCGGTAAGGTCTAACCAAGCTCCAATTTGAGACTCTATTGGACTTATTCAATCATCAAGCTTACTCAAAAAGAATATGAATGGTATGCTTATGCTATGCACAATGAATGATGCAATTTTTCACAAAGAATTTAAAAGAATCACATAATCTTTTTACACAAAGAAATTTTTGCAAATAAAAACTTGACACATACAAAAAGGTACATACAATTATTTACACGGGCGGGCCGCTTTATTTACAAAATATCTGGCTTTATAAAGACTTTACAGGTTTTAATGAAGTAGTTTATTTAGGTTGTCCAGAAAGAATTTTGTGTGTTTTATTTACCAGTTACAAGTATTGTAATAATGCTTTTATTTCTCAGATCTAGTTTGAAAATAATTTTTGCAAACTATAGTACACGATAATTTTTGCAATCATTTACACACATTTGAAAACTATTTTTGCAAAGATTTTTCACACTATATATACATTTTTCACAATAGTTTTGACAAACATTTTTCAAACATTTGCACATAGGTTTTTTCAAATCCTTTCTTTCACACAAAGAAAAGTTTTTGCAAACAAAACAGTTTCACACAGGTTGAAAACATTTCACAGCAAATTTTTCAAAATAGGTCACACTATTTTTCAAGTCATACTGTATAGGTATCTAGCCTGATTTATTAATCAGTATATACAAAAGAAGAAAAACTGTATTTGTTATACAATATGGTTTTTATAAGTTTTATCTGTGATTATTCCTTATTTACAAATGAGAGATTTTTGTGCAGACTCCTCAGACTTATTCGAGAATCCTTTTTAAAAGATTTTTGAGAACTCTAGTCCAAAATAATTTTGCAAACATGTTCACACATTTGAAAATGATTTTTGCAATAGGATTTACACAGCATAGATAGGTTTTTCAAAACAATTTTGACAATCAAATTTTTACAATCATTTGCACACTAGTTTTCACACATTTTGATTTCACTCAAAGAAAAAAAATTTTACACACAAAAATAATTTTCTCAAAGGTTGAATACTTGTACACACTATTTTCAAACAATTTTCACAAGGTTTTGCAAAGAAAATTTTCTTTCACAAAACACTTTTCCTGACTTAATAATCAGTACAAGTACAAAGAGCCTGAGGAGCTCACAATCATCTTTTATTATTATAGGACTACTTTTTACATTATATTTTATATTGATGTGATATTTTATTTTTCAGTATGAGTTATGGCTTATAGTATATACATGGTATATACGACCCCCCTATACTTAGCTTGAGCTATGTCCTCATAGATCGAAGAGAAAAGAGAAGACATAACTCGTACTGAGTATAGACAAGTCGAAAGAATATATGAATGAAAAATGAATGAATGAGAAGTTGACCGTCCCCCCTATACTTAGGATCAAATAATCCTAAGTATAGCAGACTGTACAAAAAACAGGGAAGGTCAAGGGTGGGAATACACAGATCGTACTCAAATTGTCTCCCCCTATACTTAGGGTAAGATACTCCTAAGTATAGACAAGAAGAGGAGACAATGGAGAGGATCGGAATGAAATGAAAAACTCGGGGTGCACACCCCCCCTATACTTAGGACAAAGTGCGTCCTAAGTATGGAAAACTGTCTACAAGGGCGGCACCTTTTTGATACAAAGAGAAAATAGAAGAAGAAAAGAAGAAAAGAAGAAAATCAGATAAACAGTGGTTGGAGTACATCGTCTGAATCTTTTGATGTTGCAGCTGTTATGGAAATGTCTTCATGGTGCACTAGCTGAATGGAGTCTACAACGGCCAAGAATGCATCTGGTTCGAGATAAGGCTTCAGTAGTTGACCGTTGACGACGAAGGGTTGTGCGTCAGGGGACAATTCTGATATGGCAATACTTCCATTGTCACGCACTTCACAAACTCGAAATGGCCATGTCCACTTACTCTTTAATTTGCCCGGGAAGATCCGCAACTTTGCATCAAATAACCACACTTTCTGTCCAACATCAAAGGTCTTTCGTCTGATGTGCCGGTCATGCCAGCGTTTCACCTTCTCTTTGTAGATCAAGGTGTTATCATATGCATAATCTCGGAACTCCAAGAGCCTGTTCAGATCATCTTTTCTCTTCTGACCACTTTTGCGTGAGTCCAAATTACAACTGTTGATTGCCCATAAAGACTTGTGAATTAATTCCACGGGCAGATGGCACGGTTTTCCATATACAAGATGATAGGGCGACATGCCCAAGGGAGACTTGTAGGTGGTTCGGTAAGCCCATAGGACCGAGTCCAAGAGTTGAGACCAGTCCTTTCTGTTTGGCCTAACAAGTTTCTGCATGATAGTCTTGATTTCTCTGTTTGATAGCTCCGCCATGCCATTGGTCTGAGGATGGTAAGGAGACGCGACACGATGATCGATGTCGTACTCCTTTGTTAACTTCTTGACCTCTTTGTTAATGAAGTGGCTACCCCCGTCTGATATGAGAATTTTCGGTATCCCAAATCGCGAAATGATGTTCTTCTTCAGGAACTGACAGACTGTTCGGTTGTCGGCGGCTCGAGCAGGGATAGCTTCAACCCAACGACTCACGTAGTCAACAGCAAGAAGGATGTGCTCAAAACCTTGACTATTAGGGAAAGGTCCCATGAAGTCAATGCCCCATGCATCAAAAACATCTGCTATCTGAATGATTTTCAGGGGCATTAAATCTTTGGCAGTAAGTGTACCTTTCAATCTCTGACAGTCAATACATCTTTTGACAAACTCTACAGCATCCTTGAATAACGTGGGCCACCAGAAGCCACACTGTAGTACTTTAGCTACCGTACGATCTCCAGATTGATGTCCACCAGATTCGAGCGAGTGACAATGCTCGAGGACACTAGACTGCTCCGTCTGAGGGATGCACCTGCGCCAAATGCAATCCGCTCCTTTCATGAATAAAAGAGGATCCTCCCATTGGTAGAATCAGACGGTCGACATGAATTTGTTCTTCTGATTTTTCGTCCAATCCGCCGGTGTTACCCCAGAGGCGAGGTAGTTGACTATATCTGCATACCAAGGAAGAGAATCCACTGCTAAGATGGCTTCGTCAGGAAAGGTTTCTGTGATGGGTGCACTGTTCAGAGGAGACTCGTGCTGCTCTATTCTGGAGAGATGGTCTGCTACCACATTTTGAACTCCAGGCTTGTCCTTGATTTCCAAATCGAATTCCTAGAGGAGAAGGATCCAACGAATCAGTCTTGGCTTGGCATCCTTCTTCTGCTGTAGGTACCGGATAGCAGAGTGGTCTGTGAAAATTGTGACTTTTGATCCCAACAAATAGGATCTGAACTTCTCGAGGGCGAAAACCACAGCCAGCAATTCTTTCTCTATCACAGTATAATTTCGTTGTGCTTCATCTAATGTTCTGCTTGCATAGTGAATGGCATAGGGCGCTTTGTCTTTCCTCTGCCCAAGAACAGCCCCGACTGCAAAGTCTGACGCGTCGGTCATTATCTCAAAGGGAAGAGTCCAGTCCGGAGGCTGTAAGATTGGAGCCTGAGTGATAAGATCCTTTAGCTGGTTGAAAGCAAGGAGAACCGGCTGATCAACAATGAACTCAATCTCCTTGCACAAAAGTTATGTCAGAGGTCGGGCGATGCGGCTGAAATCCTTGATGAATCGTCTGTAGAATCCCACATGCCCCAGGAATGACCTCACATTCTTCACTGACTGAGGTGGCTGAAGATTTGAAATGACATCCACCTTCGCCGGGTCGACTTCCATGCCACGTTTGGAAACGACGTGGCCCAGCACAATGCCTTCTGTGACCATAAAGTGGCTCTTTTTCCATGAAAGCACTAAATTGACTTCTCGGCAATTCTGAAGTACTCTGTCTAGGTGCTCAAGACAAGAATCGAAACTATCACCATAGACAGAGAAGTCGTCCATGAACACCTCGAGAAAACTGCCTACCATCTCGGCGAAGACTGCTAACATGCATCTTTGGAAGGTTGCAGGTGCATTGCATAAACCAAAGGGCATTCTCTTAAAGGCATAGGTGTCGAACGGGCAAGTGAAGGTAGTCTTCTCTTGATCCTCAGGGGTGATCGCCACTTGGTTGTACCCAGAATACCCATCCAGAAAGCAGAAGAACTCCTTGCCTGCTAATCTTTCCAAAACTTGATCAATGAAGGGCAAGGGAAAGTGGTCCTTCTTGGTTGCTGCATTGAGGCGGCGGTAGTCAACACACACCCACCAGGATGTTGGTACCCGAGTAGAAATTTCCTCTCCTTTTTCATTTATGACCACGGTAAGCCCCGACTTCTTGGGAACTACATGCAATGGGCTTACCCATTTTGAGTCGGAGATGGGATAAATGAAGCCTGCATCACACCATTTCGTTATGTCTTTCATGACGACGTCCCGAAGGTTAAGGTTCAGCCTTCTTTGAAATTCGCGGGACGGCTTGGCATCTTCTTCCAAATAGATGTGGTGTGAACACAAGGCTGGATTTATCCCTCGGAGATCTGATACGCTCCAACCAAGTGCCTTGCGGTTCTTTTCTAGAACCTCGAGAAGCCGATATTCCTGATCTGAATTCAGCCTGCTGCTGATGATGACCGGATACATTTTTTCTTCACCCGCAAGGAAAGCATACTTCAGGCCTGCAGGAAGTGGCTT
This sequence comes from Ottelia alismoides, assembly GCA_037367405.1. NCBI lineage: Eukaryota > Viridiplantae > Streptophyta > Magnoliopsida > Alismatales > Hydrocharitaceae > Ottelia > Ottelia alismoides. The sequence continues at coordinate 187,070 of JAZKJV010002011.1, read as the reverse complement.
GAGTTCTGGTTTTGACCTGTCCATCTTGTCGGTCACTTCAGAGACTATGCTGGTGGTGGGATGTACTTCTTTGAAGCTGCTACCATCCTCATCATCTTGTTGAGATCCTAGTGATGTGCCGAACAGGTCTGTGCTAAGCTGATCGTGTTCGGTCAGGAGTGACTGTTCAAGTAGATGCGCCTGCATCTGAGAATCTGTCTCCCAAGAATCGTCGGAGCATAAGCTGGCTGCGCTTTCCAAGTAATCCTCAAGAGTGAGGATTTCTCGGGTCCATGGATCGTCCAATGATAAGGTTGAGTCTCTGATCTCTGCAATAAAATCACAGTCTGCTTCGTACGTTGTCTGGCTCTCATCAGTTGTGGCATTCGACTCTCTGTTCATGTTTATCGTGATCTGCTGGGTGTTCGAGCTGAAGGTAATCTTGCCAGACCCGTAATCAACCACGACGCCTGAAGTACGAAGAAATGGTCTACCAAGGATGATAGGGGCCTGGAGCAGGGGTGCAGGCGAGTCCATATCAAGGACTACAAAGTCAGCTGGAAATTTCATTTCCTGCACTTTAACTACCACGTCTTCCAAAAGACCTCGGGGCCGCTTGACGGATCGGTCAGCGAACTGAAGGATCATGCGTGTCTGCTTGAGCGGACCCAGCCCGAATTCTTGCATTATGGACGAGGGAAGAAGGTTGATGGAAGATCCATTGTCAAGGAGAGTGCGCTCGAAGACCTGGTCAAAAATCTCACAACTGATCAGAGGTGCTCCTGTATCTTGTTTCTTTCTGGGGGAGATTGCTAATGGCTGCAACAGTGGCCAAGGAGAGAACGTGCTTTTCTACATCTCGGCGTCTGTTTTCTTGCGTTGAGCGACGCCTGTTAGTACATGCCTCCTTCAGTCCTTTCTTCATAGCTGGCATGTACTCCACGGCCTTCAACAAAGGAATCTCAACAGTCAACTTATCTAATATTTCCACAACACCTGGATCAGACAATGCTTTTTTTCATTTTGCAATTTTTTTGGATTTTTGTATTGCATGAGGAAAAGGAATATGTACATCACTAGCAGGAAAATCAGAGTTCTCATTTACATCAAAATCATCGCCCACAGAATGTTGTACATTCGGACTACAAAAAGGAGTACAAACTGTTTCTGAACATGCTGGTACTGCAGGGCGAGCAAAAAGTAAAGTGTCTGCTCCATCGGCTGGCGAGGAATCGGCTGCGGCTGGCGGCTCCTCCAATGCTGGCGCGGATTCGCTTCAGCTGCAAACTTCTTTTTGGTGTTTTTGGTTTTGCTGATTTTTTTGTATTTTCTGCTGAGGCTGCTGCTGGAAATGCACGACGGCTAGACTGGCTTCTCTTTCTTCTTCCTCCTCACCCACCCCTGGAGCTGGCACGGCTGATGCGGAAGATGACGATCCACCTGTTTCTTTATTCACCCCACTTCTGGTAGCAAGCGGAGGCAAGGCCCTACCGCTCCTGAGAGTAACAGCATTAGAATAAACAGTAATATCATTACCAGACACGGACAGGACATCACATTCTACCTGCTCTTTCTTCTTGAAATTATTGGGGTTGGCTTCGACCTGAGCCGGGATGGTAGTTCGGGTGGTGGTCAGGTCATCAAGCCGCTTGGTCATTTCTGCTAGCCCTTTGACAAGCTGGGCCAGACAATCCATGGTGGGGTTCACAGGGGGTGCTTCAATAGGTTCAGTGTGCAGACCACGCTGTTGTTGGTTGGATGGATGTGGAGGTTGTTGCTGGTGGTGCTGCGGTGGTGCAGGAAGTTGAAGTTGTTGGTACGAGGGAGGAGGATACTGCTGATATTGCTGAGAGGGAGCAGCCGCATACTGGTGATACGGCTGTGGGTGGCAGTACTGCGGTTGCTGCTGGTATGGATTGTTCTGCCTCCATTGATGTGCAAACTGGGGAGGCTGCTGATACTGCTGGTGCTGCTGAGAGGATTGTCCAAAACGACCACCTTGAGGTTGGTGGTATTGCCGATTGGCAAATGGCTGACCCTGGGGTTGTCCCGGAGGACGGGTCGGCTGTGCATCATTGCTCCATACCCCGTTCACTTCCTGAATCAGGGGTGGTGGTGGGAAGACTGGATCAGGTCCGGAAAGGAACTCTGGCTGGTACACGACCATCTGCTACTGCGGCGGGCCCTGGTCGGGCGCCTGCACGTAGTATACGTGCTGGAGTGTCGGTGGCTGCTGGCTCGGCTAAGGATGATGTTGCGGTTGCTGCTCGTCCTTCTTCTCAGCAGGAGCTTCCGATGGTGTCACCGACTGAACAGAGTTGATGGTGCCCACCAACAGTTCAAGGTACTTGTTGATCTGGTCGAGCTTGTCTAAGTTCTGGGTCCTCTTCTCGATCACGGCGAGTTTCTCGAGGTCCTATGATCGCTTCTCGATGATGACCACTTTAGAGAGATGGCCCCCGATGATACTGAGGTTGGAGCTCTCATCTCTCTCTGCCTCCTTGGACGCTGCCATGTGTACTTGCTTCAGGAGGATCTGGGGCTACTTCTGATACGCCTTGGATGAAGAGAGGGTGGCCTCTCCTTCGGCCATTTCTTCAAATAGTTGCCAGACTACATCTTCATCCTTATTGAAGTGTGAGCCCCCACATGCTGCATCAACGAGCCTTTGGCTTTCAATGTTCAGTCCCCCGAAGAAGTGCTGGACCAAGCTGGTCTTCGGAATATCGTGATGGGGACACTTCTCCTGTAGGTCAGTGAATCTCTCCCATGCTTCATGTATCGACTCATGGGGTCCTTGGGAGAAATTACTGATTCGGGCTCGCATCTGGTTGAGCCGACCGAGAGGATAATATTTATGCAGAAATGCGGACTTCAAGTCCTCCCAGGTCGTCACGACCTTCCCCAGATGGTTGACCCAACAAAGGCCTTGTCCTGTAAGCTGAATGGGAATGCCATCATCTTGACAATGTCCAGAGGGACATTGGGATAGTGAGTAGTACGGCAAATGTGGGAGAATTGCTGCAGGTGAATGTACGGCTCCTCGCTGGTGTTTCCATGGAATGCATGGAGAAGAGCAATGAATTGAGGCTTCAGCTCAAAGTGAGCGTGTACCGGTGGAATGAGGATCCACTCGCTGGCTGTCTCCCGGATTGTATGTTTCTTTTGTTGGCTTTGGTGGTGGTGGAAATTCTAGATCATCATCTGCACCACCACCTCCACCTCCACCTCCTCCTCCCCTGCCTCCTATGCCTCTGCCTCCTCCTCCATCATCTCGGTTCATCATATCATTCAACATGTCCTGGAAGGTTGTCTGTGTGAGGGCCTGCTCGGTCAGCTGCTGCTGGATGGCCTAGATAGATGCCAGTAGCTGTGCATTGACTTGATTCTGATATGGCACCTGTCCCTCTGGTTGGGGTGGTTGCTGACCCTTGCCCTTTCCTCCTGGAGCCATGTCAGGGTCTGAGTCAGACGAAATAAACTCCGGAGTAGTCTCTAGTGCTCGCTCTGTCTTCTATCTACATAATGAGATAGTCCAAATCAGATCACTTGCAATTGTGTTCAGTTGCCGTTATGAGGCTGGAATTCAGGTCAACCTCAGCATGTTGTGAACGGAAAAGGATGTAGACTGTAATCGAATTCTATTCACAACGGTGAAAGCGGGACGAATGTGATCCCAGTTTATTGGGTGGCCAAGAGAAGGGTAGAAAACGAGGAGTCTGGAGATCGATCCGCAAAGTCCGGATCGGGTTCTCGGGAATCGCCTCAAACTTATTGGCGGAGTTGAGTCCATGGAATCGATGTGGGTGTCGGCATGTCCCGACGAAAAACATCCATGGATCAACTTTTCGAAGCACAAGAGAAGGTTGGATGTTGGAAGAAAGATACGATGGTCAACGAGAAATAAAAGGAGTGTAAAACAGTAGAGAGGCTCAGTTGAGCGGGGTGGTCAAAGGGAGAAATAACAAAATGTGCGCAAAGGTGCGGGACTTGATATTTGAACCTTAATCTAGATCCATACAAACACAATACAAAATCGGGTTCACCAACTCACGCCATGTGAAGCCGTGAAAGTTTGGCTATTTATTATCTTTTCATTTTTAGAGTTGTGATTTCAGGCATATCTTATAACAAGTCCTTAGACGCTACCCTATAGGAGAGAGAGTACTGCCAGAAGAGTATCACGTACTTGTCCTCCTCCTGTGTAACCTATAGTCTGTACTTTTTGGAGTCCTTGTAACCCTTCCTGGATCCCTACTCAGCCAAAGAAATAGAGAGAGGAAGCCGATATGCGAAACCAATACTTCGGTTCTCGCTCGCAACGGAATCACCCGTGAGCGTGCAAGAACCTACTCGGACGCAAGACAATGAGACAGACACCCCCGTGAAGGCGTGGCCTATGCTCAATACTTCGGACAGGGTCGATGCTCTACACAACAGAGAGACATCATTGGTGACCAAGCCCTACTCGCCTACGTACGATAGAAGCGCCATTACTTCGGAAATCCAGGCGATACACAAGGCAGTTGCAGACTGGGTTTTTGGCTTTAATCCTTAGGGGGTTGCACTCGCTCAAGGGAGTAGGGTTTCGGTCCCCCTCCAAGGTACTTGAAAACAATGAGGGCTTTATGAATCCGGTACAATGATAGTCCATTACAGATTTTAATTAAGGTCAAAGTTTATTTAGCAGTCCCCTTGTTTTAATTTTTGGGTTTTTACTTTTTTTGAGTCTTTTTTCATACCAGCGCCAAACGTTTTTGTAGATTCTCATTTAAGTCCTAGGTGCTCAAAATCAGAGGGAGATAGCGGAAAAGCCGTGCAAGTGGTTCCATGATGGAAATCTCACCATTGAACCGAATGATGCATGCTGAGTTAGAAGACTTATAGTGCATCCCAGCTCTCTCCATGCGGTATGCAAAATAGAATTTTTAAACCTATCTACATGTCGGTATGCAAGGCACAAAATCACCCTAAACATTAGCTGCTATTAGCGTGAAGAACCATAAGTCGCTCATTCATCTCTAGCCCAAAGGGTCCGGTCTTGGCTCACCCCTCCTCTGCTCAACACATTTGAGTTTAGGAGAAAGCGCTTTGCGGGGCTCGCTGTGGTACAAGGGCTAAGAGACAACTGAACGGCTTGTTTAAATTTGACTAGATCCATACGAAGTAGACTATAGGAACATGCATTCTTATTAATGTTTGGACCTAGCTACCGAGTCAAGCAACCTATATCTAGGGGCTCCAAGCACACAAAACAAAATAAAATAAAGGCGGAAAGCTCAAAACTTCGGAAAACAAAGAAAAGAAAGTGATGAAAACTCGAAAAAGCCGCGATGAGGCCCCCAGGTGAACAATCACCCGGGCACTGGACCTCATTGTGAAGAGTAGAGTCATGTTTAATTACATGCCAAAATTGTCTCTCTCTCACCATAAATTACAAAAATGATCCTAAGTGTTCTAAACCTATCTAATCCCCATCTCCTTGCTTCCTTGATGCTCTCTCCAAGTGGTCATGAGGCCAAGACCACCCTCCTCCAAGCTCGGCTGCCTTGGCTCCCTAAGAAGCCATCCTCGCGTGGCGGGCCCTCACATCAAAATCACAAAAAGATTGAATTAGTAGAGGTTTAATCAATCAAAATAGAGCAGATATAAAATAATCACAATAAATCAATCAATAGAGCATGGTGATCAATGACAATAGAACTAGCTGCTGACAAAATAAATGATAAATCAATTTTTACACAAGAATGACAAAATAAATTAGGCTATGCTCATTTCTCCCCGGCAATGGAGCCATCTGATAACACGCATATTCCGCAAGGGTCACAATGAATAATATATATATAAGGTGTCGCTGAGGCGACCGCTCGCAGAATACCCATGTTGATCAGCCATTAACCCACAATAAAAGAATAAAATAATTGAGTCCCAAAAATGTGAATTAATATTTATTACTCTACCATAAAATGTATAGTGAACAAGCATGTAGAGGTCGAACCACAGAGAGCAATACAAAAATGCATAAGCCTATGATGTGCATGTACCATAGTCATCCTTGTGTGAAGCCTATTTTTGTGGGTTTTTATTTTTTTTATTATTTTTTTATTATTTTTTTTTGTTTATTTTAATAATATAGTTATGTAATATATATATTATAGATTATAAAAGTATAAAGATATATATCCCTAGACGGTAGGTATAAAGCATATAATACATACATTATATATATATAATATATTTTTTTATTTTAGAATGTCATATATTAATAGATATAGACATATATATATAGATATGCATTTTTTATTTTCTTTTTTTATAGGGGAAAATATATATAAAGGGGAGATATAATATTTATAAAAATATACATAAATGGTTAAAAATTCAGAAATAAAGTTTTTTTGGTATTTTCATGATTTTTTACTATTTTGGTGATTTTGGGGTATTTTTCAAATTGTTTTTGGTATTTTTAAATGCTGAAATAAAGCAAAACAGTGGAATAACTACTAGCCGGAGGTAAAATGGTAATTAAAAATATCCCAAAGCCATAAAACTTTTCCAACCATTTTTAAAAGAAAGAGGATAAAATATAGGACCCACAGGAGTTGAGTTTACATTTTTTTGAGTTTTCTTTGATTTTATATATTTTTTTGAAGTTTTTGCGTATTTTTGAATTTTTAAGGTTTTTCTTTTGAGATTTTTAGAGATTTTTGGACTGACACTAAAATAGATCAAAATACACATTAGGGATTTTTTTTTGAATTTTTCGAGGTCTTTTAATTTTTTTTTGGTATTTTGTAAGCTAGATAGTAAATAAAATGCATGTTTTTGATTTTTAATAAATGCAAGAATGCAACAAAATTAAAAACTAAAAATGTAGCGTGCAAGAACATGCTAACAAGAGCTTACATCCATTTTTGCAAAATTTTTCAAATCAAGATGAGGCATGGAATAAATGGACAAAGCATACAACAATTAAACAGCCTGGCAGAGGCATATTTGCGAATAAAATGTTTCTCAGGGGCATCAATGCAAATATTACTACAAAAATAAACTTTCATTTTTATTTTTGGGGTTGTTCTACAATTAACAGAACCCGGCGGGGTTTAAATGCAAAAATCACGCGCCTCATGTGGGTGCTGCACGTGAGGCGCGGAGGGATCAATACGCAAATACATAAACTATAGGGGGCCTTCCGTAAATTTTACAATTTATTTACAACGGGGATTTTTATTTATAGCATTAAAAGATAAATACAAAAAGGCGGGGGGTGTGTCTGAAATTTACCCCCAATAGGCGCGCGATCCGATGGTTGATCTTCGTCCACTTGACACGCGTCATGCATCCGTCGGCCGATACCGGTTCGCAGATGATGGCTGAGATTAGATCAGCCTCGCTGATCGGACGGTGGATGTGAGGCTTCATCTGACGGTGCTCGTTCAATCTGGGCCGACTCTCCTTATCTGACGGCGCTGGAGCTCCCCGGAAGAACAGGGAAGAAGCTCGCCCCCGGCGAGCTTCGATCAGGCAGCTTGGGCTCCTCTGGGCGTCTCCCTCGCAACTGAAGTGCTCTGGACGTAGCTGGGGTTCTTCCGCGTCTCCTGATGGTCTTGCCATGGCTCCTGGAGGTCTGAAGGGCTCGGACGAGGTAGATGAAGGACAAGACATCCAGGAACCTCTTCCTGGTTTGATTCGAGCCCAGATGGGCTTCTTTCTTTGTTGGACCTGCATAAGAAGAACCGGGGGAGCGAGGGCTACCTCCTCGACCCCGGGTTTTGAAGCTCTACAGCAAGATGAGGTGTCGCGGAGGAGCTCCGGCGAAAGGCGGAGGTGGAGCTCCGATTCGCCAAGACCAGAGGTCCTGGGATGAACAAAGATGTGCGATCGATGGAGAAAACGACGGGGAATGAAATGAGAGGCGAAAGGCGGTCGGATACAGTCGAGGTCACCGTGAAGAAGTCGCCGGAGCTGAGCTCCGGCGAACTTCGAATTTTGGATTCTAAGCTACACTGATTAACTAAACACTAAACGAACAACTGGAATCAAAAGCTAACATTAGAACCTAACTAAAAAGCAAAAAAGAAATAGCTCTTATACCTGGGGGCCACCAGGGAGCAGGACGGACGCCGGAGCTCCGCCGCATCAAAATTGTCCTTCCTCCGGCCGATTCGAGGTGCTGGAGCACTCCCCCTGTCACGAGGAACGTCTCAGGAACGAAATCAAGGCTTTTGGATGGATTAAAATTGGCCAAATTTGAGGAAGGGAGCGGAGCTTCTTATTTATAGACAATGGCCTGGAGCCTTATTGACCGGCGATTATTGCTTAATCCAATGAGTATCGAATTGATCTAAGAGTTCGGCGGGTATCAATGATCATCCGAGATCATTTCTTGTGAAGAAAGCGAGCCCGATCGATGGACGAGATGGCCGTAAAAAAGGGATGAAATCCAGGGAAAAGATGGTTCAGAGACGCCAGAGCTTGGATGGGATAGTCGACCAGGTGGTCAACAAGGGCTGGCGCCCCATTGGTCCAGATCGGCCGCTAGAAGACAAAATAGGAGATTTTATTCAAAATTGATTTATTTAACCTAGTAAATGATTTTATTATTTTTTTCTTATAAAATAAAAAATGTGTATTATTTTGTGTAGTATCTATTTACGATTTTTATTGAATTTTTTGAAGTGTTTTATTATAGTTTTATTTTAATAAAGTGTATATGTGTGTATTTACATGTATTTTGTATCTTTTAATTTTTTATTTGTTTTTTTATTTTATTATTTCATTGGCTTATTTTATAAATTTATAATTTATTTTTGTGAGTATAAAGGTATTTTTATTTAATTTTTATGAGTTTATTTTCATTTTTAAATAAATAGGGGTAGGTATATGTAGGTATAATTATAGGTCTTTTACCTATATATTGTACATAATTTATTTATTTAATGTATTTTCTTGATTTTTATTTTGGATTTACATTTTTAACAAGTTATATGTAATATTTACAATATTATAAAAATATAAAAGAAGAAAATAATTAAAGAAGGTTTCCCCTTTTATTTATATACATTCTTGATCATAGGTATTTTGCCTATTAACTTGCATAAGCTTATTTTATTTTATTAATTCTTTTTAGTTTTATTCTAATTTTAGTATATACATGTATTGTATACATTATTTACAAAATTCTAAAAATATAATTTGATAAAAATAATAGACACGGAATATATGGAATATTTAATCAGGCAGGCTGCACAATGGGGGCCAAAAACCTAACTTTTGCAGATGGACTCCAAAAATTATGCAACCAACTTTATTAAATATTTCTTGGAAATCTATATACAATTAAAGGTGAGTTTGGGTGATTTGGAGTTTTTATTTGCAAGATATGGGTCTGTGAAGTTGAGATTTTGGCTTTTTATTCTGTGTATAAAATGTGCACTGAGTATTATTTTTACACAAACTCAATTTTGTATTTTAATTTACATTATTATCTACAACTTTCATGAACAAAGTTTCTTTATTTGATGAATAAATAATTATGTACAAAATAGGTGTCAAAAATGCATAAATAAATGCATAAATAAAAATGAGGTATTTATTGTACACTGGCCCTTATCTCCCCCTACTTTATTCCTTGTCGACCAATTCCATGCTGGCCTTGGTCTCGGGGATCGGGTCATAAAATATCTGCAATATTTGATTCCTTTTTCTTTTCTTCTCTTTATTCTATAATTTTGGCATTAAACACCTTATTTAATGTGTAATTAATACAATGAATCATGAATGCTATCATGTACAATTTGATGCTATTTACATGCATTTGTGGGGTTTTTGAGGCCAAAATGATAGAATAAAGGTGATGAAATGGAGATTCATCAGCCACATGGCCCGCCCGCCTTGCATCAGCCGCCCGCACCTCTGGCCGTTGGATTTCTTTTTGAATCCAACGGCCCAGCTCTCTCCACATCCGCTCTGACCCTCAGCCATCCGATCCACTCACACCATGATCATCACCGTCCGTTCGCGTCGTAAGCATAAATCGCCACGTGGCTCCTCTTGCGCCATGCGATCGAGCCTTCATCTAGCCATCTCGGTCGTTATCTCCACAACTATCATCAACCCTACGATCACACTTCATAGTCAATCACAACTGTCCGCTTCCGCTGACCCATGCGCTCAACACGTGGCGCATTCATCGCCCTTTGATCACTTCACCTCGGATCTAATCGCACCTGTTCTTTCGCGCCTGATCATCAGCCGTTCGATCTCCAGATCCAACGGCTGAGCTTCATCGTCAACCTCACGACGCCCCTCTCTCCCCATGATCTCCACCTCGCAGAACCCTTCCGCCCTTCCATTTCTTTCCATCTCCTCCGACTACCTATTCCTTCGCCAACCGCCTCACGATCTTCACCCATCTTCCCCCTTCCTCGCAGACACGACCACTATCCACGAGCCTCCCCCAATCATTCCATATCTCCCTCGCAAACCATGCCTGCACTTCACCAACCGCCACTTCCCATCTTCAAATACCTCGCACCCTCCTCCAGAAACCGCCTTGATCAAATCAATCCGACTCAGGAATGCACCATCAAGTCAATTAAGAACAAATATGCGAAACGTGCACTAAACATTGGTTCAGAAACTCTCCCCATGGTTCCATTTCTCGCTACTCTCACCATGGAACATAGAATTTATGACTTCTTATATGATCCCGAAACATATGCTTGGGCTCACCCTGAGTCTGCCGAAATCTTCCCTGACCACCTTGACCAATTCAATCCAACTCAGGAGTGCACCAACATTAAGATAATTAAGAAAAAAATACGCGGTACGTACACCGACCAGGGAGAAAATTTTCAATGGTTATTCAACTGGAGACTCCATTGTCAACACCTCACTCCCAGGACCAGTACCTTCACAGACAACACAAAACAAAATAGTTGCTACTTCATCGAAAAAGAAAATCGCCTTTGACATGCCGAAAAAGGAATCGTCGGATGATTCCTCATCAGGTCCGGACAAGGTAATCTACATGAGTGAGGTATGTTCGATAGTTCTTAAACCCTATCTACGCAAGGATCCAAATATTGGTTCCCGTTGGATGACTTCCATTCCTCACTATTATTCATACAAAGCCGATTCTCTTGGTCTCATTAAATATACCGGAATAATCACTTATGCACATACTAAGATTGTCGCTTCTGAATATTCATCCGAGGATGAATCGCTTGACCCCAGGACTAAGGTAAAAATAATAAAGCAGCTTAAGAACAAGAATATTTGGAGTACATCCATCGTCAAGTATTATTCTTCTGAGGATAACTCCGATGATGGCTGGATATCATCTGATTCATATGCTTCATCTACTCTCCAGCATGATTTTTTTGAGGATAAAACTAACAATGGTTGGGACTCATATGCTTCATCTTCTTCTTATCATTGCGATCTCCCACCTCAATCTCACAAAAAGATAGGCCAAAAACCGCCTTAATCATCGGCTAAGCTCCCTCCCTCCCGATCCCATCGATTCCCTTGTACATCTTCTTCCTCTACTTAGGCCAAGGCCTAAGTATAGGAAGACCAATGCCACCTGTATATACCATTCTCCTCATTAACTCCTTCTCACGATCACCCCATTTCTACCCTTCTTCCATACTTAGGCTAACTAGAGCTTAAGTATAGGGGAACCCGATGCCCATTGTATGTACTCTCTCCATCCACTTCTTCCCTTATCTGCCTCATTTTTGCTCTTCTTCTATACTTAGACTGTTCACAACCTAAGTATAGGGGCCGGGCCGACTTCTATTATTTTTCTTTTTCACTCTCTTACGCTTAGCCCAGGCTATGTCTTCTTTGTGCTTCTTATTCTCTGAGGACAAAACACTCGCTAAGTATAGGGGGTAAGTATATATACTATGTATACATTTTACCCATAGCTCGTACTTTCGCGTAAGTCTATATTTATTTACGGGATGGGTAACTAACTCATAAAAAAGGAGAATTTTTGCAACTAACACTGACTTTGTCCAACCAAAATTTTGAAAAATGGCTTCTTATTCATTTTTTGCAACAAAAAATCCTTGCATTAAAAAAATATCTCCAAAAAAATTTAAATAAAAAATTTCAAATAAAAATGTGTCTGCATTTCATGCAGTTGCACTTCATGCAGCTGCACTTCATCCAGCATTCCATGCATTTGCATTTGTAAAAAGCCCTTGGGTTCTGGATCGAGTATGAGCAGAAATTGAGAGTGGTCTGGACTTGACCTTATCCACCTAATTTTCAGAGCAACTTCACCGAGAAAGAGGATTTTAGAAGCTTCATGTCATTGACTTAATTCTTCGAGTTCCACATGACAATGTGCAGCATTTGACTCTTAGTGTCTAACCTGGTCTCTTCATTCCGGGTACGACTCTGGAATAGGGAATTAATTTGTAGTCTCTCACTATGCAATTAGCTCAACTCAGATGGGGTGTTGGAAGACTGTGTGAGTTTCTTTTTCAGTAGCGTGGACATCTAAAGACAGAAGTAAGAGTTGAAACAAAGTTTCGGAAAAGGGATGGACGGCTGGTCACAATTTTTTCTAAGACCCCAAAACATGCACGGAAATAAATATTCCATATCCATAGGAGTACAACAAGATCCATGCACAACTAAGCCTACTACCAAATAAATATTTGACCAAAAAAGGTTCAAGCTTCAAGAAAACATGAAAATCTTGGTTGAGACTTGGCTAAACTGACCGGCTTCACAATGAGAGGTGACTACACTGGTCACCCTCCAATTCTTTTCCACTTCTTATAATTTCTCCCTCTATTTGATTGTGAACACAACGCGACAAGCATTAGAAGGAAATACCTGACTCCCCGAGGACGAGTTACTAGAGAGGAGATTTGCATGGTAGTCTGACATTCTGGATGGGAAGAGATAAAACCTTTCACACACATAAGTCGATTGTTCAATGTTCATGGGGTATGCTTTAGGAGGAGGATTGATCTAAGATGACTTCTAAGCCGAAATTGTAACAATGATGTGTAGAACTTAGAGGCTGTTGATTTTAAAACCCTGATTCTCGCAGAAGTTCCGCCATACTAATAATCCAAAGGTCGGGTCTAGTTCCATTTTCACCTTCATCTCATGGTCTTGGTATGGAACCCAATCACATTTCACCTCATTGCATTTCTTTAGATGCTCAGGGATGAGCATGGATTAAGAGTATAGGGGGATGACGAATCTCATATTCATCACTCTAAAACTGATTAATTGAGCTCAAATCCCTAAAATTCATTGGCATTTCTTCATTTATTTTGCATAATTAGCACTCATGCATGTATAATCAATAATTGCATTTTATCACTTATTATTGCATAAAATAAAGAGCCAAAAATCCCAAACAGCTAATTTTCCTGATTTTTAATTAATTCACGCTAACTCCAAATGACTTGAAATCGATTCCATTATGTACATATTACTAACAAGGATAAATGAAAAATATAAAAAAGAATTCACTAACATAAATAAGTGGACCAGAAACTCAAAACCTAATTCCAGGATTTCCGAACTAAAATATTGATATCTTCCTCATCCAGTGTCTAGTTTGATCCTACTCACTTTTGAACTAATGTACATACCTTCAAAACAAGACCAAGTTCAAGTGAAACGGAGCTCACGCATGCAAATTGGATTTTGGGCCTCTTTTGTACATTCTGTATTTTACCCGACTTTGGCCTATTATTTCTTGTACATAACTAACTCATTTTATTTTATTTCTCTTTCATTTATTTTTTTTGATGAAGGTTTTATTAAAATACACAAAAATCCAAATCCAAAATGAGCTCGAAATCAAAGAAACTAACTGAGTCTGAGTCTTCACTGACTGTCTGTACAAAAGTTATCATTTTTTGTAATTTATTTTATTTTATTTCTTATTTTTCTTAACTAATAAAAATACAAAAAAATATTAATATATAAATATTTATCTTTGATTTTATCACATTTTTTACGGATTTTTATCTTAATTTAAAATGACAAAAATAGAAAACCCAAAAATCAAGGTATTATATGTACATGGGATACCCCAAAAATATCACTTTGTGAAAATGATCAAATTTGATTTTGATCTCTTCATGAAAATTGTAGATCTCATCGAGACGAGCAACTTTCATGAAAAAAAATTTTTGATCCAAGTCGTTTGCTATTTCTTTTTTATTTATCTTTTTATTTTCTTTTTCGATTTTTCTGATGTTTAACACGTGGTCACTTCTGGAGCGGCCACATGTCACCCATTTTGGCCTTTATTTTCATTTATTTTAAAAAAATAATTAAAATTAAAATAAAAAAATAAAAAAATAAAAAAAAATCCCGCATGTGCAGAGCACATGCCTCCTATGCAAGTGCCTTGTACGAGCGCCCATCTTCTTCCTCACTTTCCCAATCCGGCGCACGCCGCCACCGATCGTCCACCACCACTTCCTCCATGAATCGTGGCGCCGCCCGCCTGCGTATCTCTCCCCTCCGCCATCTCTCATCTCAGCCACTTTCTAACCCATCAAATACCCTCACTCTTGCGTAGCATTCCATCAAGAAACACTTGTCTCATTCATCGCAAATCTCCGATCAAATCCCCTCGACCTCGCGTACCTTCCTTCTCTAACCGCACCTTTGCCAGCCCTATAAAGCCACACCGCCGCCCTTCTTCGCAAGGCATCCCTCATTAGCACCCAGCAAGAAGATGATATCGATGGTGACAGCCGGCCTCTATCTCCCGACAACGAGATCCGAGGAACCATCCTCGTTGCATCATAATCGTGCCCATAGCTCCTTGCTCCGGCGCACAACGTCGTAGAGACAACGACCCCCACCTTCACGATTCCACCTTTCAACTTCTGCTTTGACCCTTCAACCATCGTTGTCTCGCACCATTTTCCTCATCCGCATGTATCCCATCCATTATCGCCTTCAACTTTAGCATCCACATTACCAACCACTGTCTGCCGCCTCGCCTTCAACAAGAGTAGCAGACCCATCACCCTCCAACTCGCCTCGTGCGCCTCCGCCTCACTACAGCATTCCAGAAGAATCTTCATCATATGAGCTTCATCGACAAACTCCTGGAAGCGCAATCTTCATCGACGTCTTGGCTATCTCGCACCTCAACAACGAATTCAGCCACTTCGATGTCAAGGTCTTCCATCGCCATATCCTTGGTCGTGGCGTGTGTCGCCCAGTCGAGGCTTCTCTTCGTCGATGGTTTCGCCTCCACGGCATCGTCCAGCCAAGCCACTACCATCAACACCGTCGAGCTGCCCAAGGATCTCCCCCCTTCCTCACGTGACCAGCACGTATGGGGGAGGGGCTTTTTGCTCCATGGCCCCCTAGGATTCCCTCCTAGCACCAAAAGACACCTCTCACATGGCCCGCACGCATGAGGGAGGACATTTTGTAAGAAAGGCCCATGCAGATCTTCTATTCACATAAGTTGCCCCAGCTAGAGGGCACGAACCATGCACGTGTCCCCTTTTACAGATTTTGTAGAAACCCCTGGCAGGGTTTTAATAATTAAATTACATCTCAGCACTGCATTTTCTTCATTTTGTTTAATTATTATAATTGCAGTTAGATCTCTGACTTTCCTCTATATTTTGAACAAGCATTTTGCATCTTTTTTATTAGTTAAAAAATTACATATTATTTATCGACTAATTCTCTATATGGCATGCTTGTGATATTTTTATGATCTGTGGTTAATTAATAATTAATTTTCGTGTAGAAAATTACAAATTTTATCCAATTTGTGCTTAGAAATCCATAGTTAATTAGTCAATGCTTCAAAAATTGCCAAAAATTCACGGATTAGAGGATTAATTCTAATTATTTTATACCCAAAAAGAATAGCACTTGCATGCATATTTTGCTATATAAAAATCATTTTGTAGATTTTAATCCTAATTTTTAATAGGTATTAAATCTTGTATTTTCAAGGTTTAGGATTTTTCTGATCAATCACCTTGTGGTAGATCTTGGATAATTTTATTCTTTGAAAATAAATAGGTTTAATATTTATTATAATTAAATATTGAAATTCACACCATTTGCATTCATAAATTCTTTAAATATTCATCTTGCATCCGAAAATTCCAAAAAAATTACAATGTGTTCATTTCACCATATTTTACATCTCGGTCAAGTTTCGTAATTTTTGTACATTGTTTGATTGAAATTTTATTTTAGGCCCTAAAATTGACCACATCTTCATTTTGCATTCCAAAATTGTATTAAAAATACCAAAAAAATACCGCCTTAAAAACCGTGCACGAGCTTTGATAGACATAATTCTAAGTTGTTCTTTTTCCTCCTTGAGTTCGACCTTGGGACTTGCCCAAGTAAAATAAACATAAAACCATGCTAAATAAAAATTAAATAAATTATCTGTGGTTATTTCTTGATTGATTCCGAATAACCGCCTACAACGAAACGATGCCTCACATATTTCAAATGCTTAATAATTCACACCAATTAACGTAAGATTTTTGTGGCTCGTCAACAGGCCACATGCAAAGAGGGAGAAGAGAAAACAATGAAAAAATAAATATATAATATAATATAATTAATAATTTGTTAAATTATAGTTAGTTTAAATAAATTAATTTAAAAATAATTAAATATTTACTTTAATTAAGTACTTAAGTAAATAAATAATTTATTAAATTATTAAGTATATAATTAAATAACTAAATAATTTATTAATAGTTAAATTTTAATAAATTAATAAATATTATTTTTTTTAATTTAATAATAAAATATAAAGTATATAAGTATAATAATATTATAAATAAAGGTACATTGTACAATATGCATATACTAATACGGTCCTGAGATTCATATTATTCACACTAACTCCGATTTTAGCCAAATTGGTGTCATTTGGTAGATAAATAAATAATACAAACTTTAAACTTGAGTTTGCCCAATTCGGAGTCAATATGATCGAGTGAGGTCCGAAAAATTTAGATAACGGCTTCGTAGCCTCGGGATTTATTGGCATTTTGTATTAAATTATATTTTTATATTTTTATAATGATTTTAAAAAAAATAGAAAAGAAATTAGGTTAAATAGGGTTACGGTTAATTAATAAGAAAATCGGGAAGATTTTACATATAGTACATATATACAACGGGGACCAAATGCCAAAACTCACCCATTTTATTCTAATTTTTTATATTTTTAATAAATAGTATTATGTGTGAAATGAAGTTTAAAAGTGAGTTTGGTCGATTTGGAATTTTCTATAAATATGTACGAACCTCAGAAGTCAGCTTTTTCGGTCCATGATAATTAAATAGTTTTGTGTTCAATAATTTTTCTATTTTTTATAAATTAATTTACATTATTGTGACCAACTTTTGTAAAGAAAGTGTTTTGATTTGAGATAATCTAAGTGATAAATAAATTAGGTGAAATATTTACAATGTGAAAAATGTGTTAAATGTATTTTTGGTCTCAATTTTCTGATATTTTTATAGGTCATGATCCTTATCTCCCCCTACTTATTTATTTTGTCGACCAAGTCAATATTGACCTGGTCTCGGGGTTAGGATCACTATATATATTACACATCTACATCCTTATTTTTCTTTTATTTTCCTTTTTCTCTTTATTATTTTATTTTGGATAAAATAATTGTTAAATATATAATGTTAATATTTGTGGTTAGAATATTAATGAGTGCGAATTAGTGAGTGTTTACATGTATTTTACCAAGGATTTTGGCCAAAATGAAAGAATAAAGGCTACGAATCATATATTCATTAGTTCTGCATAAATTTTTTACCCTTTTGATGAGCCCTACTGCTTCAGTTGCCAAGAATCCAAAGGTATCAAAACCAAAAGGGATGAATACATATTGATTGTCAATACAAGCCTTCCCATGCTTAGCAAATTTAGCTGAGATAGCTTTCGGTGCAGTGTATCCTGCAATAAAATCACTCCTTGTCGGGCCCACCAATGGAGAAACTCCGGTCAAATCAACACATGCATGCTTCCCTCCAGCCCATTCAAATATTATAACATCTGCTCGTCTGAGTGTCGACATACCCTTTTGTGGATCTGTCAAAAAATTCACATGTGCTTCTTTCTTTGAAGCAACCCCAACATGTATGAGTACATCATAAAGGGCATCCCTTACAAAATCATGTCTATATTTAAAACTCGAAAGTTCACAAAAATGAACGGCATGCTCCCCAAAAGCGTCTAAGCAGGATTTGCGGCATAGTGGACAAGCCTCATCAGCCAAGAATAAAGGAATTATAAGACGATACTTGAGGATAGTACGATACTCAATGGGTGAGATATGCATCCCAAGGCCTTCAATAGGAATAGCAAGGAGGAAGTCTTGAGCATGGTCATCTTGTAAATAGCAAAAAGTTGCTTTTTGTCTAGCCATCATGTCAAACTTAACGTCCATTTCTTTAACAATTTTGCTAAAAAGAGAACTCGTCAAAGCATTCTGGATTTTAGTGGGATGGTATCCTTGTTGGCAATCCTGCAAGATCGAGGGATGAAGTGTGGCACGTAGGCCCTTCAAAGCTTACAGAAAGTCAGAATCCATGCCATGCATTCCACTAGCTCGTAAAATGTGGTCTTGGAGAACCTATGATTGAGCTCTAGAGGCCACGAAAGCATATGAAGAAGCCTCAAGAGTTGAATGTAGACCAAAGCCACCAAGTCGAATGGGTAGTGTTGCAACCCGCCATTGAAGGTCGTCAAAGATAGGACCTCTACAAAGCACAATATCCTCAATAGCTCCACAAAGTCCTTTGTCAAGCCACGTAGCAGCACGTTCCATATATGCGGGTTGACATGTCCTTAAGCCAAACATGAGCTTGGCAATACCCATACAAGATTGTAGTAAAAGAAGCTCACTTTGTGGATCATCCAATTGGAGAAGTAAATGCATTAAGTCAATGGCTTTGGTGGCCCTCATCATAGCTAGGTCTTCAACAAAGTCCTTGTCCCTACTCATTGTACCTCCAAGTAACCTCGCTCCAAGCACATGCCTCCCAATATCCACAGGAAACAACCCTTTGGGGATCATCTGTCCATCACATGAAGACCAGAAAAGCTCTGTTTTTTTTATATTCAGCAAAAGCCCCATCCCTGAACTCCTACGTTGCATGATGTCAAGCATCTTGGCTACCTCCGAAGTATCATTGATGATAGTCCCGTCATCAAGATACCAAGCATGGAGAAGGAGTCTACAATTGTCCTTGATCTCATGAATAAGTGGGTGCGAGTCAAGATAAAAAAGAAGTAGGCCTAAAGGATCACCTTGCTGCACTTCGGTGGTTGTTCATAAATGATTGTCTCCAATATATAATCTGGCGGGTTGAGCATATATAAACTCCACACGTGAAGAAATAGATAGACATCTCCTCTTAACTTCATAGAGCATCAGAGATCTATCTATCATGTTTAAAGCATTAGAGAAATCTATTGTAAGCATAAAGAGAGACCCATCACCGTGAAGCTTGCTCAAAAGTCTATGGGTGATGTATAAGATGGCTTTCGTTCCTCCAGACATGGAATGAAATATCATGATATATCAGCGATATATCGTCGATATATTGATATCGAGATGAGATCGATATGGGTATCGATATGGCGATATATCCGCCTTTTCAAGCATTTCTTTCACAAAAGTGCATCGATATGGGCGATATTTCGGCGATATACCGCCGAAATATCATCAAATATCGTATCGACATGATATCAAAATCGATATGGCATTCCATGCCTCCAGATACACCAACCCCAAATTGAAAGTCATTAAGATACTTAAACATCTCTTTGCCCACCCCTGTCATTGGAACTTTGGATACAAGATGCCTCCAAATAGTACCTACAGCAATAGGACATATGCCGTTGTTAGGTTTGAGTAGTGGAGTAAGAGGTGCAGAGTCTATAAATTTAGCCAAACTCAAGAGGTATCTCTCACCCAGCCATAAATTAACTAACATGGAGATATCACGTAGGAGATCAGTGGAAACTACCGACCCCTCCCCATAAAGGGCATGTAAAATGTTTTGAGCTCCCAAGCCATCTCTGCCACATGATGTCCCTTTGGGAAAAGATTTGATAGACCGTAAAATAGCATCTGCATTAGTTGTAAGAGGAGTCTCTGACATTAATATATCTGGCAGGGAAGGAGGTGGCTTATTAAAAACACACTAATCGAGTTATCTAAAAATAAACCATTGCCGTTGTAATGACCGGTGGATTTTAACAGAAAATTTATTTTATTATTTATACTCCTAAACAATATGTGTATAGTTTCAAGTACGGGAGTGTCGAACTCAGGAAGGCAAACACTTGGAAACTAGAGTTAAACTATAGAGAATTAAGGTTTAATGGGTTTTCTAATTTTTATTTATATTTAGAGATTTTTTTGAATTTTTATTTGATTTTTATGAATTTTGTATTGTTTTTACGATTTTCAAGTATTTTGTGATTTTTTATTATTTTAGAAAAGGTTTTGTAAGTTTTATTTGGTCCTTATTTTAGTGTTTTTATGTTTTATTTTGTTTTTCTATTTTTTATGAAATTTTTTAGAAGATTTTTAGGGTTTTAAGGTTTTGATTTATTTTTAAGGTAAAATTAGATTTTTATTGAAAAGTGGGGTATTTTTCGATTTTTAAAAGAGTAATCAGTAAAGAAATATTTTTATTTTATTTTTATTGCAAAGTAGATGAAATTATCGTTAAAATGGTATGTAATATGTATTTTTGTGTTTTTTCTTGAATTAGTTATGATTTTTCAAAGTTTTTATGTATTTGAATTTTTATTTGTTTTTGGGTTATTATGTAAAATATGGTAAAATAAACTAAAGGTAATTTTTGTTAGATTTTTAAAGGAATTTTTAGATTTTTTAATTTTATAGTTTGTTATATTTTTATGGGATCTTAAAGGATTTATTAAAAATAGAAAATATTTTTATTTTGCGAAAATTATATAATACTGTATATAGTATAATATAAGGTTATTATGCGTATTTTTATTATTTTATTATATTTGGTATTTTTATTTATTATGTATTATAAAAGTATAGGGTTTATATATAGTGAAAGGGGTATGGGTACGATTATAGGAAAGTTTGAGGGTACACGCATAATATGCAGAAGCTTGAGGGAGCTTTAACGTAAAAGTCCCAGAGATGCACATGTTCAGTCACATGGCTCGATGCTTGAAGGACTTGATTGTAAATGCAATAATATTTGGGACTGATATGCAATTTGTCCCTCAAAAATATCTTCAGCTTGTACTTCTCACGTGCTTGACCTAAGCGGTGCTTCGACTTTAATCGTTTGATCTGATCAGATCAGACAGCTACTGTTCTATCCGGAGGATAAGCTCCGTTCTTCCCAAAATTGGTTCGAGCCTCCAGGCAGCGGAAATGATTCTCATCGGGGAGGTGCGTGTAGGTATCCTAATCAGGTACGAAAACTGTTGCTCGAGTAGTTCGGATCTCATTCCAGGTAGAGATTTAAGACGGAATTGGCTCCAGTAATCTCAGATGACGCTTTAGTGCGGCTTTGTTGTCGTTTGGCTTCGTCTTGTGTTGCTATGATGTCTTAGATCTCCTACACTCAAATGATGATCATTCATCTCCAGATGATTGTTGTATTTGCCGAAGCCCTAGATGAACGAGGATGATTTTGATCTTCATTGGTGCACAAGCTCACACAAACCGACTTCGAATTGATCTCGCGATGTTGATGACCGATGCAGTTTCTCGCCTCCTAATAATGTACTTGCAAGTGTGAATGAGACTCGAGGAACGGATTCCTCGGCCGGCTGTTACGCACAACAGTAGATGAACATGGATGGAGATCCTCTGAAAGTGGAAGAGTGTGAGGACCGGTCTATGATATGAATGATCAAAGGTGATCAGGTATGGGAGAAGTTACGGAGAAGCGAATCAAGCGGGATGAATGGTGGAATTGAGTACGTGGGAGTGAAATTTGATCGAAGAACAGAGATAGATAGAGGGATTGAAAAGAGAATCAAGAAACGAAAAAAACAGAAAAGGAGAAGCTATTGATATAACCTTGATGGAGATGGTTGGCGTGCGAAGGTGATGTCGCATGGGATCTGGATAGTTGCCTCGACGCAACGGCATCTTGCGGAGGCTCTGCACGACGGAGAAGGAGCTGCACGCTGTGACAATCACGCTCTCTCCTCTCGATCTCCTCTGCAGCTCGACGGTAGAACATGCCCCTGTCACGAGCACACTCTGACGGAAATCGGGAAATGGAGTGGAGAATACTAGCGGATGCCGGCTCTCGACGGGGGTGCTGGGGGTTTTATAGGGTTAGGTGGCTTGGGGAGCACGGAAGTGGGTGCCGTCACTGGCGAGGTGGTGGTGGCACTGTGTTTTGTTAGCCCACCGGCCTAACGGCCGGTGATTGGAGGAAGGAGGTGAGCAGAGGGAAAAGGCGGCATCGGGTGGAGAAGGAGATCGGGGAAGAAGGGGAAACAGAGATAAGGGAAAGGTAGAGAGAGGAATAAATGAAATAAAATTAAAAATTAAATTAATAATTGTATTCATTTTAAGGAATAATTAGGGGTTAATTATGTAATTAAGTAAGAAATTAATAATTAAATAATTAATTATATAAAAAATTAATGAAATGATTAAATAACTTAATGACTTATTAAATGATAATTAATAATAAATAAGTAAGTAAGTAAGTTAATTAATGAATTTATTAAAAAAATTTAATTTAATTTAATTCAATAAATTATATAAATAGAATAAATAATATATATTAAATAATAATAAATTACTGTACATAGTACAATATACCAATACGATCTCGAAACCCATATTTTTCATATTAACTCCGATTTTAGCGAAACCTGTGTCATTTTGTAGATAATTAAATAAAACAGATTTCAAACTGAGTTTGCCCAATTCGGAGTTCATACGGCCGAGTTAAAAGGTCTGAAAAATTTAGGTAGCAGCTTTGTGGCTTTGGGTTTATTGGCATTTTGATTTAAGTTATATTTTTATTTTTTTTATACATTTTTAAAAGAATTTTAATAAAGAAATTAAGTAAAACAGATTTATGGTTAATTAACTAAAAATACGAGAAGTTTCTACATGTAGTACATATTTACAACGGGACCCAAACGTCAAAACTCATTCGTTTTAATCTAATATTTTTTTGATATTTTTAATAAATAGTATTAAGTATAAAACAAAGTTTCAAAGTGAGTTTGGTCCGTTTGGAGTTTTTTATAAATAGTTATGAACCTCAAAAGTCAGCTTTTACGGCTTTTTCGGTTCATTGTAATTAATTATTTTTGTGTTGAATTATTTTTCTAATATTTTTATAAAATAATATATATATTTATAAAAAAATTGTAAAAGAAGTATTTTGATTTGAAATTTTCTTGATGATAAATAAAATAGGTGAAATATTTACATGATGGAAAATGTGTTTATGTATAATTATTGGTCTTGATTTTCTATGTGTTTATGTACAATTATTGGTCTTGATTTTCTAACACTTTTATAACTTAGGATCCTTATCTCCCCCGACTTATTTATTTTATCAATTAAGTCAATATTGACCTGGTCTCAGGATTCAGATCAGTCTATATATATTACATATCTACAACCTTCTTTTCTTTTATTTTTATTTTTGTTTTTATTATTTTATTTTGGATAAAATAAATGTTAAAAATATAATATTAGCAAATGTGGCTAGAATGATAATTAGTTGGAATTAGTGATTATTTACATGTATTTTACCAAGTGTTTTAGAAAAAATGAAAGAATAAAAGCAATGAATCATGGATTCATCATTTTCATATACTTTACCTTTGCTAATCCCTTAGCTAACACTTATTCTATAAATAAGTGCAAGCAAAAAGAAAAAGGAACATGAAAATAAAAGAACTTAGAACATGCTTTTTTCTTTAAACTGAATCTCACTTCACCCAAAATTTAGAACTTGGATTTAGACCTTTGGATTGATAGTGTGTCGGGACTCTATTAGAATTAGGATTTAAGCCTCAACAACCCTAAGTTCCACAAATCCTTATCCATGTTCACCTCAAAAGCCAGCTCAGATCTACCTATTCATCACGCAAACTTTTCAGCTTTGAAAGCAATTTGTACTATTTGGGAAAGGTTTTAGATCTTCCTATTTAGAGAAGCGAAGAAACCACCCATCCCAGTAATACACTCCCATTGGGCCCTCATCCAGCTACTCAATCCTTGAGGAGGGGGGTATTTCCTTCTAAGGTCAGGTCGTGTTGTGTCCACAATCGAATATAGGAAGAAGTGCGAAGAATGAGAAGAGAACTGGAGTGTGATCAGTGTAATCAAATCTCCTGTGAAGCCTGGCCAGTTTAGCCAAGTCTCCACTAAGATAATATGGGCTTTCTGAAGTTTGGACCATTGTGGTCATTTTGGTATTTGGTGTATGACTTCTTTTTGGTAGAAATGATTGTTGTTGCACTATATAGATCTTTTATACCCTAACAGATATAGCATCTTTTCATTCCGTCCATTTTTTGGGGTCTTGGAAAAATTGTGCCAACAGATCCTTCCCTTATCTGAAGCTTTATTTTAACCACAATCTCTCATGTCTTTAGATGCCAGCGCCATTAGACAAGGATGGAAATGCACCACTGAAATGGATTACTCTTCGCAGCCCCATGCAAGTCGAGCTAAGTGTAGAGTGCATGAGTTCAAAATTGGTTTAAATGGAGAAGAGTTAAACGGCTGACACCAGGTGTCCTACTTAGGCATATTCAAGTTGAATTCCGAACATGATCTCATGGAACCCAAAGAATTAAGTCTAAAAGACCTGAAGAGTCCCAATTCCAGTTCCTAATAAAGTTCCTTTATAATTTAGTGGATTAAGGCCTAAACCAAGCTCCATCTCTCATACTTAGATCCATTCGGTTCAAGAATTAAAATTAATTCTGAAAAATGCTATTGAATGCAATAATTTTTTATGAGGTATATTTTTCAGTTTAAATTTTTTAAGTGATTTTTAAAGACTTTTGTAATTTTTTTATTGAGTTTTAAAACTTTTCAATTTTTAGGGTCTTTTTGAAAGAGTTAGTGCATTAATTCTATTTACACAAAATTTTACAAGAATGTTGTACATTTTACAAAGGATTTTATACAAATTTTGTATACAAGATTATGCATCTTTTATACAAGATTATACAAGAATTTTACAAGTTTTAAATAATTAATGATTTTATCCAAGAATTTTACCAATATTTTTTATATACAACTTTTAAGCCATTTTTTATAAGATATATTTACAATTTTCTTGTAGCTCTTAGAAATCCAAAATACACAACCATACTTTTAGAGAGTCGTATTATTAAAAATACAATAAAGTACAAGTTATGGCTTCTAAAGTATATATAGCATATATATACGACACCCCCTATACTTAGCATGAACTATATCCTCATAGTGATCAAAGAAGCAGCAAAGGAAGACATAACTCGGGCTAAGTATAGATCGGTGAAAAGAATCCTATACTACAACGACTCAATGAATAAAAGAATAAAAGTCAGTCATCCCCTCTATACTTAGGATCAAGTAATCCTAAGGATAGCAGACTCAAAACCGAAGATGATCGAGGTCAAGATAATGTACACACTCAACGGCTCGGCTTGTCCCCCCATACTTAGGGTAAAATATCCCTAAGTATAGAGATGAATATCAATAGGTGAGGGACAAGCGAGAGAACGGACGATAAAAAACCGAAAACGATCAAAAGATGATATGAACGATATTACCCCCCTATACTTAGGGTAAAGCACACCCTAAGTATAAGTAACGATAGGGGTAATATAACTGAACGATTTGAACAACACAGTGTATACACCCTCCCCCCCCCCCCTACTTAGGATAAAGCACATCCTAAGTATAGCAAAAATTCTAGATGATACCTAAGGGTGTAAGACAAATGGAAGGAAGAAAGAATAAAATCAAAAACACGTATGTACAAAGTGAATGAACTGTACAGGCTCAAGAAAGCAGAAGAGTGGCCTTCTTACATGATCGAAGAACAATAGAATGTACAAGAGTCAGGTCGACATCAGGGTCATCCTTGAAGATATCCATATCTGAATCGGAGGATCCCTGATCTATGTCGACTGCTGAGGAGCGGTCGAGATGGCCAAAAAAATGGACAGAATTGGCCTCTAAAAGCGGAGACATCGGTGTCGAATCTGAAGTAGAATTGAGAAAGAGGTTAAACTCTAATGTGATTTGATCAATCTCCTCATCAACTAAGCCCTCATTGAAATTTATGTGAAGAAAAGGCTCGACATTCTTGCTACTGGAAGGCTCGAATGAAGGATCTACAATCGAAACGGGTTCGACCTTCAAAGTGAGTGCCACTAACAGTTTTTTTCTTGATGACGTAGATACTAAGGATCTCGTCAACACATCTCCAGACATGTGCACTCGGATCGCCAAAAGATGTGATCTCCAAGTTTTTCTCTCTGGAGAGGAAGTCGCTGGTCTGTGTAGAATCAGAAGGAATATGCTTGTGTCGTATCTCAACTGTAATCCCACATGTCTCTGTCTTTGATGGTCCGAAAGTGCACTCATCTGCTGGCAGAGTCTCTATCGGCTCGAGGTTTGGCACTGTGTTGTTGGGAGGGAATATGACATTGTATGTCTCATAATCAATAATGACCTTAGCTGCATGGAGAAAAATGCCAAATAAGAATGATGGCAACACCCTATGATGGTACTGATGAGTCAGAGTCTAAGACCACAAAATCCACAGTGAATTTTGTGCCTTTTACCATCACGACAACATCACGAAGTATACCATTCGGCCTCTTGACCGATCGGTCTAGAAGTTGAAGAATCATTCTGGCTCACTTACGAGGCCTTAAATGAAGAGTTTCGAGAAGATGGAAGGGTAAAATGTTCACGGACGATCCATTGTCCAACAACGTATGCTCGAACTCATGATCTGAAATCTGATAACTGATAAATGGTGCTCCCACATCTTTCTTGTTTTCGTGGGAGATGTGTGTTAGATGGCATAACAAGTGGCAATGGTCAACATTTGTTTCTCGGAGCAATGATTATGCCTCTTCTTCCTTTTCGATGTGGTATGATGCTTCAGACATTTCTAAAGAAGAGGAATGTGGACTAATGTTTTCCGAAAGAGTGAGCTTGATCCAGAATTCGGTCCAGCATCTCTTTTGTAAATTCCAAATTTTGGATCTTTTTAAAATTTCCTGATTTTCTCCCTTCCCAAGATTCAAAGCATCGGGGAAGGGTATCTGTACATCCTCCGTGCCAGTCTGTACACTCGAAGGATAAGAAGGAGAAGAAAATCGTTTTCTTAAATGGGGACTAGCTCCATGAATAGCAGAAGCTCAAGATCCGGTCTGAAAAGTCAGGAGTCTTGTCTTTATTCCTTTTTATGGATTTTCTCTTTTTCCATTTTTATGATCTTTCACCTTCACTATGAGAGAATCAGAATCTGAATGTACACTTGCATCGTTGCCGATTGTATGCTCCTTCAACGACTCATGTGAAGTGGGAATATCTGAAATTATTCTCTACTCCATGACACTGCTGGCGATAAAATCTCTGAAGGTGTCCATCTACTCTCTACGATATGCGGTCTGCTCATGAATCAAATGGACGAAGTGATCAAATGTGGAACCATCTATATCAGGACTCTCAAAGTAATGTCCCACAACCATTTTAGGTTGCTGAAGATGCTCAAAATGATCAAATGAGTCCGAGGTGAAATTCTCCTGAGGTGGCTGCTCATGGCACTGGTCCGAATATGGAAACTGAACGGTTGATAAGTTAGTTGAAACAGTATCGGCTCTCGCTCGGTATCTTGGAATAACTAAGGAAATATGTATCCAAGGCTCCTGAACCTGGGAAGCACAGAACCGACTCATATTCTGGCTGAAAAACTCAACGGAATATGTATCGGCCTCTGAGGATAATAACTCTCTGTATCTGTCTCAACGACCATCCTTAATAGTGCATCCAGTATCCACATCAACTGCCTGATGAGCAATTCCTAGATTAGCTGGAGTTGGATCGCATCCAAATGGTCTAGCGTCTCCTTCGTATGTCGCATTGACAGCAGGAAATCTCTCCAAAGAGAGTTCAAAAGTGAATCCTCATCAAGATTGCGGTGTGAACTGACACACGAGACATCAACCAATGCCTATTATTCCGCGGTCATCTCCTGATAGAATATCTGAGCTAACTAAGCTCTGGAGATTTCATGATCTGAAAATCTCCTCAAGAGAGTCTGAAATCTGAGCCCCATATCCTGAATTAGCTCATGGGGATCATGTGAAAATTCTCTGATAACTGGCCGCATGAAATTAGCTCGACTAATGGGGTAAAATTTCCTAAGAAAGCATCTCGAAGCGTACTCTAGTTAGCTCTCTCCTTTCCCAAATGTCGGAGCCATCTTGCGGCTCGTCCTTAAGTGTCAAGGAAAGTCCTTTGTCATTACATCCTCAGGTGTAATATCTTAGTAGAATCGATTGCTACAAATCTTCTCAAACTCATAAAGATGCTCGTACGAATCCTCGTGCGGCTTCCCATAAAACTTTGGCAATAGTGAGAAGAAGTCTGAATCAATCAGGAAGATTGGTAATTTCAATGTAGAAACTGACTCAGCTTCCGAAGAAGATGTAGGTTGCTCCGTCACACTCTTGTCTCAACAACTAGTGGACCTGAATCTCTCATCTGATCAATACTTGGCTAACGGGTCTCATACATCTACTCAGTTGTCACCGTAACTGAAGGCTGACTCAGAGAAATGAAGAGAGGGGGATAGAATGGAGATGGAGAAGAAACACGAGAAATGAAGGGAGGGGACTCTCCGAGGTCAGAGTCGCGCTCGTAGAAGGTCAAAGGACTCAACTCATGTTCGAGACACGAGACGTCTCGAACCGACCTAAATGATCGGGTAGATGTACCTGGAAGCGTTGTCATAAGAGTCGGTCTAAGAGATCTTCTGCTCATCATTATGATTAGACAGATGACTCATGATTGATTGATTGATCTAAAAGATAGGATTCACTTGCAAATTAAAGCACAAAGCAAACCCTGAATTCACCAACACAACTCGGCGATGGACAGTAAAGTTCGGTCGTTTATCTTTTCAGTTGTAGGGGTTATTTGAAAAATAGGTCTTTTCACATATTAGAGTGAGCTGATAGGTGCCCGAAACTTTCCCGAAATACTGTCCTGAGTACTTACAGGAAATCACCTATTCTCGGCCAGTATGGGAGTAAGTACGGACCGTTTCCGGCTACCCGTGTTACTTGAGGACCGTGCTATTGCGGTGTCCTTTAAACATCCCACTCTGCTAAGGAAACTCGGACCGTTTCCGGCTACCCGAGAGTCCCCACTGAAGAGCAAATGATTAAATATATGAACTAAGTAGTACTTTGAAAGAAATTCAGACATTGGCTCTACCTTAAGGGTCATCTCTCACTCACAAATCTGGAGAGTACCTGCATTCATGCGTTGGGGATTGCTCTCCCAGTACAATTGAGTCATTTACGTTTAGTTTTAAGAATCAGGTATGTTAGCAGTCTCGATTTTAAATTTTGGGTTATCTCTTTTTTTTAGTATTTTCAAAGAATCATCTAATGATTTTTGTCTTTTTAGTTTTTGTCCCTAGATAAGCATGCACCTAAGTTGCGAGCCTCAAAACTAGCTACGAAGGTGCAAGTAGAGAAAAATCGAAAAACCTAAGAAAGCATCTAACCTCGAAAAACCGCAGAAAACCGTTGATAAAAATCACGATACAATAAAAGCCGCGGTAGGTGCTCTGCTCCCCCAAGTGCACGGCTCCCAGTGAAACGGACTCTGAGAAAAAAGTGGGAGGAAGGTACAAGTCGGGATGCCCTTCTGCTATGAAAACAAAAAACGGGCAAGTGCCCTTGATCTTTTTATTTTTTTACAAGGGTTTACACAAAGTTACGGCTCGTTGGTTCTCAGTTGTGTGGCTCGACCTGTGCTGCACAAATCAAAAACAATAAACCGTGAAGTTAGCAAATAAAATGGTGAAGAGAACACCCTAATCCTAAGTCTACGGTCTTCCCTGGCGCTGCCTCCTCAGCAACGGCGCCCATCTAAAAAACATACCTATCGAGTCATCTAAAAATAAACCAATGTCGCTGTAACGACCGGTGGATTTTAACAGAAAGTTTATTTTTATTATTGATACCCCCTAAACAAGATTTGTATAGTAACGAACTCAGGGAGGCAAACTGTTGGAAACTATGATTAAACTATAGAGAATTAAGATTTTATGGGTTTTCTAGTTTCTATTTATTTTTAGAGTATTTTTTGAATATTTAGTTGATTTTTATAAATTTTATATTGTTTTTATGATTTTTTAAGTATTTTGTGATTTTTTTATTATTTTAGGAAAGGTTTTGTAATTTTTATTTGGACCTTATTTTAGTGTTTTTATGTTTTATTTTGTTTTTCTATTTTTATGATTTTTTAGAAGATTTTTAGGATTTTATGAGTTTTGATTTATTTTTAAGGTGAAAATTATGTTTTTATTGAAAATAGTAGGGTATTTTCGATATTTAAAATAGTAATTAGTATTGAAATATTTTTATTTTATTTTTATTGCAAAGAAGTTGAAAATATCTTTAAAATGGTATGTAATATGTATTTTTGTGATTTTTCTTGAATTAGTTATGATTTTTCAAAATTTTATGTATTTTAACTATTTTATGGATTTTAATACTCAATTTTTATTTTATTTTTAGTTTATTATGTAAAATATGGTAAAATACATTGAAGTTAATTTTTGTTAGATTTTTAAAGGGATTTTCATATATTTTTTCATGAATTTTATAGTCTGTTATATTTTTATGGGATTTTAAAGGATTTATTAAAAATAGATAATATTTTTATTTTGTAAAAAAATATTTAATATTGTATATAGTATAGGATTATTATACGTATTTTTATTATTTTATTATATTTGGTGTTTTTATTTTTATTATGTATTATAAAAGTATAGGGTTTATACACAGTGAAAGGGTATGGGTGCAATTATAGGAAAGTTTGAAGGTACATGCACAATATGCAGAAGCTTGAAGGAGCTTTCATGTAAAAGTCCCAGAGATGCACATGTTCAGTCATGTGGCTCGCTGCTTGAAGGACCTGATTGTAAATGCAATAATATTTGGGACTGCTATGAAATTCGCCCTCAAAAATATCTTTGGCATGTGCTTCTCACGTGCGTGACTTAAATGGTGCTTCAACTTTGATCGTCTGACCTCATCAGATCGGACAGCTACTATTCTATCTAGAGGATAATCTCCGTTCTTCCCAAAATTGGTTCGAGCCCTCTAGGCGGTGAAAATGATTCTGATCGGGGAGGTGCTTGCAGGTATCCTGATCAGGTGCGGAAACTGATGCTCGAGTAGTTTGAATCTCGTTCCACGTAGAGCTTTAAGATGGAATCAGCTCCAATGATCTCAGATGACGCTTCAGTGCTGCTTCGTTGTCGTTTGCTTCGTCTTGTGTTGCTATGATGTCTTAGATCTCCTACACTCAGATGGCGATCATTCATCTCCAGATGATTGTTGTATTCACCGAAGCTCCAGATGAACGAGGATGATTTTGATCTTCATTGGTGCACAAGCTCACACAAACTGACTTCGAATTGGTCTTGCGATGTTGATGACCGATGCAGTTTCTCGCCTCCTAATAATGTACATGCAAGTGTGAATAAGACTCGAGGAACGGATTCCTCGGTCGGTTGTTATGCACAATAGTAGATGAACATGGATGGAGATCCTCTGAAGGTGGAAGAGTGTGAGGATCGATCTCCGATATGAATGATCAAAGGTGATCAGGTGTGGAGAAGTTATGGAGAGGCGAATCAAGTAGGATGAAGGGTGGAATTGAGAATGTGGGATGAAATTTGATCGAAGAACAGAGATAGATAGATGGATTGAAAAGAGAATCGAGAATCGAGAATCGAAACAATAGAAAATGAGAAGCTATCGATCTAACATGGATGGAGATGGTTAGTGTGCGGAGGTGATGTCGCATGGGATCTGGATAGTCGCCTCGACGCAACGACGACTTGCGGAGGCTCTGCACGACGGAGCAAGAGTTGCACGACGCGAAGATCACGCTCTCTCCTCTCAGTCTCCTCTGCATCTCAACGGTGGAGCATGCCCCTGTCACGAGCACACTCTGACGGAACTCAAGAAATGGAGTGGGGAATAATGGCGGGTGCAGGCTCTCGACGGGGGTGGTGGGGGTTTTATAGGGTTAGGTGGCTTGGGGAACACAGAAGCATGTGCCGTCACCGGCGAGGTGGTGTGGCACCTCGGTTTATTAGCCCACTGGCCTAACGGCCAGCGGTTGGAGGAAGGAGGAGAGGAGAGGGAAGAGGCGGTGTCGGGTGGAGAAGGGGATCGGAGAAGAAGGGGAAATAGAGAGATGGGAAAGGTAGAGAGAGGAATAAATTAAATAAAATTAAAAAATAAATTAAAAAATAATAATTGTATTAATTTTAAGGAATAATTAGCGGCTTAATTAAGTAATTTAACAAGTAATTAATGATTAAATAATTAATTATATAAATAATTAATAAAATGATTAAACAACTTAATAACTTGTTAAATAATAGTTAATAATAAATAAGTAAATGATAATTTTTTAATAAAAAAAATATATATTTTTTAAAATTTAATTTAATAAATTATATAAATATAATAAATAACATATATTAAATAATAATAAATTACGGTCATGGTACAATATACCAATACGATCTCGAAACTCATATTTTTCATATTAACTTTGATTTTAGCGAAATCATGTCATTTTATAGATAATTAAATAAAACAGAATTTAAAACTGAGTTTACCCAATTCAGAGTTCATATGGCTGACATACAAGATCCGGAAAATTTAGGTAGCGGTGTCGTGGCTTCGGGTTTATTGACATTTTGACTTAAGTTATATTTTATATTTTATATGTATTTTTAAAAGAATTTTAGAAAAGAAATTAAGTAAAATGGATTTATGGTTAATTAATTAAAAATACGGGAAGTTTCTACATATAATACATATATACAACGGGGCCCAAACGTTAAAACTCGTCCGTTTATTCTAATATTTTTTGATATTTTTAATAAATTATATTAAGTATAAAACAAAGTTTAAAAGTGAGTTTGGTCCGTTTGGAGTTTTCTATAAATAGTTATGAACCTCAGAAGTCAGCTTTTACGATTTTTCGGTTCATTGTAATTAATTATTTTTATGTTGAATTATTTTTCTGATATTTTTATAAAATAATATATATTTCTATAAACAGATCTTGTAAAAGAAGTATTTTGGCTTGAAATTTTCTTAGATGAAATATTTACTAGGTGGAAATGTGTTTATGTACAATTATTGATTTTGATTTTCTAACATTTTATTACTTAGGATCCTTATCTCCCCCTACTTATTTATTTTGTCGATCAAGTCAATATTGACCTGCTCTCGGGGTTAAGATCAGTCTGTATATATTACATATCTACATCTTTCTTTTCTTTTATTTTATTTTCCTTTTTTCTTTTATTATTTTATTTTGAATAAAATAAGTGTTAAATATATAATATTAGAAAATGTGGTTAGAATGATAATTAGTTAGAATTAGTGATTATTTACATGTATTTTACCAATGGTTTTAGCCAAAATGAAACAATAAAGGCGATGAATCATGGATTCGTCACTTATACATATGGTTAGCTTCCAAGGTCTTATGGTGTCTTCATTATATGGAGCCACTCCTGAAGAGCACAAAACATTTAAGGTTGTTGTAAAGAGCACAAAACCTTTGCGAAGACATTGTCTGATGTTGGAGCTTTGATATTTATTCTCCTCTAAGGAGTTGTTCTTACTATGATACAACCTCAGGTAGATCACGCTTCAAAATATCACCCACCCACTTGGTGAAACCATCTGCACTGCTCCACGTAGTGATTGAGCTCAGAGTAAGCCGTTGTTGCAAGGCTTGATATCCCCCTCCCCCTTTCATCTTCTACTCCTCATCACCCTTGCACCCCCTATGAGAACACACACCGAAGATTAGATCTTATCCCCCGCTCGATGATCGGAGCACCCCTACTTCTTGTTCCTCGTACCCTAATATTGAACTTGTAGATACTGCCACCTCATATTGGAAGCATCAGGAACAGAACCTATCCTCGCATGAACCCCTCCATCAGCCATTCCCCTACACCAACACCCATCTGAGCTCCGCTCGAATAGCAGTCATAGTCTAAGGAGAAGACAACCCCCAGACATCGTTCGATTGAGAATGATGAAGCATCTTAGGCATTTAATAGAAGGAGTCTTCTTTCGACCCCATCTGATAGCCAAGTGGACTATTTGTATCTAATCGACGAGGCTTTGATCTACCACCGTTGATCCATCTTTGAATCTGACCTAAGGGCGTCCAACGGTC
Source organism: Ottelia alismoides (assembly GCA_037367405.1). Lineage (NCBI taxonomy): Eukaryota > Viridiplantae > Streptophyta > Magnoliopsida > Alismatales > Hydrocharitaceae > Ottelia > Ottelia alismoides. The sequence continues at coordinate 152,550 of JAZKJV010002011.1, read as the reverse complement.
CAAGCAACTAATGGTATAGGCCCTTGGATCAGAGTATCATCCTGCGCCAAGAAAGCCACATGGACGCACATCACGCCACACAATCACAACCATCAGGAAAAATTCCAGCCATCAGATTTAAAGAGCCTCAGGTGACTCTGATCACATCCGGATCAATTTGTGGACCCTTCAGTTTAGGAAATAGCATAAAAGTCCCCCAACAAATTTGGGCAATTTGTGCAAGTTACCACCCGGGAATCAAGAACTGCAGAAAGGTACCTGGGAAAGTTAATTCTGAATTGTATTTAATCACATTTATAGCCCTGCAAAGAACATTTTATATCTTGCAAACTATATTTCAGGAAATTGTGATGTTTATGTCATCGTGTAGCTATTGAATGCTATTTATTTTGACATCTTGTGGACCTACATTAACGTATTACTGAATTATTTATCGTTTTTGGAATTAAACATTGATTCCAAGCTTATTTATTCATACGATCATTCACTATTTTTTGAAGTTCGATCTCTCCCACTTCTAGATAAACCATATAGCCAAGAGAAACTTTGAACTATAATAAAAGAGCTTGCCCCATCCATGAGTAAGTATTTCATAGTAGCCTCGTCAGACTGTACATCTCTCTTAACATATTCAGATAATATGTAGGAATATAAAATGAAACATTCCCGAGCTACAAAGATAGTTACTAAATCGTTAGCGTCACATAAATTTTATTGGATATTGTTTATATAAACTAATTTATGTTTCATTTTTTAATTTTTAATTGGAACATCTTGCACTATTTTGAGAAAAACAAAAATACTCCCGTGGGTATCTTAATTTGACATATCTATAATGATTTTTGAAGATTTTTATGAACTGCTTTGTTATGCTTAAACACTGAAAAACATCAAATTAACGCTTTTTACATTGTCGCATCCATTTTTTAAAAAAAATGAAAAATACCAATTATAGACACATGCACACTTGCATTTTTTAATTGCATTTTACATCCAATTTATTTAGAAAAATTATAGTAGATCCATTCCATCATATTACGCATCACATAGTTATAAAAATACCAAAATATCATGCATCGTATTTAATTTATTTTACATCTAAAAATGCAAAAAGTATTTTTCGTATTGTTCATGCATTAATCTTTAGAGATATTTACATCCATAATCTTAAGTAATTTCGTAATTACATTCATAACCCTATGTAATCGTGTATTACACTCAGGACCCCGAATAACCGCTCCGTTTTACACCCATAACCCTCCGTTAGTTTAGTTCATTAGCTCAACTAGATGACTGGATTAATCTAATCATTCCACGATCTAAAGAATGGGATTAACCAAAATTTAAAAAAAGAAAAGAAAAAAGGAAAATATCTCATCCCTCTCCCCTTGGTCCAGCACCTGCATGCGAGGATGGACGGTGAGTGTTGCAGGGCAGAGGCGTGCGATGTTGGAGCTTGCAGGCGAGTGTTGTGGGAGCTTGCAGGCAGAGCGTCGGGCGACGGGGCTTCCACGAGGAGTGGGGGTCGGAGGGCTTCGTCGAGAGCTTGCGGCAACGAGGGGGTCCTTTGACAGGAGCTTGCAGGCGAGGGAAAGGAGGGGCTTCGTCGGGGCCTTGTGGGCAGGAGAGGGGGACTTCAACGAGGGCTTGCGGGGGGAGGGGCTTCGTCGGGGGCTTACGGGCATGGGAGAGGGGAGGGGCATCATAAGGGCTTGTAGAGGGTGGGGGTTCGATGGGGGCAGAGGGGGCTTCGTCGGGGTCTTATGGGAGACGAGGGATTGCAAGCTGGGGGAGGGGGGCTCCAAGGTGGCTTGGTTCTGGAGGAGGAAGGGGAAGAGGTGGTTGCCGGAAGATGAAGGGGAGGAGGAGGTCGAAGGAACGGGAGGAGGTGACGGAGGATGAAGGGGAGGAGGTTAAGGGGAGGAGGGGGTGGATGAGAAAGGAGAGAGTGGTATCATTTGTGAATAATTGTAACTTAAAAGGTAAAAATTTAAAAAAACTTGACAGATACCATCAAAAATAATAGAAAATTAGATTGAAATTAATACAGGGCTATAGATGTTAGAGTTAAACACTATTGAAGGCCCTATGTGTAATTCACGATTCGTTATGATTATAATTACAAAATTACTCAAAGTGATGGGTGTAAATATCTCTAATCTTTGAGAGAGAGAAATCATTGGATTCTTGGGGCCTAATTTGATATACAAATCTGTTTTTATTTCCTTAAAAGCATTTTCAAAAATCGTATTCATTTCTTTTTTTATCAATTTATTTTTCCCAAAATAAAAATTAAAAAATTGCATAATAAAAAATAAAACATTATTTTGGAAAATCTAATAGCTAAGTTTGTCTAAAGTAAAACTTTACCCAAATTTTGCCTTCATATGTTTGACATTGAGACTTGCCCAAATAAAATAAAATTGCCACACATCAATTGAAGTCCGATTTTTGTTTGGTTTTGATTTATAAATTTTATCGCAGGCCACACAAAACAAAGTAATTAGAATATCAAGATTCTAAAGCTCCTGACAGTGGCTGCTCTCAATTCTATATGACAACAAAAGTCTTGGAGATTTGCATCGATGGAGATGAAAATGGAATAACAGGTGGGCGATCGTTTCACATTCCAAGGTAATAAATAAATGTAACTTTAGTCTAAGTTGGAATTGGAATCTGAGCCGTTTGTTGGTCTTTTTTATAAATTTACATAGATGTCCTCCATTAGGAGGTTTATATAAGTATAGACATACATATACATGTCACATAATTTTTTTGAATTTTTTATAATAGGATTCGAACCTTGGTCCTTTAAAGTGGGCGTCACTGCTTCTACCACCAGACCATTAGAGTTCTTACATGTCACATAATTAGCAACTTGATATATCGATATCCGTAATATATATGTACGAGAATACTCAAAAATTATGATAACAGTAATCATATCCGCAAAAAAAATAAAAACTAATAATTCTTATCCACCTTATCCACCAAAAGTCAAAAACTTACATATGTATCTACTTATAAGCAGATACGATAGCAGACGGATTCAGATATATCCATGTCCAATTGCATCCCTATATGTAACATCTTTTCCAAGTTGTCATCGCACATATCGATGAATAATTTTCGGTAGCCGTTCTCTCCACATTCAAGCGATGAGTATTTCCTGGACCAACCAGTCTGATTATAGATCATAATATAACTATTTCCTATGGCATATGTTATCTTGCCGAGCATCTTTTAGTTTCTAAATTCCCCCTACTGAGCTCATCGAGCACATAAAAAGGTTCCAGTGTCCAGTTTAAAGCTCTGGACCTATTCATGCTTCGATCTCATCAAAATCCAGACGGGACAATAACAGGTAATAAGATTGTTCTTGAACTACAAGTGTCTTCAAAAATAGACTGGCTAACCCTTCCTTTTCTTTGCCGTTATCTTGCTCTCAAGCCTTTCACGGGCCCTTTGGAACTCTTCCTCAGAAGGCTCTGTCTCCTTTGTGTCGGTTTTAGCCAATACAGATGAGAACATGGACTCAAATTGCTCCTTTCTCTGACTGCGCCGTTGTGAGATAACAGCAACCAGATCCATTTCTGGTTTTTTCTTTTTTCTGTAAAGAAAGCAAAATGGACTTCTGGTAACAGCTAAAAGATACAAATACAAAAGTTGTGGGTTGAAAGATTGGAATGAAAAGGACTCGCCTGCCCCTTCTTACTAAAGGATCAGTGGGTGGTTTGATCTCAGAAACCAGTTTCGCCCATTTTTGGTATGCTTTGGTTGACTTCAAGTCACCTACAATATAATAAAATAAATTGCTAAACATCAATACGAGGGATTGATCTTTAGATTTTATCATGTGTTTAAGTTGAATACAAAATATAAGTGTTTACAGGAGATTTGAGGATTTTTTAGGTCTAGAAACCTTCAAGATGCTACAGATGAGGGGGAAATGAGTGCAGCTAGTGCATCAATGGCCAAATGAGTGCAGGCAGCTAGCGCATCAACGGCCAAAACCATAATATAGAATCATTTTAATGAATTTCAATAGAAAGAAACACACACCTGCAACCATTGCCTCATCAAGGATATGTTTAAATCGATGTGAATCCAGCTTGGGGTCAGAACATAGCATAGAACAGAATAGCCTGAGTTCAGGGACAAGTAGGACAGGAGTCCATGGCTACTACGTGTAAGAAGAACGTTATATCCTCAGAAATTACGCATTCAAGCAAACAATCGATTACCTGTCCATATTTCCCTTGTATTTGTCATAAAGATCTATCAAATCCTTCTTCTCTGAATCTGAACCTCTGTAATTGGCCTCAAATTCTTCAATATCTGCCTCTGTGACCTGTATGAGATCCAGAAATATATTTTAGAAGGTTGAGAAAACTCTTCAACGGAAATGTCTAAGCATTGCAAACAAGTAGGTATGTACCCTTTTATACATTGATTTGAAGAACTCTTTTAGGTTATTGACTGCTTCCCCAGCTAGTTCCTGATGAGAGTTGCTACTAAATTAACATCTTTTAACCTATTTAAGATAAGGTTGAACACACAAAATAAAGTAGTTGACAAGAAGAGCACGCACTGCATCATCAATAATGCCAGTTTGATCATACAAAGCCCTCTTTTCTTCATCGCCAAGAATTGTTATAACTTTCTGCAAAACTTGAAACTTCTCTTTTGCATCCTGTCGAGTTCAGGAAGATGTAAGATATTGTGGGAAAATGGGATCAAACATAAAAAAATCAAATATTACTGTGGGAAATCAGAAATTGTATCACGTACCTCATCTCCAGGATTTTTATCAGGATGCAGATGCAAAGCCAATTTGTAATATGCCTTCTTTATCTCTTGATGTGTCGCCGTCCTTTCCACACCTAGAATCTGCGACAGGATAAAGTTATATTGCAAACTACAGAGACATCTCTTATCAACGATGGGATGTTCGTGTTCCTAGTTACAGATTGTCATCTTTTAGACAAATTAGTTAACAGGAATGGGAGATTGTGCAACCCATCTCCCAACTAATAGTAGCAGGCACACATCACAAACTTTCAATCCATTAATTTTTTTTGACAATCAATGGGATGAACCTCCTTTGAGATCCGTCCGAAAAATATATACTAATAGGTTAAAAAAATCAATTTTACAAGCGCCAAATTCCATTTAGAGCTTTGACATGCTCAAGAACATTCTCAAAATAAGACCTTCCACCCTTGAAGATGACACAATCTCTAGCTAGTCAGATGGCCCAAATAAGCACACAGATCTTTCTTCTTCTGTCGACCGATCCCATCTAATCTCTGCAAAAAGAATTCCAGAAGGAGTCAACATAACCCCACCGAATACCTGGAAAAGCAGCAGTCCATGCCTCCCTTGACCCTGGACACTGGAAAAAAAAGGTGATCAATATCTTCCGTTGCATCATCACATCTAGTGCAGGTCTCATCCACCTCAGGAAAAATCTAGCTCTCATAATACCAGTCATGATTTTCCCTCTCCTCGGCAACCATAAAAAATTCTGTATCCGAGTAGGGATCTCCCAATTCCATATCCTAGCACAATCATGAGCGGGCTCCGCGACGCCAGCTAAAGCAATACCAGAAATAACACCGTAAGCCTTCTTTACCGAGAACACCCCGTCTCTCCAACACCGTGAATCCCTCCCAGTAGACGGCTCCTCCAACCCCGTGAGTGTGTCCGAAAGGCTAAAAAACTCCTCTACCCTCCGGTCTGAAAACTCTGCCGCAAAAATAGGTGTCCACGAACCCCTACCCAAACATCTACCATGCTAGCATCTATATCCTAGGCCACAGCAAAAAGCCTAGGAATTGGTCACAGAACGCTCCTTCCTCCGACAATCATCCTTCCAAAAATGAAAACATGTACCATCTTCCAAAACTGAGGTCATCACGTCCGAAATAATCGAGCAAACACCTCTCCAGAAAGTGGTTGGTGAAGACACAACATCACTATGGACGCACAAGCAGGAGATAGAGACTTATTCTTAACACCTTAGCACCCACTGGTCAGCAAATAGTTTCCATCTCCCCATATTCTTAACACCCACTTCACGAGTAAAGCCTTATTCATATCTCCCAAACGATGCACACCAAAGCCACCTTCTGCGATAGGTGTTGTCACCAACTCCCAATCAACCAACGCAATTCCTCTACAATCAAGGGACAACAACCAGAATAACTGACACATCAAAGCCTCCATCCACTTGCGAACGTCAACTGAGAGCACCCTCCTAGACATAAAAAAGACAGGAATAGCGGAAAGTACCATGTGTTGGACATGCAAACCCACAGCAGGCAATTATGCAATAAATGTTATTGCAAATATCATTCCCTGATCTGAAATGAAGAATAACTAATTTGCATAATAGGTCCCTTAGTACAATTAGGGTTATGTACCATGGCCATCTTGATGATCATACAGCTGTTGATTCAATTGTTGAATTATAGAGGCTGGTACTTGGATGAATATCTAAAGAGTTAGATTAAGGACTCATCAAACACCGTCAAATGATTATTAAGAGAGGATCTCCAACCTGAGAAGGAGATGGCAATCCTTTCTCTATAGGCTGATATATAACCAACCTCTTGATGCAGGTCTTCTACATAGGAATAGAGATTCGAATGTGTTAGATAAGTTAGGTCAAAGAGTTGACTTAACGAGATCAACATAACCAAAGACATATGTCGTATGCTGTCACAATATAGGCATGTATCCTCTGACCGGAGACGGATGTATTACTATATGTCTGAGTGTGTACATTTGGCAGACCAATAGGTTGATGACATAACCAAGGTCTATACACCGGCGCGCTGGTGGGCATGCAAGGGCATATGAGTAATACAATCTCTCAAAGGGATCATACAGGTTCATTGCTGAACCGGAAGACATGAGCTCACTCATGAGATATTGGGAAGAATCAAATTACGTGCACGGTCATCTCGCTTTAGAAGCTTGACTGAATTTGTAAGGTTTGATGTATGCTTTTGGAAAGTATATGATCAACACCTGGGTATGATATATGCTTTTGAAAAGTATATGATCGATACCAACTCCCAATAGTCAACTGAGAACCTTAATGATAAAACCCTAAAGGATATAGTCTAAAAGAGATCTAAAACTCCGGGTTTACTCTAGGTCTTCCAGTATGCAGGATGTACAGGTATTAGTAATACCTGAGGGTGATGTGATCATAAACGATTGTATAATCATGATGCTTCCATTCCGAGGGAGTGGTGAAATGTGTCTGGATTTTAGTGACTCCTCTCATGGAGAAGTGATCTGATCTTAGTCCAAATATTGGACCTTGATATGAATGTGATTCAGATGCAATGAGAAGATTAGATCTACGGTCTTGAGTTAATCAAGCATTTTTGGGAGGTCCGTAAGATCTGAATTTGAGATTTGATCTCAATATCCAAGTCACTATACGTGGAACAATGCAATCGCCATGTCCTTATCTCCAAGTATCCGCAGAGAAAGTATATTGTTCTTGAAAGAATTCAAGAATAATTTCATTGTTGATATATGTATCCTAGAATTGAGAAAATGGATAATTAAATGTGATTTAATTATCATGAATAATATGAATTTGATTCATATTATAAAGAGAGTTATCTGAGATAGCTAAATGTGATTTAGTTATCAAAAGATGTGAATGATATGAATGTGATTCATATTATTTGGGTACAAGAGAATAGAGATTCAAGATGATTAAATGTGATTTAGTTATCATAGATACGAATAATATGGATAGCACTATCCGTATTAATTGGATATATTATAAATGTGATTTATAATATATTAGAGAGATCCTATTGTGATTTATATTTGTTAATTAATTATTAATGTGAACTGGATTCACATTGGATGATTAATTGAAAATATAATTTACATTTTTGTTTTGGAATGTGAATTGTACCCACTTCATGGTCTAATGGTAGACTGGTAGTACAATGTGTCTACCACACAAAAGACCAGGGTTCAAATCCCACTTTTGTAGGGGGTTGCGTTAGGTAGTCGACGGCCAGCGTAAAAAATAGTCGAATTTTTCAACATGGATTTGAGCAAGAATCCATGTAGCCGACTCTACTTACAGTGGAAGAAGGCTTGGTACATTGTTATTTTGGGATGTGAATGTGATTCACATTTTTCCAATGGCATGATTGCAATATTCACAAGATAATTATGAATTATTTTTGTGGAATAATTTACAACAATGTTGTTGTAAATCTTGGAGATATCATGAGATAATGAGATCTCATGTGATAATGAGATCTCATGAGATATTGAGGAGATAGACTCATTCCATCTCAAAAAGCATGGTCGTCCCCCTCTTTTTAGAGGATGTGGTCAATCTTCTCATTATCTCCAAGACTAGTCAATTGATTTATATTGATTTATCAATATATATTAATTTGAATTAAATTAATAGTTGTGTTTTTACAACAACATCATGGCTATTGAAAGAAACACAAATCAGTCTCATCCATTGATTTTGTGTGTCCGTGGATTGAGATCCATGGACTCCCAAAACCCTATATAAGAAGAGGCACCTCTTGCTCTTCAAGTTACATCAAATTAAACGCTCTCTCCCTCTCTCTCTCTACACGTCATGTATCTCTCTCTCTCTCTCATTGTGGTCGTCCACCATGGAGCCATTGAGAGAGTCGACATCGTCGCAACATCGTCGTTATGCTGTCGGAGTATTTGCCTGTGGATCTCTGTCTCCTTCGGTGCGCCTCGCTCGTGAAGAAGACGTCAGATCTCGTGTGACGAGATCAGGAGATCGTCGCTTGAATCATCAACATGGATTGCGAGGAGTACGCGTCTCATCAATGCACTCGTAAGCATCTCCTCCGTTGGATCGGACTTGAGACAGGAGGTCTCTTGGTTTAGAGACTCGATTGCAACCACGCTTCAAGAGGTAAACCTAATACTTGTTTGTGGTTTAGATGAAACGATCCGAGAAGTGTTCTTGGATCATGTGGTTTCATCACATTAAAATTTTTAAATTCTGTTGCCTCGAGCAACTAGTGCGACTAGTCGCTCCCGATCGCATACGATGCGATCCTCACGCTTCCGTGATGTGCTTAAGGATCTTCCCATATCCTTCACCATGTTTACCAGAATCAATCGCCCTCCCCTCGAGAGAAAAGATGCCTTCCACCCTACTCCAGCTTCTCCACAACAAGTTACCAATCCACCTTCCTAGTTCTCCCACATAACGGCGACAGACCAAGGTAATTGATAGGAAGGTCTTTTCATGTTGTCTCCAAAATCTCTGCATAAACCGAAACATCCTCTGTAGGAAGTTTAAATGAGACAAAAGCAGACTTTGCACCATTAACCTTCAATCCCAACACCTCCCCGAAAATATCCAAAACTGTCATCACTGGGCATCCATCCGCATTAAAATCAAAAACGATCTACCACACCTCCTCTCTTGAGAAATCTAAACAAAACATCAACCTTTAATCCGTCCTCAAGGTCTAGGCACCTCCACCAGTCCATCTGACCCATGGCATCAACAACTTCCGGCTAAACTCCTGGAAATAATACACAAAAGCCACTCCTATCACCCCTTCCCTAAATCCTTTCTCCCCTGATATGTAGATCATGAATCAAATTTCTCCTCCTCCCACTAGAAATCGCATGGAAGAACTTTGTGTATGGATTACCCCCTTTCACCCAATTTTTCCTTGAGCATTGTCGCAATTCGACCTCCTTTCGCATCCTCCAATCCACAAGCCATTGTTGCTTACTTCTAGCCAATCGCTCCTCCACAATAAGATCGCACTCATTCTCCACTCCATCCAACCTTGCAATCTCCGTCTCAGCCAACATACGTCGCTCTAGCCACTTCTACCGCAACTCCCTACCATGTTTTATCAACATCTACCTCATTAGGTTGCTCAGTAACCTCTGAGCCGCCAATCTTTTGGGATAACCTTTGAGCCGTTGACCCCACCACCTGCATTGACCCCTAAAACTCCATAATCGTCTCCGTGAAGCCATCGTCCAACAACCAGATCCTCTCAAACCTAAACATAGAACGAGGGGGTCAGCCCTCATCCAACTCCCAGCAAGCAGGCGTATGATCAGACCCAGTTCTGGAGAGGACCCGAGTTGAAGAGAGAGGGAACATCTCCAGCAGCTCTGTAGAAGCTAAAAAACAATCATGGGGTAACCTGGCATATCCCCTGCTCTATCCCTACATATTCTTGATTATGTGGTTTATTATTTTATATTTTCACATACATGGATTTAGCATACATGATAAGAATAAGGGCTCGTTCGGTTGCCAAGTTACCTTGGGGTAACCTAGCATACCCCATGCTCTATCCCTACATTCTTGGATTGGAATTAATTGTATGGACCGCACTAAGGATGAAAACGAATGTGAATATATCCCTATTCGATCCACTATCATATTCGTTTTATACATATTTTGACATTCGTATTCGTATTTGTTTTAAAATGGATGCGAATATGGATATCACTTTGACATTCGCTAATATTCACATTCGTATTCGTATACTCATTTTCTTGTATAAGTATAGTAATAGATTTATTTATAACTATGTGTAACAATGTTTTATAAATACATTCACCATTGTTGATATAATTTTTATGAAATTATTATATCTGGTATATCTATTTTATGTGTAAACCATCCTAAACATGTATATTTTAGTTAATCTATTAAATATTTCTGTTATTATTCATATCTCATTCGCATTTGTTTTACATTCGTATTCGTTTTTTAAAGATATGGTAACACATTTTCCACATTCGTCAATATTCGTATCTGCATTCGTATTTTATATGGATAAGGATATGACTAGACCTATATTCGTATATGTTTCCGACAATTTTCATCCCTAGACCTCACAATTTCCTTGTTATAATATTTTTTAACCACGTTCAAATAAAAAATATTATCATCATTAAAAAGTCAATATAAAATAATCAATATCACAACACATTTATCATTCCAACCCTCCTAACCATCCAAACAGTTACTATTCACAGGAGGTTACTCCAACCCAACCCAATTATCAAACAGGCCCTAAGGGATACACCCACAACCCTAAGTAATTTCATATTTACATACATATCCCTGGATAATCACGAATTACATCCAAAACCCTGAATAGAGCTTAACCCTTACATGGCATAACTATGTGTTAAGAGCCATCCATTTCTATCGATAGAATCCATCAAAGTTTGATAATTTTATCCCTTGAACAAAATCACATTTCCAAAAGATGTCATCCATCTTCCTCAACTCAGACAACCAGAGCATAGCCTTCATGTTCTTTCCTTTTTTTATCATTTGCACATAGGAGCTTGCTAAGGAAGTGCGAAGACGACAATGGACAATGGAGGGGGCAAAGGATAGGGTTGGAGGGGGTGAATGATGGGCATGGAGGAAGGGGCAGAGGGGGGGGGGGGCTGGATGGGGTAGAAGGGGCTAAGAAGGGCACTAGAGGGGGGTAGAGGAGAGGACATAAGGGGTTGGAAGAGGGGCGACAGATGGGGTGGAGGAGGGGGCTAAAGGTGCTGGAGGAGGGGCTAGAGGGTAACAGTGGAAGGGATGGAGAGGGGGTGCAAGAGGGGCTGGAGGAGGGGGCGGAATGTGCTGGAAGAGGGGTGGTGGAGGGATTCAAAGATGTTGGAGCCTGTAAGAGGGGGCCGGAGGCATGGTTTGAAAATCGCACCTCACGGCGCTCAAGGCATATACCTTGAGGCGGGGCAACCAAAAACCATTCTGACGCGAGCACCTCAGCCTGTTTCCGTGAGGTGGGCGTCTCGACTGGCGAGGCGTCGTGAGGCGAGGCGAACTAGCAAGGCGTTGTGAGGATTAGTGGATCACTTATGACTCTTTTTCCTTCGACAAAAGCCATTCGAGCCTTCCAGCGAAAAATCCTAACCGAACCTCGTCACCTCCAAGTTCCAACTGCTGCATCACCGACTCGTCGGCACCACCAAGCTTCCGGTATCTCTTCTCCGGCACTGCGCAACGCACAACACCCATTATGTCACCTCCAATTGCTTGGAAAATCCCCTGCAAGGCTGATTCGTCTCCGCCCCACAATAAGCAGTAAGATTTTTCCTTTTTAAATTTTCTTACTTGACTTTATTTAATAGTATGGATCACTTGAACTGGTACCAGTGAATGACCTTGGAAATTTTATATTATGTTAAATAAATTTTGTAATTTCCTTAATGTGGTTGTGATTTGAACTGATACCTAAATGAACTTAGTAATGTTTTAGTTAATAGTATGCAAATGTTATTAAATCGGATGAGTCTAATTTCTTAAATCAGTTTGTAATTTCGTTATTAAATTTGATTATTTGAGTCCTTTTAATAAAATTTTAAGTAACTTGTCGTAGTTTTATTTAGTTGCGTACCAACTTGACAACTTATTTGGTAGTATGATGGTTATTTCTTTCAAAAAAATGTATGATGGTTGTTTATATTTGTTACTCGAAATTTAGAGATGACAAAGTCAAGCAAAGGCCAAAAGAATTCCAAAGGAGATCGGAATGATCCCACATGGAAATATTGCGTTCAAGTTGAAATGGATGAGTGTATGTCCAATGCAATTTTTGTGGTTAGAGGATTACTGGTGGAGTCGCTAGACTCAAGCATCATCTCACGAAGACCAGAAAAAATGTGGAAGGTTGTGCACAAGTTCACATTGAAGTGTTGTACGAAATGAGCATGAGCATATGTCAATGAGCAGGAGCCTCCAAAATGCCCAGAATCTTGATTAGAAATTTAGGATAGGGTGAAGCTACCTCTCTTAGTACTCCTTTGCGTTTTTTGAACTATTGGACATGTATTAGAAGCAGAATATTCGAACTTAAATCATGTTTTGTAACCATTTTAATCTTGTCTTAAACTTTTAGACTTTTACATTAACACAAGCAATCTAGCAGCGATGTTTGTTGTTGTTGGCAAGTTTCAAAAAGTCGGTATGCAATATTCATTTGGTCAGGCGGTCTGGAGCGAGTAAGCAGGTAGGCGGAGCCACGGAAGTATAAGCGGAAGTATACGTGGATTATGCAGTTTCTATTATTTTAATTAAAAATATTTAAAAATATAATAATGATTTCAAACATTAAATTTTTATTTTTAAACAAATATAACATGGAAGAAATATGAAGTGAAGACTTTTTTGTACAATGTGATACCAACCAAAGCATTTCTAAAAGTCATCCATTTTCAAAAGATAAAGATGTTAACGGTGAAGAGAGTAAAAAATATTGTAAAGTGATAGAAGATAGAAAAAAAATGATAGATACCATTGTCCAAATTGGAAGGTAACCTTTTTTTGGAAGTGTAACCTGGTTAGTAAATACAACCATGAGCCTTCGTACTTTAGTAAATGGTGTATTTGTCTACTCAAAGTCAAATATTAAAAAAATCAACCATTTAAATTAAATATATGTTATCTATTATGTGCAATTATAAAATCCCATGCAAATCCGACATCTATGTTCATTTTATCCATAAAAGATCTTAGATAAACAAATGTAATTCATTCTATATTCATGCAATTATGAGATAATGTAAAAAATGGAGTTGTTGCTGGAGAATTTTAAAAAATAGAGAGTCGTTGCTGTTGAATCTAAAAATATAGAGATTTAAGACTAAATAGAGCAATTAGCAAACCTTGGTAGAGGAGAAAAATATGACAGAGGAACAACCCATGTAAAAGTCAAGAAGATGACGGACGAGCAGAGAGTTACCTTTCTTACCTATGCGACCGTATATGCGGATTACTCGACCGAGTATACCCCATAACCCGCATATTGAGCAAGTATAGCATATTCGGTACGGTAGGGGGACCGCCTCCGCATATGCAACCTCCTGGACCGACTTTCCGAATGCTTACTGTTGGTTTTGAGAAGTTACTTGAAATATGCTTTAATTACTTTAGAACATTGGAAAGTTATTAGATAACATTGTCTTACTAATATTATTACAATATTCTTTATTAAATTACATATTTTGGGTGGTAATACTGAAGCTTACGTCTCGACCGCCTCGAGGCTATGTCTCATCTCGATTCTAAAGTAACCACCTCGTTCCACTTTTCGCTTTTTTCAAACCTTGGCTGGAGGGGGGAGACAAAGGGCGTGAAGAGGGGATTGGAGGGGGCACCGAAGGGGCGGAATGGGCTAGAAGAGGGGCAACGGTGGGGGTGGGGGAGGGGGTGAAGGTACTGGAGGGGGTGACAGAGGGGGTGGAGGGGGCGGCAAAGTGGGGAGGTGTTGAGCAAGGGAGGGGGTGTGGGCGGACAATGACTGAGTGTGGGCAAAGGGGAAGGATGCGTGGGTGAAGGAAGGAAGAGAGGACTAGAGGAAGGGGGTTTCTTTTCTTGTTTACTTTATATCATGACCATTGGATTGAAGATAGGTTAGATTAACCTGATGAACTAGTTAAGTTAATTGGTTAAACTAACTAAGGGTTATGGATGTGAGACGAAGTGACTATTCGAGGTTTCTTGTGTAACTCATGATTATCGAAGGTTATATACATAAATACAAAACTATTCAGGATTATGGTTGTAAATATCCCTACGAATAAAAACACTTTCCAAATTCTGGCAAGTCATTTTTTCACAAATAAAACTTGAAGTAGATGCAAGTATTTCCTAATCTCATTTTTTGAAAAAGTTGATCAGAGAGAGATCTTTGATCTCACCCTATAGTCGATAAGGGAGAAAATAAAGACCTTGGATCCCACTTCTATCTTGACTGATCAAATTTGTTGTATGACTTCTTTATATGATCCAAATAGAAGGTATCTATGGCAACTTTTCCAATTGTTATTGCATGACATCAGGGATTCTTTCCTCGTCGTTCTTCCCAACTTCAAGCAATGAATATTTCCTGAACTGCCAATTTGACAATAAATAAGTATATGACTATATCGTATTGTGTATGTTATCTTTCTGGACATCTTTTAATTTCTAAAACTCTTTCAGTCCAGACCATCTCGTACATTTACCGGAGAAGAGATCACATAGATTTCGATATCGGATATCCTATCGACACTATGTCAAAAAAATGGTAAACTTCGGTCACATTTCATCCAAATCGAACAACATTTGTAAAGAAAGACTTCCGTATCGGCATTTCGCTTGAAATTTCAATCCCACGTAGAAACCAGATTTTCAACAAAATTTCAGCTATATTTCGTAAAATCTGAAGTCATGCTTGCACCCCCTTCAAAATCTTATCTTTCAGCTCTATCTTTCACATAGAGACACGATAAAGAAAAACCCTAATCAAATCAACACATTCTTGATCATCCCCGAACCATCAAAACGCCGTCTCCGGGAAGTGCATGGAGATCCCTGGCACACGACTACGAGATCGAGTCCATAAGGGGAAGACAAGAAGTGGAATTTGGATACCTCATACAAGCTCTTCTCCTTCTCTTCTGATCCGTCGTGGACTTCCGCATCATCATCCTCATTTGTGATCTCGATCACCCTAGTTTTGCCCTTCCTCCCCATTGGCGAGCGAGGATGGGGTTTGCTGGTGGTGGAGATTTTTGAAAACGGGAGTGAGGGGTAATGTTTACAGGCGGGGAACTGTGACAGGGGATAGTTGAGCACGGAGTGGTCTTGTTTGTAGGCGGGTAACAAATGTGATGGGCGGGAATGAACCTCTCTGTCTCCCGTCGCTGAGCTTGGGGGATTGAACATGGGATGGCCGTCTGATTGACTGACTAGAGGCTGGATCGCTATCGACGGCTACAATTGATCTTGTGAACGTGGAAAAAAGATCAGTCGGTTTTGGATCTGCTAGCTTGGTTCGTTGGAATGGCTTAAAATCATGATATGGTAGAAGATAAAAGTTTACATCGAAACAGGAGGTAAGCGGGCAACATTAGTCTTTTTTAAATTGCAAAGCCAATCCTCTTAAACACTACATTCATAAACCTAGGATCCATCACATTATTGTTCATCACTTTTTCGATCATTTTTAAAAGCTCAACAGCTTCCGGTGCTAAGAAATCAAAAGTATCAAAACCAAAAGGGATGAAGGCATGTTGATTCTCCGTGCATGTTTTCACGTGCTTCACCACTTTTACTGAAGAAGCTTTAAGGGCAGCATGCCCTGTTGTGAAGGTCCTACTCCTCTACCCCACCAGCGGTGAAACTCCTGTCAAATCTACACAAGTATGTTTCTCTCAGATCCACCCGAAAATCAAAATATCAGCAGGTCTAAGTGTGGATCTTCCCTCCTGTGGATCAGTTAAAAAGTTCACAGGCACCTCTTCCCTCCTATGGATCAGTTAAAAAGTACACAGCAATACATACACGTCTGAGTATCATCAAATAAAATGTCTCTAACAAGATCTTGTCTATACTTAAAACCCAGAAGCTCCCTGCAATGAATTGCATGATCACCAAAAATGTCTAAGCATGCCTTACGACAGACTGGACATATCTCATCAATTGGAAATAACAGAATCATGAGACGATATCTGAGGATAATGCGGTACTCCACCGGTGGTATGTGAAGTCCTAGTCCGTCTGTAGGAGAAGTAAGGAGAAAATCTTGGGCATGATCAGCTTGAAGACATCGAAAAATTGTCTTTTGTCTAATGGACATGTTAAATACCACCTCAATATCCTCAATTATTTTGCTAAAAAGAACACTCGCCAAAACATTTTGGGTTTTCAGGGGGACGGTGTCTTTTCTAGAGAAACAATTGAGGTCGAATGAGAGAATCAAACCATGAAGTCTTTGATGAATACAATCAAAGTTGGAGTCTGTAATGTAAATTTCACTGTCACATAGGATATGGTCCTGAAGTTCCCAAGATTGCGTCCTGGAAGCCACAAAGGCATGGGAAGAAGCCTCCACTGTTGAAAGCAGCCCCAAACCTCCAAGTCGAATGGGCAAAGAAGCCACCCTCCATTGAAGATCTCCAAAAAAAGGTCCTCCACAAACAACAATGTCTTCAATAGAACCTCGTAAGCCTCTATCGAATAAAATTGCGGCCTCCTTCATGTACATAGGTTGACAAGTCCTCAAGACAAATAAAAGTTTTGCTATGCTCATACAAGAACGAAGTAAGAGAAGCTCACTCTGGGGAGCATTCAACTGAGGTAGAAGATGCACCAACTTCACCACTTCAGCATCCCTCTCAAAAGTCGGACCTTCAATAAAATTTTGATCCCTACTAACAGCCCCTCCAAGCAACTTCACGCATAATAAAGGGCTTCCAATGTCAGGTGGGAACAATCCTTTGCGAAGCTTCTCGCCATCACAAGTGGGCCAAAGGAGTTCCGTTTTATGAATATTTAAAACTAGACCTAAGTCTGGCCCACATTGTTGGATGATATTCAAAACTTTGGGCACCTCAACTGTATCTCCAATAATTGTACCATCTTCAAGATACCGGGCATGAAGAAGTAGTTTGCAATTATCCATGATATAATGGATAAGTGGGTGTAGAACGAGAGCAAAGAGGAGCAGGCCTAGAGGATCACCTTGTTGCACTCCAGGAGAAGACCATATATGCCTATCTCCAAGGTACAATCTTGCTGCATGTTCATATAAGAACTCCTCCCACAAAGAGATAGAAGGGCATCTTTCTCTCACCTGACGCAATAAGGCAGACCTATCAATCATATTGAAGGCATTAGAAAAATCCACTATAAGCAAGGAAAGAGAGCTATCACTATGACGACCATTCAACACTCTGTTAACACTGTGTAGAATGGCTTTAGAATCTTAGATGAATATTGTGTATTGACGGGAGGTTTTTATCTTGAAGTTTTTTTTAAGTAACATGAGCTGGATACTTAAATAATAGGGATTTTGTCGCTTGTGTCCCTCTTGACTTCTACAATTTTAGTTATTCCCCTCCCTTTTTTGAAATGTCAGTTGTGCTCGACTTTTTCCACTGTTATCACTTGTGCCCTTTCATGAGTTTGGCCGTCAATGAATTGAATTATACCATGGTTTATTCAAAGCAAGTGCAATTAAGAGTGGCAATACTATCCAAACACACCTCCCCCCCTCCTCCCTTGATACCTCGTAGTAGGTTGTTGCTGAATCGAGCGACGGAGAGCCTGATTCCGATCAATGGAGCAAGGGATTCTCCTCAATAGTGTTCCGGCAATGGAGTAGTTGCGAAGAGGTGTGATGGCTATTGTATAGACGGTGATGCTCGATGGGGTCCTTGTCCTGACAGTCTTGGTTAGTACCTTTCTATTTCGAGGGATGAATGACGAAGCAACTAATATTGCTCGTCATTCGATGTTGCTGCGAGAGGGTACTTGTAAAGAGTGAGGGGAATGATGCAGCTGGCAATCGGACAACGGGTGGTTGACGGTGGATATTGAGGGTTGCAGAGAAGCTTGTCATGAAAAGTGGCAGCGACGCTCAAAGCTGTGGCATTTAGAGGAGCCTACGGCAGTGCTCTTCGACGGTGGTTATGCTCAACAGCAGGGTACAGCCTGTCATCATTTAATTTGCTAGAGGTGGAGGGAGAGAAGCCCCAATATTGGGTTCCTTTCATGTATTTGAAGGAGAAGCCCCAAATTTTGTTAGTCCCCTAGTTTCGATGGAATTCTTATTTCAAGTGAGCCATCGACGCAATGTTAAGGGAGAAGCACAAGTGGCATTGGAGATAGTAGTTGTAGTCAAGGAGGTGGATCAATTGTGTTCTGTGGCACCGCAAGTGGACGTCGACCTGGAGCTAGTTGTTGGGTGGATATATAGATGAATATACATGGTGATATTTTTCTAAAAAAATAAAAAACTATGAAAAAATAGGGCAGTAGCAGCCCCATTGAACCCATATATATAGGGACCCTTTCAAATGAGGTGGGGTCGCACCACTTTTGTGGTGAGCCATCAACGAGATCCATTAGATCACGATCCAATGGTATGATGCAAAAAAGGGTATTTCAATTCTTTAATTTCGAGTTAAATTGGAAGTCCATTTAATAATGCTAATACCATTTTAGGCTCATTTTTATTAGGAATTTTTCGTTAATTCCTTTATTTGCTGATTTTCAAAAATATTCTCAGCAAATGCAATTTAATGCATGCAATTGTAAACATGAATGTGACTATGTGAAATTTAGATTTCGATTTTGTAAAATTCAAATAATATATTTTTTTAACATTCCCATTGAATAGTTTTCTGTGAAATTATTATTTTCATTTGTAAATTGTATGTTTCCCTTCGTAAAAGTTTATAAGCAGTTGAACTTTCTTCGAACTGCTTTGTAAACTTCATGTTTTATATCATTGTGTAGAAACATTGTATGTAACTTTGTGATTGGTTCACGATCCTTCGTAATTGTTATGCATTTCTTTGTAAAAATTCCAGCCGCTTGGTAATATTTGTATGGAACTATGCAAAATAAAAGTAGAATGTTAGAATTTGATAATATATAAAAAATGTTACGAGAATTTAAAAAATCAGTCGATATATGTAAAAACCATTATGTGGTTTGTAAAAAAGGTGATATTTGTAAAAAAAATGTTCGCACATCGGTCACGGAGCGGCGTGCCTCCCTCCTAGCAGTCGTACCCCCTTCTCCTCCTCCCTCCTCTACCTTCCTCTATGACATGCCCTCCTCCACACACGATCATTGCCGATGAAACAAGAGAGAGAGAGAGAGAGGAGGTGTGATGCCATCGATGAATCAAAGGAGAGAGAGGTGTGCCGCCATCGACAAATCGTGAGAGGGGTGCACGCCATTGTTCCCTCCCTCCTATGCCTCCTCCTCCACGCATGATCGTGCCCTCCGCGCATCCTCCACGCGCTTTCTCCTATGCATGACACCTCGCCCTCTACATCTTCCTCATCTGTATCGTCTCGTCCATGGCTTCCATCTCCGCGATTGAGAAGCTTTGCGTGGAGAGGATGTTGGTGCCGCCATTGACAAATCGAGAGAGAGAGGGGAGGTGTGCCACCGTCAAGGAATCAAGAGAGAGGATGGAGGGGGCGATGTCGTCAATCAACAGGGAGAGAAAGAGAATATGGAAACAACATGATGGCTCACCATAAAAATAAGATCTATGGTTGTCACATTCTATTTTTAGAATGTGACAATGACGAATACATGTTTTCCATCGATAAAAATTTATCATTGAATCACATTTAATCTCAACCACGTGATTAAGATATAAAAGTCCATATTGATGGCTCATCACAAAAGTGGTGAAACACCGCCTCATTTAAACTTTCTCTTATATATATGTGTATATATATATGGTTGATCCTGTGAGAGCCAAAAATCGTGAGAGCATGAGAGCAATGGTTCTGGACCACTAGATTATGTTATCTTTCTCCTGGTTGATTGAAGAAGGAGAGAAATGAGCAGAATCTAGTGGTCCAGAATCACTACTCTCATGCTCTCACAGTTTTTAGCTCTCATGGGATCAACCCTCACACACACACATTCTATCATCTATCTCCTGATTGATATCAGAAGGAGAGAGAAGAGTAGAATCTAGTGGTCTAGATTCACTGCTTTCATGCTCTCACAGTTTTTGGCTCTCATAGGATCAACCATATATATATATATATGTGTGTGTGTGTGTGTGTGTGTATATATATATAGCTGCCCCAGCCCCATTTTCGGGTGATCATAATATATATTCATTTGTATATCTCTTCTATATGTCATTCAAATTTCATCAGAAACATAAACTCATATGCCCTCCATCTAGAACAGATCGATTACAACAATGTTTAGACTGTCAAAATTTTCTGTTCTAGGTGGAGGGCACAAGAGTCTCTATTTCTGACAAAATTCAATTGACATATATGAGGGATATGTACATGAATATACATGATGATAATTGCAAAAAAATAAAAAATACGGAAAAATGAGGTGGGGGCAACCCCATTTTTTCTATATATATGGGTTATATGTGATTGTCCCCTTGGGGCAACCAACATGGCTGCCTCCACCCCATTTTTATAATTTTTTTTTTTTTGAAAAATATCACTATATATATATATTCATCTATATATCCCTCTAATATGTCATTCAAATTTCATTACGGAGACTCGTATGCCCTCCATCTGGAACAGGTCAATTACAACAATGTTTAGACTGTTAAAATTACTTGTTCTAAATTGAGGGCATAGGAGTCTCTGTTTCTGACGAAATTCAACTGACATATTGGAGAGATATACAGATGAATATGCATGGTGGTATTTTCCAAAAAAATAAAAAAATCACAGAAAAATGGGGCGGGGGCACCCATGTTGGCTGCTGTCACAGGGTCAAAATCCCGGTACCGATTTCGACCGATCCTGTGCGGCGTTAGCTAACCCGTAGCTAACCAGCCTTCCTGAGTAGAACGGTCAGGGACACGCTCCAACTCTTCTCGATACTCCTGCTTGCTAGCGCCCCGACGCTTCCAACACAAACACGAGCACGAACTCCGGATCGCTCAAGAACACTCTCAAGAACGCTCAAGAACACGACCACACGATCACACAAGCACGGGCACAAAGCTCTTCTCTTATTAGAAGGGGAACTCTCTCTCTAGAGTGGGTGACACTCTACACTTGTGTTGTGTGTTTACAAATGAGCCACCACCTCTCCTTTTATACAAGACTCAAGGCAACCCAAGGGACACTCATTATTACACTTACAATAATGACACATAAAGACACAAGAGACCCTTCGAGTTCTTTGGCAACCCTTCGCATTCCTCAGCAACTCTTCGTCTGCTCGTCTCTTCGACTCCCTTGTTGTCCTTTCGTCTTCCCGCACGGTCGACGCCCAGTCAACCGCCCAGTCACCAGCACGCATGGGCTCCAACGCCCTGCTGATGCAGCTTTGCCATAATTCACCAAGTGCCACCGAACACTTGGTCTTGTGCTATAAGGGAACCCGCGGCCTCCAGACCCTCGTGCGGTAAACCCTTCCTTAGCGTTCTGCATGCTAAGGGGAAGTCCTCCAGAACTTCGCTATCGTGGCCTCCAGACCACTCTCGTACGCGTACTACCGAGCATGCTCGACAATGCTCGTACTCAGCACCTGCAACGCTCCATGCCTCCTTGGATCACCACGCATCAATACTGATACCGTGCGCCTTCGTGCGTACGCCTAAGTGACCGTACCGCATTGCTCCTCGATGCGTACTGCTTCACTACGTACCGCCCGTCTGCGCTCGCGTACGTACCGCTGCGTGTATCCACCGTCATGTCTTGCACTGCTGTCTGTACTCGTTGCTCGCACTGCTATTAGCACCACAACACTCTGATACCGAGCTAGTGTCCTGTGACGCTTCTCCATCACGTACGGTAGAGCCTCCAGACTCTCATGGATAACCTCCCTGATATCCATGCATTTTGGACTCCTCCTGAAGTCCTAGCTCCATCGATCATTCTCGAGCATCCGCTACCGTGTCTGCACGATCATTCTCGATCACGGAATTTGGGGGTGTGACAAGCCTCCCCCACCTGAAGAATCGGTTGTCCTCAACCGAGCATTCCCACTTCAGCTGGCGTCCCGTCACGATCCTCTATCCGCTATGCACCTCCTGATGCTGCTCAATTGGAAGGGTGGTGCAAGCGTGCACCGCCTCCCTTCCCGCACTTGTCCTTCCCACGAACCGCGTCCCTCCATGACTTGGTCTTCGTCGTGAGAAATGGAGCTTCCTCATCAGCTCCTGTTCTCAATGTATCCCTCCTGGATACAGCAGCTCCATCGCTGTTGTGTGGCAGCTCCAGCTCCACCTGTGGAGTATTCTCCTCCACGCTTGCTCGTTGACGATCTCGATCGTTCCCTGAGGGCGTCCCCGCATCCTGGGAAATGAGCACCTCCTGCGCTCCGAGCATCTTTGTTTTCTTGCCTCCTGCAAGATCGTTGGCGGTGTGATTTGTCACCACTCCACCCTCATGGACATGTAGCCGCTTGCCCATGCTGCATCGCCCTCCAAAGCTCTGCACCGCCTTCTCGTGCACGGATCTTCTCCTATCCGCGGCTTCGGTTGTGTGCCTCCATTGCACACCTTGGTGCTCTGCACGCACCTGCACACTCCTGTGCATCCTCAATCGAGCCTTGGCACCTCCAAAGCTCTTTGTTGTGGAGTTCCCTCGCTCCACCAAATTCGAAGCTCCAGCTCGAAGTGTCGTGAGGCGTACCTTGCGCATAGCACCGATTGCTCCCAAGCGTACCTCACCTTCTTCATCCTCCTCGTCTGTACGAAGAGAGTTCAGCTTCTCCTTCTTTGGGCACTCCCGCGCCCGATGCGGACCATCGCATATGAAGCATCCCTTGCTCCTGGGTTGCTCCTTCTTCTTGGAGTACTCATGTTCCTCCGTTGGTGGATCATGGGCAACGCCTTTGCCCTTGTCCTTCGACCGTGCCTTCTGCTTGCCGGTGAACTCCCTCTCTTCAGCGTTGTAGCCTGGTTGGACCGCCCCATAATCGACCAACGCATCTGCCACCACGATCGCTGAATTCAGGTCCTTCACACCCTGCCTCCGCAGTTCGGCTTGCGCCCAGCTTTGCAACCCGATCGTGAAGTTGAACAGCTTGTCCTCCTCTGACATTCCCTTGATGTCCAGCAACAAGGATGTGAACTGCTTGACGTATTCACGAACAGTGCCTGTCTGCTTCAGGCGTCGAAGAGCCTCCCGTGCAATCCACGCAGTGTTCTTCGGCAGGAACTGCGCCTTCAGTTCCGTGACTAGATCATCCCACCTGGATATCTTCGGTCTCGCCTCATCTGCTGCACGGCTCCTCTACCATAGCTTGGCGTCGCTCGACATGTACATCGATGCCAAGCCGACCTTCTCGGCTTCCCTTGTTTTGGTCGCCTCGAAGTAAACTTCCATGTCCCATAGAAAGTTCTCCAAATCCTTGGTACTCCGCGTACCTGTGAAGGGTTTGGGTTCGGGTACCTTGCGTCGCTGCACCTCTGTGGAGCCTCTGCTGTTCGCCAATGCCTTCTTGATGAGGGAGATCTCGCTGCGTAGATCTTCCATCATCGCGTTGAACGCCTCCAACTTGTCCTCCAAGGACTTGATCTGCTCCGCTGAGCATTGGGTCTCGTCCCCAACATCCGATACTTCTGAAGAGCGATCCTCCAAGACGGCGATGCGATGGGCATGAGTCCCAATGGTGGACTCCACTTCTACATCGCCTGCTCCAATGCTGCTACGCGATCGGTAACGCCCACCATCTTCACTCCGCTGGTTGAAGATGTACTTGCACCAACAAGTATCCTTGTTCCCGCGATCGTCTGCACCAACAGCCGCTCGTAGCTTTGCCCGCTTCTTGGCACCAACCAAGCTCTGATACCACTTGTCACAGGGTCAAAATCCCGGTACCGATTTCGACCGATCCTGTGCGGCGTTAGCTAACCCGTAGCTACCCAGCCTTCCTGAGTAGAACGGTCACGGACACGCTCCAACTCTTCTCGATACTCCTGCTTGCTAGCGCCCCGACGCTTCCAACACAAACACGAGCACGAACTCCGGATCGCTCAAGAACACTCTCAAGAACGCTCAAGAACACGACCACACGATCACACAAGCACGGGCACAAAGCTCTTCTCTTATTAGAAGGGGAACTCTCTCTCTCTCTGGAGTGGGTGACACTCTACACTTGTGTTGTGTGTTTACAAATGAGCCACCACCTCTCCTTTTATACAAGACTCAAGGCAACCCAAGGGACACTCATTATTACACTTACAATAATGACACATAAAGACACAAGAGGCCCTTCGAGTTCTTTGGCAACCCTTCGCGTTCCTCAGCAACTCTTCGTCTGCTCGTCTCTTCGACTCCCTTGTTGTCCTTTCGTCTTCCCGCACGGTCGACGCCCAGTCAACCGCCCAGTCACCAGCACGCATGGGCTCCAACGCCCTGCTGATGCAGCTTTGCCATAATTCACCAAGTGCCACCGAACACTTGGTCTTGTGCCATAAGGGAACCCGCGGCCTCCAGACCCTCGTGCGGTAAACCCTTCCTTAGCGTTCTGCATGCTAAGGGGAAGTCCTCCAGAACTTCGCTATCGTGGCCTCCAGACCACTCTCGTACGCGTACTACCGAGCATGCTCGACAATGCTCGTACTCAGCACCTGCAACGCTCCATGCCTCCTTGGATCACCACGCATCAATACCGATATCGTGCGCCTTCGTGCGTATGCCTATGTGACCGTACCGCATTGCTCCTCGATGCGTACTGCTTCACTACGTACCGTCCGTCTACGCTCGCGTACGTACCATTGCGTGTATCCACCGTCATGTCTTGCACTGCTGTCTGTACTCGTTGCTCGCACTGCTATTAGCACCACGACACTCTGCTACCGAGCTAGTGTCCTGTGACGCTTCTCCATCACGTACGGTAGAGCCTCCAGACTCTCATGGATAACCTCCCTGATATCCATGCATTTTGGACTCCTCCTGAAGTCCTAGCTCCATCGATCATTCTCGAGCATCCGCTACTGTGTCTGCACGATCATTCTCGATCACGGAATTTGGGGGTGTGACAGCTGCCCCCAGGGGGAGCCCCATTCCCCCCCCCCCTCTCTCTCTATATATATATATAGAGAGAGAGGGGGGGGAGGGAGGGGGCTTACAGTGAGGTGTACCTTTCCTGCATAAATGGAAAGCCCATCACGAGATCGTTAGATCTCAATATAACGGTTCTGTACCAAAAAGGGCATTTTAGTCCACATATTTTCATTTCAAAATTGAATTTCATTATGAATTTGAATTTCATTTACCCATTTTATTTTTCATTTTTAAACTGTTTGATTTTGTATTTTTTTGTTGCTATTTATTTAATGAGGTCTCGTCAATGTTGTGGTATTTTCGCGCTATGCAGAATAGCAAAAATCTTTGTAAAATTCGCATCGGCATTGTAGAACTGAGTCCTACATTGTAAAACAAAATCATAGTTGGCAATAGTTATATTATCATAATTGTAATTTCACTAATACTATTGTAGAAGTTCGTGTACGTTTTGTAAAATTCATATGAAGAACTACAAAAAAAGAATAATTAGTAAAGCAATAATTATTAAGAGGTTTGTGAAAAAACGTGATATTATTAAAAAATCTTAGATTGTAAAAATATGAAATTGTTAGAAATTTATAATAGCAACGATAAATGTAAAAAGCAACACGAGATTGTAAAACAATATGAGATTGTAAGAAACAATCTGAAATTATAAGAAACAATTTGAGATTTGTAAAAAAATGATCTAAGATTGTAAAAAATAATCCGAGATTGTAAAAAAAGATCTGAGATTGTAAAAAATGATCTCTGATCGTAAAACTGGGCGTGCCCTCCTTCTCATGCACATATCTCTCCTCCACCCGCACATCCTCCGCCCTTCTCCTCCACGACCCACCTCCTCCATGCACGTCCTCCTCCGCCCACGACCCATCAGGCGAGGAGGAGCTCGTCGATGATGAGGATGCTGTCGCACTTGGCGTCAAAGATGTCAAAGACACGACGAAGGAGGATGCACCACATGTACCACCACCATCTCCTCCACCGTCGTGCTTCGCCATGTACGCTGCCATGAACTCCGCCGACATCATGCTCCACCACTTACAAAACCACCAACTCCGTCGCCATCATGCTCCACATGGAACTCTTGCCACCACCGTTTGTTGTGGGAGGGGAAACCCTAGCAATGATTTCCCAACGAAGGGACCAAGAATAGAATGTGGGTTGTCACATTCTTTTTTTAGAATGTGACAAAATGTCTAAAAAGGGTTTTCAACATTAAAAAATTAAGATAAAAAAGGTATTAATCTGATACGTTGGATTAATTATGGATGGTTGAGATGGTCGGCTTTCCATGCACCTAGGAAAGGTGTACCTTATTTGATATATATATAGAGAGAGGGCCCTTCCAATGAGGTGCACCTTTCGTGCTCAATGGAAAGCCCATCACGAGATCCGTTAGATCTCAGTTTAACAGTTCTTTACCAAAAAGAACATTTTAGTCCACATATTTTCATTTCGAATTTTCATGTCATTTTGAATTTGAATTTCATTTACTCATTTTATTTTTCATTTTTAAAAAATCTGATTTTGTATTTTTTGTTGGTATTTATTCAATGAGGTCTTGCCAATGTTATGCATTTTCGTACTATGCAAAATAGCAAAAATCTTTGTAAAATTTTCATTGACATTATAGAACTGTAACCTAAGTTATAAAATAAAACCGCAGTTAACAATAGTTATATTATTATAATTGTAATTTCAATAATACTATTGTAGAAGTCGTGTACGTTTTGTAAAATTTGTATGAAGAAATGTAAAAAAAAAGAATATTCAGTAAATCAACAATTATTAAGAGAAAAAAATAAGTGTAAAAAATTGAGATTGTGAAAAACGATCTAATATTGTAAAAAAACTTAGATTGTAAAAAAAACTGAAATTGTTAGAAATTATAATAGTAACGATAAATGTGAAAAGCAGCATGAGATTGTAAAACAATACGAGATTGTAAGAAACAATCTGAGATTTGTAAAAAATGATTTGAGATCGTAAAAAATGAACTGAGATTGTAAAAAAGGATATGAGACTGTAAAAAAATGATCTCTGATTGTAAAAACTGGAAGTGCTCTCCTGTCCTGCATATATCTCTCCTCCACACACACCTCCTCCACCCTTCTCCTCCACTACCCACCTCCTCCATGCACATCCTCCTCCACCCACGACCCATCAGGGCAAGGAGGAGCTGTCGATGGTGAGGATGCCATCGCGGTTGGCATCGAAGATGTCGAAAATGTGACGGAGGAGGACGTACCACGTATGCCACCACCATCGTCGTGCTCCGCCATGTGTGCCACCACGAACTCCACCGACATCGTGCTTCGCCACATGCGGAACCACCAACTCCACCACCATCATGCTTCGCGTGGAACTCTTGCCATCGTTATTTGTTGTGGGTTTCCCTATCAATGATTTCCAAACAAAGGGACCAAGAATAGAATGTAGGTTGTCATATTCTATTTTTAGAATGTGATAAAATGACTAAAATGGATTTTCAACATTAAAAAAATTAAGATAAAAGCGGCATTAATCTGATCTGTTGGATCAATTACGGATAGTTGAGACGGTGATCTTTCCATGCATCCAGGAAAGGTACACCTTATTGGAAATATTTCATATATATATATATATATATATACACATATATATGGGAGGTCGTCGAACAGACAACAGATAGTCATTTGTTCTCTTTAAAACTAGGGATTAGGTGGTTTACATGTTGGTTGCAATTGGAAGGAACAAAGGGTTTGTTTCCTTGGATGCAAAGAGATACTATTTGGAGGTTATGGAGAATCAATCTGGAGATGGTTTTGATTTGATTTAGGGGCATGGTTTCAATAATAAGTTTTTGGGTTTCAGATCTCAACTAGAGGAGGTTGGAAAAGAAGGGAATATAAGGAGTTGGTAGTTTTGGGTTTACAATGGTGAAGGCGATTTTGGATATGAATGTTGGAAGGGTAGTTTTAGGAGATGATGTTTGCTGTGTGTGAAGGTTACAAAATTCCAAAAAAATAGATTTATGTGTAAATATTTATCTTTGATTTTATCATAATATTTCGGGATTTTTATCTAGTTTAAAAATAATAAAAAAATTATAAAACCCAAAAAATCAAGGTATTCTATGTACATGGAGTACCCCAAAAATATCACTTTATGCAAATGATCGATTTTGATTTTGGTGCCATAAAAGTTGTAGATCTCATCGAGAAGAGCAACTTTTGTCAAGAAAATATTTTGATCTGATGTCATTTGCTATTTATTCAAGAATTATCTTTGTATTTATTTTTCGATTTTTGTGGGGCTCACACGTGGCAGCACCTAGAGCCACCACGTGTCACCTATTTTTGGGCTTTTTATTCATTCATTTTATTTTAAAAATTATTATTATTAAAAAAATAAAATAATAATAAAATAATAATAATAATAACCCGCCATATGTCTTCATCCTGCCCACCCGATCTCGGCCGATCGAACGTCCACTGTTCATCTCTTTCCTTATTTTCCGAAAGCGGCTCCACCGCCCCCGCGAAATCTCCACCTCGTCGTCATTACCCTGTCGATCTCCGCATCTCTTCACCTTCGCGAATCACACGACGGTTGCCCTCCTCCAATCAGATCATCGACAACCCCACCTCCGATGTCTCACAGATCGCCGCCATCTCCCACCTATTCCAATACCATATTCCTTCCATATCCAACGCCCCATCAAAATCCAATCTCTGATTCCCTCAGATCCCCTTCGCATCACCACCTTCAGATCGGCCAACACCGCCCATCAGCCGATCTCTTCCAAATCACATCCTCCCTTTCCATCTCTGGCACCTATCTCCCTATATAACCATCACCTCCGTCCCCTTGAAAAGCATCTGCCGATATGCAACAGAGCCACTGCAGGCGACCACCGTCAGAGATGACGGATCCGTCATCGCCCTCAGACCTGCGGCGAGATCCAAGGCTTCTTAGCCTTGTTGCAGCACCTCCTCTACGGCTGCCCTCGCTCTGGTTCACCGTCGAGCTCGATACCCTTCTTAGTTCTACCTTCACCATTTCCATCGGAGCTCTGCTCCACCCGTACCACCTCCGTGCATTTCGACTTCACCTTCGATCCTCTGTATTTGCTCCACCCTCACGAAGCCACCAACACCTTGCATCGTCATCGACTCCGAGTCCTTCACGTCTTCGGGCCATCTCTAGGGAGCCCTTCACCACCACGCTCCAGCAGCTCCGACAACGACGAGCTCCGCTTGCTGCCTCCACCTTCCAGCAGAGCTACCTCCGTCAACCACCTCGACATGACACCAACATCCAACCAGAAGCTCCACTACTCCACCTCGTTTTGATCATCATCTCCACCACAACGCCCACCTGCAGACGATAACCACCGCCAAAGGATCCCCCTCCTCCACCGCGAAGTCACTGCCCACGATCGGGCTCCAGCCCCAGACCCTCCTCACGTACACAGCACGCATGGGAGGGGACATCTTACAATCAAGCCCCCGGACATCCACATATTCTCCTTCAGATCCAGCCACTAGGGGGCACGTGCGACGCACGTGACCCTCTGGGAATTTTGCAGAACACCCCTGAGGGTTTGGTAATTACCCGTTAGTCCTTGTTCTGCATGTTTTTATTTTCTTTTATTTATTGTAATCGCAGATCGACCTTGTGTTCCCCTTTATTTTGAACCTCTATATTGCATCATTTTATTATTACAAAAATTGCATGATGTTTCTCAACTAATTCTCTACCATATGGCATAATTGTGAGATTTTTGTGATCTGTGGTTAATTAGTAATTAATTATTTTGTGGAAAATTGCATATTTTGCCCACTTTATGCTTCATAATTCATAATTAATTAACTAGTACTAAAAATCTCTAAAAATTCACGGATTGGAGAATTAGTTGTTTGTTACATTATGCCTAAAAAGATTTGCATTTGCATGCATAATTTGCTTATAAAAATCATTTTGCATATTTCAATCTTTAGTTTTTAATAGGTATTGATTCAATATTTATTATAATTAAATATTGAAATTCACATCATTTGCATTCATAAATTCATAAAATATTTATCTTGTACCCAAAAATTCTAAAAAAATACAGTGCATTCATTTCATCATAATTGTCATCTTGGCCAAGTTTTATATTTTTTAGGCATCGTTTGATTGATATTTACTTTTTAGACCCTAAAGTTGGCCTAATTTGCATTTTGCATCCCAAAATTGCATAAAAAAATAATGAAAAAAATTTACCATCTCGAAAACCGTGCAAGAACTTTGATAGATAAAATTCTAGGTTGTTCCATTGCCTGCTTGAGATCGACCTTAGGAATTGCCCAAGTAAAATAAACAAAAACCACGCGATTGAAAATTGAATTAATTAATTGTGGTTTTTTCTTTATCGATTCCGATTGCCCGCCCACAATGAAACGACATTAATTTAAACACTTGATATTTCACGCAAATTAACGTAGGGTGAATTTCACAACTCGTTAGATACTCTTTATTTCAGTATGGATGGTGATGATCACATGGAGCAAAAAAGTGATGATTTTATTACAGATCTTTTAGATTCAGAGAATTTACACGATTCCTCCACCTCAGATAATTCAGAAACCGAGTTCCATTTAGCTGAGCTATTCTCCTCTAGTCATTCTGAGGATGAGCACAGTAGCGAGTCGGATGATGTTTTAGACATCTTCTGCAGTCCGACTCTATAGCAGATTGAAATTGTGGATAACCATAATGCAGATACGTCTACCACCAGCACAGATCCCATCACAAAAACAGATGATGTTACAGCAAAACCAGATCTTACCTTGCCAGAACTGAGGACCTTGTCGCCAAACATGAAATATGCTTTCCTTGCGGGTCCGCATCGAAAGTTTCCGGTTATTATCAGCGTATATTTGACCGAAGAGCAAGAATCCCTTCAGGTGGAAATTCTTGAAAGAAACCGCAAGGCCATTGGGTGGAATGTATCTGAACTCCGCATTATAAATCCTACTTTGTGTTCTCACCATATCTATCTTCATCATAATAGCAAAACCTTCTAGAGAGTTTTAGCGTAGGCTGATTCCCGTCTTATGCGATGTTGTCAAGAAAGATATCATGAACTAGTGTGACGCAGGGTTTATTTATCACATCTCCACCTCTGAATGGGTTAGCCCATTACATGTTGTCCCGAAGAAGTCGGGAATTCATATGGTTAAGAATGATACTGGAGAGGAGATTCCAAAGAGAGTAACCGTGTCGTGGCAGGTGTGTGTTGATTACAGGAAATTGAACGCCACGACGAAGAAGGACCACTTCCCATTACCTTTTATAGACCAAGTTATAGAGAGGTTGGCAGGGAAGGAGTACTTCTGTTTCCTTGACGGTTAATTTAGATACAACCATGTTACAATTGCTCCTGAAGATCAGGAGAAGACCACTTTCACATGTCCTTTCGACACGTATGCTTTTAGACAGATGCCCTTTGGATTGTGCAATTCCCCCGCTACATTCCAGAGGTGCATGCTTGCCATCTTTGCGGACATGGTTGGTGACTTTCTCGAGGTCTTTATGGATGATTTTTCGATCTATGACGAGTCCTTTGACGATTATTTAACGCACCTAGACCAGGTTCTTCAGAAATGCTATGAGGTAGATCTCGTTTTGTCTTGGGAAAAGAGCCATTTTATGGTTACAAATGGGATCATGTTGGGGCATGTCATCTTCAAGCAAGGCATGGAGGTTGACCCTACCCAGGTGGATGTCATCAAACGTCTCTAACCACCATCCAACATCAAGCAGTTACGGTCTTTTCTTGGGCATGTCGGCTATTACCGACGGTTCATCCAGAATTTCTCTAAGATTGCCTGACCGTTAACTTAATTATTAGGAAAAGACATCAAATTCTTGTTAGTTGATAAATTTCTTAGTGCCTTCCTCACGTTGAAAGAAGATCATCAATGCTCATGTCCTATAGCGACCTGATTGGTCTCTACCCTTTGAGATCATGGCATATGCTTCAGATTTTTGTGGTCGGGGTTGTATTAGGACAGAGGATGAGCGGACTTCCAGTTGTTATCCACTATACTAACCGCACTTTAGATGATGCTCAACGCAATTGTACAGTGACAGAGAAAGAGATGTTGGCAGTGGTATTCGTGTTAGACAAATTCAGATCATATATTCTTGGCTTGAAAATCATAGTATATTTAGATCATTCAGCTATCAGATTTTTGATGGAAAAGAATGATGCTAAGGCACGCCTTCTTAGATGGGTGTTGACACGATTTTACGCGGTTTAATAAGTTGATTTAATCAAGTCGTTATTTTCCCACGATAAATCAAAATCAAGCAAATAATATTACAACTACGAGCACGATGAATGTATGCAAAAAGTATGCGGCAAGTAGAGGATCGAATCTACGTGGACCAAGCAAATTTGCAATTTTAATTCGACATTTAACACGTAAAATGATAAGTGAAATAATATAGATGCAATTTGGAAAAGAGATGCTTCAAAGATGTGCAATCTTATTAATAAAGAAACTAAGGGCTATGCTTGGAATACTTAAAATAAAGGAGAGCTCAAGGTTTTAAATGCAATTGACGTATAGATAAATAAAGAGAAAGAGAGAGAGAAATAGAGTTGTTCTCATGCACGTATGGGAGGATCCAAGAGGCAAGGGTTGTATCCTGAAGAGTTTGCTGTCGCTACACGCATGGAGAGCTGCTGCAACTGCTGTTGGCGCGCGGGCACGGGAGATGAACGGCGGGGACGTGCAGGTGGCTGGAGAAGATGGCCGTGCGTACGGCCTGTGCATGGGCTGGAGCGACAAGTGACCTGGGCGCGAGCTGGAGGTGGACGGTAACCAGTGGCGTGCGGAGGAGGTAGCCGGAGGCTGAGGCACGCAACTGCGGGCTGGAGAAGAAGGTAGCTATGCGTGGAGACGCACGGAGGCGTACGGAAGGCCGCAGCTGCTTGCAGCGTGAGAAGGACGAGCTACGGGCCGCAGAGGTGAACACCGGTGCGCGTTGGCATTGCGCTGGAGGAGGGTGCAAATGCTCTCCATACGCGTAGCAGCTGTGCGAGCAGGAGAAGAAGGCACGCGCACAGTGGCGTGCAGGCTGGAGGACATGCACAACGGATGTGCAGGCCGGAGGACTTCGGGGAGAGAGAGCCTGGAGCGAGGGTGTAGCGTGGTGGCGCGAGGCGCGCCCACTAGCTACTGTATACGATGACGCACACGGTGAGTTCCTGCATGCTATGCCTTCGTCTGCATGAGAGAAAAATAGAGAGAGAAAGAGATAGAATATAAGAGAGAAGGGGAGGGGGCTGTTGTACGACACCCTTTCTCATGGGATGCACCCCCCTATTTATAGGGAGGGGTCCTTTTTTGATCGGATACAAAGAGGGCCTTTCCCCCTTTTATTGATTTTGCATGGGATAATGTGATTGCATGGGGAAGGATGAGGTGATGGGTTTTAAATGCTTCTTGAGCTATGTTTTGTATGGGAAAGGTGAAGGGAATAAAGAATGTGAGTTTTGCACAATGTCTCCTCTTCATTTCTTGCTAACAAATTATGTAGAGCCAAATTAGATTTAATGATCATGCAATTTATTTGGATAAAGTATTTCAATGAATAATTGAATTTGATGATGAAGAGAGAATCTGGTCATTAATTTAATTATGCATTTTTAGAGGTGATTTTCTTGTTTTTGCAGAATCGATAATATCTGGATTAAGTGATGTTTGAGGTGCATGTATCAGATATTAATGGAATTCTTTATGTATTTTGTATACTATTATACCAGTATAATGTGTACTCATCACGCCCCCATGCTTAAATCTTGCTAGTCCCGACCAAGAATAAGATAAGTAATAATGAAGGATAAGGAAAATAGCCAAGATAGATCGGGTGAGGGTTTGCAGTAGACATACCCACAAAGTCTCGAGTTTTCAAATCCTAACCATACAAATACACAAACTTCAGTAGAATCGACCCATGGATTAATGATTTGTTTGAATTGTCAACTTGACTTGAGTTTTGTAGTTTCAACAGCCTCTCAGTTCCAACAAAATCAGACATGGTTTCAGAAGGTCGATCAGGTTAGCTCATCCCTAAGAAACAAGTATTCTCTTTGACTTTGAATGGATATAAACAGTATTAGTGATGTTTTAGCTTTCGTGAGTCAAGAGAACGAGCTAACAACACAATCTATCAAGGTATCCAATGATTCCCTACACATATAGCCTCAGTCCTCACCTGAATTCAGGCATATTCTCTTTTTACCCAAGTATGTTAGCATAGAAAAATAGGCCATAGTTTATTGGAGAATGGGACTTAATTTTTTGGGGTTTTCGTAGACCGCTTTGGTCCGTTGCTCTCATTTTTCCCTTTTGCAGAGCATAACCCTGGGCCTCGTTGGGCCTCTTTTAAGAATTTAGGTAGCATCATTGGTGTAAAGCCATGAACTTGGCATCTCTCGGATCCTATATCGTAAGATCTGACTCGTCAAGAGAAAACCAACGGAATTTGTTTTGTGTGAATCGGACTTCATTTCGATTTGTTATGATTTTCGGAAGAAAGAGAAGTAAGGAAGGTTAAGCCGTCATTAACCTATAATGACTATCATTAAGACTAATTAAGCATGATTAAAGAAACTAATGATATATTGAAAATTGCTAATGATCATTAGCAAATACTAACCAATAGTTAGCAAAGATAAGTGTAAGTCGCGAAAGTTAAATCGCGATTAATGAAAGTTAATCACGATTAATTATAATTAAGCATCATTAGCAAATCTAGAATCCTCTGAAATGTTCTAACTTAAGCCCCAAGTTTGGGATAAGTTTTGGCCAAAACCATGGGCCAAAACCATGGCCAGCTAAATCATGGTTAAGGTCTAAACCATGGTTTTCTAACCATGGTTAGTGGTTTTCTGGAGCCTATAAATACCCCCCTACCCATTCATTCTCTACGATTTCCACTACCACCACCACCCAAGGGCCAGGGTTGAGAGGTCGGGAGGAGGAGTGGGAGACGGGGAAAGAGCGCTAGCGAAGCGCTGCTGGGAGAACGAGGAGGAGGAAGGAGCCTTAAATCATCCTTTCTGAAAACGAAACACGATAAAGCATTGCATACGCGAGAGAGAGCTCGATTAGGTAACGAAATCCATCCTTTTGCTGTTGGGTTTTCATATGAGATCGTTGAAATTTCTGATTTTATGTTCTTTGCTACGAAGAACCCTAATTTGGTTATTTTGGAGAAAATATGAAAAGTTGCTTTTTGATTCCCACTAAAATAAGGTTAAGTATCGAATTAATGCAGTGGCTTGGAAAGTTAGGGTTTGGAAGTTAAAATGAGCATAATTATGAGTATACAAATATATGAGTTAATGTGTAAGTCTATACTCAGTATTTTATGGTTATATAAGGCTGAATTGAGGAATTACATCATGGGAATTGATGTGTTTTAAGTTGGATCTTGAAAAGGGTCGTGAGTCACGTTAAGGATGACTGGGAGTAGAACTACAGGTCAGGCATGCAACCTGTAGGTTTGTCGGAAGGAACTCGTATTGGTGTTTCCCTACCTAGGTGGTACACGGTTGCCCTGTTATGATAAGTGCACACAAAATGAATGATTTGCAATGCATGGTACCGGGAGCCATATATTCGGATTGAACGACGGAAGATGTGGTCGTGCCATGCGGAGGCACGAGTGGTTCAATAGCGGCTGGGTCACGACAACATGTATTTTAAGCCGCTAGGTTATAATGTTAGCCTGAGGTTTTAAGCAACTGAGTCCTCGAGGACGGTGTGCTCATTTGTTTTCCAGACTGAGGGTTTGAGACCCTGATTAATAAAAGAAAAGGAAATTGTCAGGATAGTATTGGAGGATTGGTTGAGGCGACGTACGACAGCATAAGCTTACCAAGATCAACACAATCTCCAATCCCGAAGGGTCTACAGCTTCGGAGTCCAAGAATGGTGGGGTTCCCCTGGACTAATCCCTGAAGTGGAATAGAAAATGAATAGGACTTAAACTAATGAGAAGGAATGAAACTTTTTGTGATAACAAGTTTTGAAAAATTACACAATTTGTTTGCTTTTCTCTTCTTCGTTACTTAGCATTCGCTAATTTTTATCTTATGATTTATGGAAAACCCAACAGGTGTCGGTGAGCCATCACAAGGACTTTAGTAATCCAGCCAGCTTACCTAGTAGACAAGGAGCCAACCAGGGTAGCTTTACTTCGTAAGGTAGTTAGTAATCTTTCAGTGTATTTCCTTTCAGTTGATGTACATGTAAATGGTTGTAGTGGGACAATGGATCATGTAAACTTTATTTTGTGAATGGAAAAGTATTAAATACTTCTTTTTGAGTATTTTTATTTGCAGTCTGTTTCTGAATGTTAGTTGTGATTGCTGAATAAATTATTACTGAGTAACCAGATCCGGATATGGGAGGATCCGACGACCTGAGATTCTAGGTCGCGACAATTGGGCCGCTACCACGGCTTGTTGGTGGAGAAGGGTTATTTGGTGGTCTTCTTTCATTACTTTTGCTTTGCATGTCTTTGCATGATTGGTGGTTTTTGGCATTCTTTTGTATTGTGACATGCCTTTTTGTGGTGTTTTTGTCTTGGGTTTGTCATCAAAGGTAGTATCGGCTTAATATTGACTTTGGAGGCATGATACTGGCTTATTTGCTGACATACTTAGACTAGAGAGATCATGTTGCCCTTGAGTCAAGTTCCTTCACTGACTATAGATAAGGTTCATGCATTGGCACAACCAAGAGGACAACTCCTCACCTCAACTAGATTGTAATTGTATCTCGTAAATAAACTCAATCAAGCTACGTACAATGTGCAGTTGCTTAATATATTCTGAAGAGTTTAAGACTACTACTAGTTGCTCAAGAGATCTAGTTAGATACAGAAGTTCATTCACCAGCAGAGTTAGTGGAACTAAGAGAATAAAGTCCATATGGACCTGAAGAAAGCTTAAAAACTCATGCCTAGTGAAATTCTGATGGAATTAAGTGGATTAGGGTCAACTCAACTTCAGTCTATGATCTATGCAATGAAGAGATGATTTCTCAAAAGTAGGATAAAAATAGGGAAGAATGTATTTTTGGTGGTTTTCTTGCTTTTTGAAAATATTTTTAGGAGAATTTATGCAATATTTTTGAAGATTTTTTTGAAAAGTATGCAATTTTGAAAACTATGCAGACACCCCACCATGCTTATCAGAAACCATGTCCTCATGGTGAAGACAAGGTGTAATAGGAGGACCAAAGGGGTGAGTGATGTGAAAAGTATTTTTATTTTGTATTTTTTTGATATAGAGGTGTACCCCCATACTTATCTAATGCAATGCAGTGAAAATAAACATGTGAGAAATAAGAAGAAAAGATACCTGTGAGGAGAGGCTCACAAGAATGCATGATTTAACGCCTCAGCTCGACGATGTGTACTGTTTATTGTTCCTGTAGAAGGTATGTTGCACAAACAGGCATGGGACCAGAGGGTTCAACAACGGGTTTTAGTCTTTGACCATTGACTCTGAAAGTGGCTTTAGTGTTTAGGTCAGAAATTTCTATCGAGCCATTATCAAAGACTTGAGTTACAATGTATGGTCCTTTCCATTTCGATCTCAGTTTTCCTAGAAATAACTTCAGTTTTGCATCAAATAGCCATACTTTTTGATTTTCTTAGAATGTTTTCCTCGAAATGTTGGCATCATGCCACAGCTTGATTTTCTCTTTGTATAGCAGGTTGTTATCAATGGCATGTGATCGTAACTCTTCCAATTCAGCCAAATCCAATAATCTTCTTTTTTCCAGCCTCATCATAATCCAAATGGCATTTCTTTATTGCCCATGGTGACTTATGGTGGATCTCAACGGCTAACGGCATGGTTTTCCATAGACTAGTCGGTATGGGCTCATTCCTAAGGGTATAAGAAAGGTTGTACGGTAGGCCCAGAGAACAGATGACAAGTGTTGAGACCAGTCTTTTCGATCAGAGCGAACAATTTTCTGGAGTATGGTTTTGATTTCTCGATTTGACAGTTCAGTCATTTCATTTGTTTGTGGGTGATAGGCAGTTGAGATACGTTGTTCGACTCCATTCTTCTTAAGTAGATTCTTTATTAAAGCATTCAGGAAGTGGGTTTCACCATCACTAATGACTACCTTTGGTAATCCAAATCGAGAGAAAAGGTTGGTCAAGAATTTGACAACAGTGGCGCTATCAGCAGTCCGAGTGGGAATGGATCCAACGAGACATGTAGTCAACGACGAATAGGATATTTTGATAGCCTTGTGAGGTGGTGAAAGGTCCCATGAAGTATATTCCCCAAGTATCAAAGATCTCGACTATGTGCACAAGTTGGAGGGGCATCATGTTGCGTCGGGTCATTGTTCCATTAGTCTGACAAGCATGACAAGACTGCGCAAAATGATGGGCATCTTTAAAGACTGTGGGCCAGTAGAAACCACATTGTAAGACCTTAGCGGATGTACACTTTC
Organism: Ottelia alismoides; assembly: GCA_037367405.1. NCBI lineage: Eukaryota > Viridiplantae > Streptophyta > Magnoliopsida > Alismatales > Hydrocharitaceae > Ottelia > Ottelia alismoides. The sequence goes on along the minus strand of JAZKJV010002011.1, from coordinate 113,452 downwards.
CTGAATGGTGTCCTCCACACCCAAAGGTGTGACAGTGGGATAGGACACTAGTGACTTTAGTTTCAGGGATACATCGTCTCCGGATCAAATCAATACCCTCTTTGAAGAGTAACAGATCTTCCCAGTGGTAGTATCAAGCTTGGGCTTTGATTTTGTCTTTCTTGTGTCCTGGCCAGTCATCATGAAATGTAGAAGTGATGAGGTAATTTACGATGTTGGCGTACCAAGGGAGTTGAGAGACATACATTATACTCTCATCTGGGAAATGCTCAGAAATTAGGATCGTATTTTTTATTGATGAAGAGAGTCTTGATAGGTGACCGGCCATGACATTCTTTGCTCCAGCTTTGTCTCGAATTTCAAAGTCGAATTCTTGGAGCAGTAATACCCACCTAATGAGTCTAGGCTTGGCATCTTTCTTTGTGAAGAGGTATTTTAGAGCAGAGTTGTTGTGTAGATTATGATGTGGGATCCTAAGATGTAAGATCGAAATTTCTCTAGTGAAAATACCACCGCCAGCAGTTCTTTCTCAGTCACAGTGTAGTTCTTTTGGGCATCATCCAGGGTTTTGCTGGCATAGTGGATGGCATATTATTTTCCATCTTTCCTTTGACCCAATACTGCCCCAACAACATAATCAGAAGCATCACACATGATTTCAAATTAATAGTTCCAATCAGGGGGTTGTAGTATGGGTGCTTCAGTGATGATTTTCTTTAGTATAGTGAATGACTCAAATTCTTCTTTGGGGAATGTGAATTCTTGGTCCTTTTCGAGTAGTTTGGTGAGCGGGCGGGAGATTTTTGAGAAATCCTTGATAAATCGACGGTAAAAACCGACGTGACCTAGGAAGGATCGAACTCCTTTGATGTTAACAGGTGGGCCCAGATGAGTGATGGTCTCGATTTTTGAAGGATCTACCTCCATCTCTTTCTTTTATACAATATGCCCCAGAACAATCCCTTGTCTCACCATGAAATGTGATTTTTCCCAAGATAATGTCAAATTTACTTCAATGCATTTTTGCAATACTCTATCCAAAAAGCCAAGTGTCTCCTCAAAAGAGTCTCCAAAAATTGAAAAATCATCCATAAATACCTCCATGAAATCTCCGATCATATCTGCAAAGATTCCCATCATACACCTTTGAAAAGTTGCTGAGGCATTACATAATCTGAAAAGCATCCCTCGAAATGTCTAAGTCCCAAAAGGACATGTGAAGGTGGTTTTATCTTGATCCTCTGGTGCTTTAGCTACTTGGTTATGTCGGAATATCCATCCAAAAAGCAAAAAAAATCTTTTTCGGCTAACCTCTCGATGATTTAATCAATGAATGGTAGTGGAAAATGGTCTTTCCGTGTAGCCTTATTAAGCTTTCTGTAATCAACACAGACTCTCCAAGATGTTGTTACTCGAGTAGGCATGTCTTCTCCTTTTTCATTCTTTACAATTGTTAATCCAGCTTTCTTGGGGACAACCTGGAGAGGACTAGTCCAAGGACTATCAACAATTGGATAAATGATGCCAGCACTTGACAACTTGTATATTTCATTCTTCACAACCTCTCGTAGATTAGGATTTAATCGTCTATGCATTTCCCGAGAGGGTTTGCTGTCATTCTCCAAGTATATGTGGTGTGTGCGAAATGTTGGGCTTATCCCTTTCAGATCAGTTATCTTCCATCCAATAGCCTGGGAATTTCTTTTCAACACTTCCATGAGTTGGCTTTCCTGAGTATGATCTAGGTTGGCATTGATGATGACTGGTAGAGTGTGTGCATCATCAAGGAAAGCATACTTCAGATCTTAGGGTAGGGGTTTCAATTCGACAATGGGTGTTGGTGGAGTCAGAGGTGTAGTTTCTTCTGATGCCTCTTTCAACAAAATAGTCTCAAAAGGTGGCTCCATCATGGGCATGATCATGGCTGATGTCAATGCAAGTTCGGAGTTTAGTGTGTCCCAGGTGTTATCAAGTTCATCAATTTCTTATCCGATGAGAGAGCATGGTGGAGCTTCAAGTGCGAGGTTCAGATTGTATGTAGCAATTTCATGAGAGGTATCCTTATAAGTGGATCTAAAGGTGTTCAGACTAACCTCCAAAGGGTCTTTGGAAAAGTGGATAGGGGCAAAATCATTTTGTATGTCAAGAACATCACAGTTCTTTATCCAACCACAGTCTTCAATTTCAGAGTCAACAGAAGTAGGGGTGATAAGATCAACATGAATGACTTTACCATTGATTTTAAATTCTACTCTCCCATCCTCATAATCAAAATATGCCTTAGCGGTGGCCAAGAACGGTCGTCCAAGTATGATGGGTGTCTTGTTCAGTGTACTAGCTTGATCCATATCCATCACAACCGGGAATTGGTGGCCTTGGACATCAACTATCACATCCTCAAGTAGTCCTCTTGGTCGTTTCACAGAACGATCAGCCATTTGTAAAATCATCGACACATGTTTTAGCTTTCCTAAGTCAAAATTTTCCAGAATAGTAGTAGGGAGGAGATTGATGGAAGCACCATTATCTAGCAGGGTGCGTTCGAAGGTTAATTCACCAATTGTGCATCTAACTAGAGGAGCTCCTGGATCTTTCTTTTTGGTGGGCAGGAATTGGGAGATGGTATTGGATGTTGCTCAAGGGAGAACATGTTTTTCAATATCTTCATTGTCCTTTTTATTCTTTCCCTTAGATTTCCGTTTTGGTGTGCATTTTTCCTTCAAGAAGCAGGAGAAGGCTAGAACTTGCTCAAGGGCTTTCAGGAGTGGAATTTCAATGATAATTTCTGGAAATAACTTTTCTAACTCTGGATCAATAGTAGATGATCTAGTGGTTTTCTTGCAAAGATCTTCAGGAAAGGGGATGGTTATGGTCAGGGAAGAAGGCGGAGGGGTTGGAATCTCAGTTTGTTCCTTGTCATTGTTAATGTTCTCTTCCTCTTCGATGTGATTCTCAGTGATCTATGAGGTAGTGTGAGCAGATGTGGTTCCGCTACGAAGAGTTACAGCATTGGAGGTTTGGTTGGGGCGGGTTGGTGTTTTGAAACTCACTTGATTCCTAGGCTATTGTTGCGTGTTACCTTGGTTTGAATTATTGGTCTTGGGAGGTGTGAAAAATCCTTGATTTTGATTTTGGAAACCATGTGGTGAAGTGAAAGACCCGACAGGTGGTGGAGTTTGGAGTACTCCAGATGAGCTAGCCTTGTTGGTGTTGGGATTTGGCAGAGGTTGAGGTGATAAGGCTGGGATGTAAGATATGATCTCGGTAAATTGTCGGGCATTCTCAGAGTTGGCTTGTTGTTGAGCTTCAGTGCCATGTTGTTGTGCTATGGAAAGTTGTTGTATTGCTTGAGCCAAGGCATCAAAATTTACAGCAGTGGTGGGTGATTGGGTCACTGGTGGTGCTATCAGTTGTCTGGGTTGGGTATGATTTTGGAAATGATAGTTGTGTTGTACATTCCACTCATTATTTGATTGTTCTCTCCATCCCGTATTTTTGGGTGTTTGAGTATGACCCTCCTTGATTTCTTTGAATCCAGTTAACAGTCCCGGGAGTCATTTCTTGGTCATTTGTGAATGGTACATGACCAAAGTCTTGAACATTAGGATTAGATGTAACCTGCAGATGTTGTTCAGGACTTTATTCAGAGCCAAGTTACCGATTGCTTGGGTCATGAGATCCATTTGCTTGGAGAGGGTTTCCCATTTATCATAATTTTCCTTAGATGATTCACCGGTAGATCTCTCATGATCAATTATGTTGACTGATCTCATATTCCTGCCATATTATTCAATGGATGAGCTATTCACTGAATTATCAGCCATCTTTTCAAATAAACTCCATACAAAATGTTCATCGCAGCTGATATAATTTCAATCACAGGAGACATCAATCATTCTCTTAAGTGATGTGTTTATGCTCTTATAAAATATCTGAACTAATTTCCATTTGGGGATCACATGATGAGGGCATTTCTGTTAGCAATGTGAGCCCGAGGCGAACCATTCCTACAATAAATGTTGTTGTAATAAATGATTTATCAATAAAAGTTATTGATTTCTTGTTTACTCCCTTTCTGATATTGAATGAATGAATGCACTATAAGGTCCCTCTATACAATAAGGGTTATGTACCATGGCCAACTTGATAATCATACAGCTGTTGATTCAAATGATTGAATCATAGAGGCTGATGCTTGGATGAATATCTAAGGAGTTAGAAAGAGGAGTCATCAAGCATCATCAATGATTAACAAGTAGTGATCTCCAGTCTAAGTGGGAGATGGCAATCCCATCTCATTAGACTGATATCTGATCGACCTCTTGATGCAGGTCCTCTACATAGGAATATTGATTCGGAGGTATCAGATTAGTTGAGTCAATGAGTTGACTTAACGAGATCGAGATAACCAAAGACCTATGATGAATACTGTCACATCACAGGCAAACATCCTTTGACCGGAGACATATATATTACTATATGTCTGAGCATGTACATTTGGCAGACCAATAGGTTGATGACCTAATCAAGGTCTATACACCGGCGAGCTGGTGTGCATGTAAGGGCATATGAGTGATATGATCTCTCAAAGGGATCATACAGGTTCACTTGCGAACCGGGAGACATGAGCTCACTCATGAGGTATTGGGATTGACCAAATTCCATGCATGGTCATCATGCTTTAGAAGCATGATATGAATTTGAAGGTAAGATATATGCTTTATGAAAGCATATGATCTGTACCATATCCCAAGGACCAAGATTGAGAAACTTAATGATCAGACTATGAAGGTGACAGTGTAAAAGTGATCTTTATCTTCATGATGATCATGAGTCTTCCAGTATGCAGGATGTGCAGGTATTGGGAATACCTGAAGGGTGATTTGATCATAAACGATTGTATAACCATGACGCTTCCATTCCGAGGGAGTGATGAAACAGGTCTGGATTTTAGTGACTCCTCTCATCAGAGAAGTGACCTAATCTTAGTCCATTTACTGGACATTGATCTGAATGAGATTCAGATGCAATGAGAAGATTAGGTATACGGTCTTGATTTAATCAAGCATCTGTGAGAGGACCATGGGATCTGGATTTGAGATGTGATCTCAATATCCAAGTCACTATACGTGGAACAATACAATTGCCCTGTCCTTATCTCCAAGTATCTGAGGAGAAATAGCATTGTTCTTAAATGGTTTAAGAGCAATTCCATAAGATCTAAGCAAAGAGAAGTTGATAATTAAATGTGATTTAATTATCATGATGTATGAGAAATTATCCAATATAATTAAATGTGATTTAATTATTATGGATAAAAATAATATGGATAATAATATCCAATTATTCCTAATATATTATAAATGTGATTTATAATGTATTAGAGAGAGGTAAATATAATTTATATTAGTAGATTAATTATTAATGTGTATGGGATACACATTGTTTAATTAATTGAAAATATAAATTACATTTTGTTTTGGGTTGTGAATTTGATTCACAATAATTCAATGTCAAGATTGCAATATTCCCAAAATTAATTGAGAATTATTTTGGAGAATTATAATACCAACAAATTGTTGTTGGAAATTGAGTAGAGAGAAAATCAAGGAGATTGCCCCTCCCTTTTGGAAAGGAGGGGGTGGCACCAATTCCTTGAGGGAATTGGTGGTCGTCCCCCCCTTCCAAAGAGGAAGGTGTATCTCCCTTATTTTCTCTCTCTCTATTTGTGTGGTTTAATTTGGTATTATATTTATTTGATTTATCAAATATATTTAATCAAAATTAAATCACAAGTTGTTGGCTTTTACCAACAACAATCTTGACCATTGGATTGTCATAAATCAATCTCATCTATTGATTTTATATGACACATGGATTGAGATCCATGGATCCCAAAACCCTATAAATAGAGAGGCATTCTTGGCTCTCTCTTCACACATGCTATTGTAGCAAAACTCTCTCTCTCTCTTTCTCTCATACTCGACAACCCTCTCTCCCCCTTCTTCTTGGTGGCCGTCCACCTTGGTGGAGAGAATCGTCGTTGCCCTCGCCTTCGCGCTGCCGCTTCGACGCTCTGCGGTTCTCCGTCTACTTCGAGTGCTTCGCCTACGAAGGAGACGTTCGATCTCGTACGACGAGATCAGGAGCAACCGTGCTTGGATCAACTTCTTGGATTGCGAGGACACCGCGGTTCATCCCCGCACTCGCAAGCGATCCCTCTGACGATCGGACTTGAGACAGGAGGTCTCTTCTCTTAGAGACTCGATCAACCACGCTTCAAGAGGTATTGCATTATACTTGCTGTGGTTATAGATGAAACGATCCGAGAATCGTTCTTGGATCATGTGGTTTTATCGAATAAAATTTTTTAAATTCCGCTGCACCGAACCACTAGTACAACTAGCCGTTCTTCGTCGTATCCGATACGACGCTCACGCTTCCGTGATGCCCTTGAGGATCTCTCCATATCCTTCAAGTGGTATCAGAGCCTTAGGTCGACAGTTTCGAATAGTGATTCGTTAACCAAGGACGACTTGGGTTCACTAAGGTCGCGAAAGTTTTTATCGCATTTGATTTCGCAGATCTGTTTAGTAAATAAATTCGGCACTGTTTAAATTGTTTAAACACAAATTTTATACTTTGATTATGTCCCCCATTAAATAAGGAAACCATAGGATCTGAGTTTGCGTAAATCGGATTTTGTATGCTCGAGATATGGTCGACTTAATGAACATGTATGCACTGTTGCGGGAACTGTGAATCTGAACGTGATTAAAATGTTGCGGGAACTGTGAATCTGAACGTGATTAAAATGTTAATTACTGTTTAGACTTGCCTCGAAATGCGTGAAACATCACTTAGGTTCCGTCCTAAATCAAATTATCAAACTTTAAAAATTGACTTTGCTTAATTTGGATTTAATATGATTGAGATATGCTAATTTTAGTAAGTAGGGGTCACTGCTGAAATTGCTTTCCTAATCAAGAACCATGTGATTGTCAATTAATGAAATTAATTGTTAATTTCGAAAATTATTATGAAAAATATTTGTGAAATATTAGAGAATGATTATTTCCTTAATTGACTTGGCCCCAACCAATTAGTTGATTAGATTTGATCTAAACCATAATTGGAATTACAATCATCAAACTTCTTGCTTGAATAGGACTTGGGAATTTGCCTAGCAAATTTCCTTAAAATCAAAATTGTTTTGATTACTATATGGTATAATTTCGGTTGAAGAACCGATGATCATCTCAAGTACAAAATAATCAATTTGACATTATCCTTTCCCGAGGCGGATATGGTGTCTAGTCGGGGATCGCTGGGTTAGCGGGTTGCAACATATGTGGTCCGCCCCACTCCCGTCGGTACTGGCCATGACAGCGGGTAGGGCCGGGATAATGTCCGAGGGATTATAATGTATTTTTCTAATTATTAAAATACAAATTAATATGTACTTTGAGAATAATATCATATATATATTCAAGCATAAAATTAAGTTTGATTGATTGAATTGGATTGATAATTAATTTAATATGATTAAGTTAATTATATCCAATTGAAAATACTCTAATATGATTAGAGTTAATAATTCCCTTGGAAGAATTAATTATATGAATGTGATTCATAGTAATTAATTAAATTTGAATAAGAGGTGGAGGATCACATAAGTGACATCCATGGTCTCCCGTCAAGGCGAAGGGTTTCCGTCGTCGGGGATTGTATATAGGAGACGTCTGTACAAAGTGACAGCTCCTATATACAAGCGCATCTGGATCAGACTCTTTGCTTCTCGAAAGAGTAAGGCCGTATGTGTAGTGACCCCAATATCGGATCCTCATATTATTGGGGCGATATTGGATTACGTATAGCGAGTTCTAATCCTGTTGACAGTTGGTTCAATTAATGACAGGTCAACATCACCTTAGGGGTGGTGGGCCTGGGTATTAAAGACCGAATTGGGAAATGCAAGTTGGACTTGCAAGGCGGAATGTGTTCCCGCTTCTCTTTATTGGAGTTACAGTTTCTCATATTATTGGGATGTAACAAAGATAAAGAGGAGATCCCAGTTCTTGCTTGAGATATATCGGTAAGTATATATCCTACTTTGAAAGTGAATAAGGGAATAGACTTTCATAGTTGACATAACAAGACCAATTTGATTTAAAAATGCCTTAATCAAATAAAATTAAATTGAATATATGATTATATGTTCTAATATAGTGCATTCTCAATTTCAGAAAATGAAGTCCATGAACCCACTGAGCAGGCTTCTGGAGGTCAACTAATTGACTGGACCGAATTACTCGGATTGGATCCGTAATTTGGAGCTTGTGCTTTCGGCAGAGCGCATCAGCTATGTGCTCTCTGAAAACAAACTTGAAAACCCTAAATCTAAGGAAGATAAAGCATATAATGACAAGTATGATGAAGATCATGTCTTGGCTAGATGCTACATCTTGGGTTCTCTCTCCAATGTTCTCCAGAAACAACATGTGGAGATGAGTACTTGCTAGGATATCATGCGGAATCTAAAGGATATGTTTGGTGATATTAACCGCACCCAGCGGTACAATGTTATGAAAGAACTGGTTCGCTGCAAGATGCAGGAAGGGACTTCGGTCCGTGAACATGTACTCAAAATGTTTGGGTACTTGTCGGAGCTTGAGACTCTGGGGGTGACGATGGATGCAGACATGCAATCCGATTTCATTCTGCTGTCATTACCCAAATCTTTCAATAACTTTGTGGTGTCATTCCACATGAATAAGCTGGAACTGACAAATGCTGGGCTTCTTGCTGCATTAAAGTCTGCAGAAGACGTAATGAAGAAAGATGGTCCCACTGGCATTGCAATGGTTGCACAGGCCAAAGGGAAGCGCGATCGGAAGCAAGGTTCTCGGAAGGGCCCGGCCCAAAAGAGAAAGAAGAAGGGACTCCAATGCATCAACTTTAATGGCGTCGAAGAAAACCGACGTCTGTCACCACTGCAAGAAGCCGGGGCACTGGAGGCGTAATTGCCCGGATTACCTGAAGTCGATCGACAAAGGTAAAGCCCCAGCAGGTATTAAATCTACATTTATCATTGAAACCAGCTTTCTCGTTGGACGAGAAGGAAGTTGGGTTGTTGATTTTGGTGCTTCTGTTCATGTATGCAATTTGTTGCATTTGTTTCAGGAAACTAGAAAGCTTGAAGAAGGGGAGATAGTCATCCAGATGGGATCTGATGCAAGTGTTGCAGCAGTCGCCGTCGGGACTTGGCGACTATCATTATCTAGTGGTAGAGTCCTAGTACTTAAAGAGTGTCTTTATGTACCTGAAGTCAGAAGGAATTTAATATCTGTATCTAAGTTAGTTAGAAGTGGGTATTCATTCTTGTTCTGTAATAAATTAGTCATAAACCGTTATGATAAATATATTGCAGATGGTATTTTGACTTCTGGAGGACTCTATGAATTGTGCATTGATAAATGTGTTATGAATGTTACAAGCACTAATAAAAACCCTAAAAGATCCAGGGAGAATGAAAATCTCTCAAATGAGATTTGGCATCAAAGGCTTGGTTATTTGTCTGTTGATAAGATAAATAGATTAATTAAGGATGGACCTTTAGATTTTCTACAGGTTCAACCTTTGCCTACTTGCAAGAATTGCATTCAAGGAAAAATGACCAGGATGCCTTTTCATAACAAGGTTACAAGATGTGAAGGTATTATTGACCTAATACATACTGATGTATGCGGTCCCTTCAGTATCGCGACCCGAAATGGATATCGATATTATTTGACGTTTATTGATGACCATTCGCGATACAGGTTTATCTTCCTATTACGTCATAAGTCTGAAACGTTTGAAAAGTTCAAAGAGTTCAAGGTTTTGGTTGAGAACCAAACCGATAGGAAGATTAAACGAATTCGATCTGATCGAGGTGGCGAGTACCTATCAGATGAATTTAAGGAATACCTTAAAGAGAATGGAATTATTTCCAATCTCACTCCTCATGGAACTCCCCAACTTAATGATGTTGCTGAAAGACGCAACAGAACCATCATAGATATGGTTCGTTCAATGATGAGCAAAGCACATTTACCACTTAGTTTCTGGTTATATGCAGTAGATACTACAATATATATCCTGAATAAGATTCCTAGCAAATCTGTACCTAAGACTCCTCATGAGCTCTGGTATGGAACCAAACCTAGTGTTAATCACTTGAGGGTTTGGGGTTGCTTGGTCCATGCAAAGAATGTGGATGCAAGCAAGCTAGAATCTCGCTCTCGTGAGTGTTACTTCATAGGGTATGTTAGAGATGGTATTGGATACCAACTCTATGACCCTGAGACTCAGAAGGTTTTTGTTTCTAGAGATGTGAAATTTCTGGAGAATGATTTCCTTAAGGGTCAAGATAAATATGAAGTAAAGGAACTCATTGAATCTCCTGAGGATTCTGAGCTTCCTGAACCAGAAACTGAAGAAGTAAATAAAGATGATACACCCATACCTCTTCGAAGGAGTTCGAGGGTGGTTGCACCACCTGAAAGGTATGGATTCCATGTGTCAGGAGAAACTGACAATGATCCTACTTCATTTGATGAAGCACTCGCGGATCATGACATGGATAGATGGATGCTAGCAATGAAGTCAGAAATTGACTCCATGCATAAGAATGGTGTATGGACCCTAGAGGATCCACCTAAGGGGGTAAAACCCATTGGGTGCAAATGGATCTTCAAGAAAAAGAGGGGACCTGATGTGAAAGTAGAGACTTTCAAGGCACGGCTCGTAGCCAAGGGCTACACACAGAGAGAAGGCGTCGACTACGATGAGACATTCTCTCCTGTGGCTATGCTTAAATCCATCAGGGCATTGCTAGCTATAGTTGCATATCTTGACTACGACATCTGGCAGATGGACGTCAAGACGGCTTTCCTCAATGGATACCTCGAGGAGGATATCTACATGGAGCAGCCCCAGGGCTTCATAACTGAGGATGGCAAAGTATGCAAGCTGAAGAAATCCATCTATGGGCTCAAGCAAGCTTCTCGTAGCTGGAACATCAGATTTGACGAAACCATAAAGAGTTATGATTTTGTGCAGAATCCTGATGAACCTTGTGTGTACAAGAAGCTTAGTGGGAGCGCCATTGTGTTCATCGTGCTTTATGTAGATGACATCCTTATCATTGGTAATTATACAGGGATGATGACCAGTGTAAAGATTTGGCTGTCCCATACCTTTGAGATGAAAGATCTTGGAGAAGCCTCTTACATCTTGGGTCTGAAGCTATTCAGAAACCGAGAGAAGAGGATATTGGGATTGTCACAACAAGGATACATTAAGAAGATTCTTGAATGATTCTGTATGGATAGTTCCAAGAAAGGATTCCTACCCTTAAGACATGGTATCCACCTGTCTAAAGGAATGGCTCCTCAAACTGTTGAGGAAAAGAAGGCCATGGCTGGATGTCCTTATGCATCAGCCGTAGGAAGCTTAATGTATGCCATGATGTGTACTAGGCCAGATATCTGCCATGTAGTGGGAGTGGTAAGCCGTTACCAATCCTGCTATGGAGAGAAACACTGGAATGCAGTGAAGAACATATTCAAATATCTAAGACGGACGAAAGATTACATCTTGGTCTATGGAGATGGTGATCTCCAAGTCTTGGGATATACAGATTCTGACTTCCAATCGGATATTGATGATCGAAAGTCGACATCAGGGTTTGTGTTCCTGTTGAACGGTGGTGCTGTGAGCTGGAGAAGCAAGAAGCAGGACACTACAGCAGATTCAACAACAGAAGCCGAATACATTGCCGCATCGGATGCTGCAAAGGAGGCGGTGTGGTTGCGCAAGTTCGTCCAGGAGCTTGGCGTAGTTTCCTCTGATACTCCCATCCCGCTACTTTGTGATAACACGGGAGCCATTGCCCAGGCGAAGAAACCCAGATGGCATCAGAAGAGCAAGCACGTAGAAAGGAAATACCACATCATTCGGGAGATTCAAAAGCGTGGTGACATCATCATCACCAAGGTGGCCTCCGCCGACAACGTTGCTGATCCTCTTACCAAACCTCTGACACAGAAGGTTTTTGACCAGCATGTAATGAGTATGGGTTTAAGGGTTGTTCCTGAATGGTTCTGAGGGCTAGTGGGAGATTGTTAGCAATGTGAGCCCGAGGCGAACCATTCCTACAATAAATGTTATTGTAATAAATGATTTATCAATAAAAGTTATTGATTTCTTGTTTCACTCCCTTTCTGATATTGAATGAATGAATGCACTATAAGGTCCCTCTGTACAATAAGGGTTATGTACCATGGCCAACTTGATAATCATACAGCTGTTGATTCAATGATTGAATCATAGAGGCTGATGCTTGGATGAATATCTAAGGAGTTAGAAAGAGGACTCATCAAGCATCATCAATGATTAACAAGTAGTGATCTCCAGTCTGAGTGGGAGATGGCAATCCCATCTCATTAGACTGATATCTGATCGACCTCTTGATGCAGGTCCTCTACATAGGAATATTGATTCGGAGGTATCAGATTAGTTGAGTCAATGAGTTGACTTAACGAGATCGAGATAACCAAAGACCTATGATGGATACTGTCACATCACAAGCAAACATCCTCTGACCGGAGACAGATATATTACTATATGTCTGAGCATGTACATTTGGCAGACCAATAGGTTGATGACCTAATCAAGGTCTATACACCGGCGAGCTGGTGTGCATGTAAGGGCATATGAGTAATATGATCTCTCAAAGGGATCATACAGGTTCACTTGTGAACCGGGAGACATGAGCTCACTCATGAGGTATTGGGATTGACCAAATTCCATGCATGGTCATCATGCTTTAGAAGCATGATATGAATTTGAAGGTAAGATATATGCTTTATGAAAGCATATGATCTGTACCATATCCCAAGGACCAAGATTGAGAAACTTAATGATCAGACTATGAAGATGACAGTGTAAAAGTGATCTTTATCTTCATGATGATCATGAGTCTTCTAGTATGCAGGATGTGCAGGTATTGGGAATACCTGAAGGGTGATTTGATCATAAACGATTGTATAACCATGACGCTTCCATTCCGAGGGAGTGATGAAACATGTCTGGATTTTAGTGACTCCTCTCATCAGAGAAGTGACCTAATCTTAGTCCATTTACTGGACATTGATCTGAATGAGATTCAGATGCAATGAGAAGATTAGGTATACGGTCTTGATTTAATCAAGCATCTGTGAGAGGTCCATGGGATCTGGATTTGAGATGTGATCTCAATATCCAAGTCACTATACGTGGAACAATACAATCGCCCTGTCCTTATCTCCAAGTATCTGAGGAGAAATAGCATTGTTCTTAAATGGTTTAAGAGCAATTCCATAAGATCTAAGAAAAGAGAAGTTGATAATTAAATGTGATTTATCCAATATAAATAAATGTGATTTAATTATTATGGATAAGAATAATATGGATAATAATATCCAATTATTCCTAATATATTATAAATGTGATTTATAATGTATTAGAGAGAGGTAAATATAATTTATATTAGTAGATTAATTATTAATGTGTATTGGATACACATTGTTTAATTAATTGAAAATATAAATTACATTTTGTTTTGGGTTGTGAATTTGATTCACAATAATTCAATGTCAAGATTGCAATATTCCCAAAATTAATTGAGAATTATTTTGGAGAATTATAATACCAACAAATTGTTGTTGGAAATTGAGTAGAGAGAAAATCAAGGAGATTGCCCCTCCCTTTTGGAAAGGAGGGGGCGGCACCAATTCCTTGAGGGAATTGGTGGCCGTCCCCCCTTCCAAAGAGGAAGGTGTATCTCCCTTATTTTCTCTCTCTCTATTTGTGTGGTTTAATTTGGTATTATATTTATTTGATTTATCAAATATATTTAATCAAAATTAAATCACAAGTTGTTGGCTTTTACCAACAACAATCTTGACCATTGGATTGACATAAATCAATCTCATCCATTGATTTTATATGACACATGGATTGAGATCCATGGATCTCAAAACGCTATAAATAGAGAGGCATTCTTGGCTCTCTCTTCCCACATGATATTATAGCAAAACTCTCTCTCTCTCTTTCTCTCATACTCGACAGCCCTCTCTCCCCTTCTTCTTGGTGGCCGTCCACCTTGGTGGAGAGAATCGGCGTCGCCCTCGCCTTCGCGCTGCTGCTTCGACGCTCTGCGGTTCTCCGTCTACTTCGAGTGCTTCGCCTACGAAGGAGACGTTCGATCTCATACGACGAGATCAGGAGCAACCGTGCTTGGATCAACTTCTTGGATTGCGAGGACACCGCGGTTCATCCCCGCGCTCGCAAGCGATCTCTCCGACGATCGGACTTGAGACAGGAGGTCTCTTCTCTTAGAGACTCGATCAACCACGCTTCAAGAGGTATTGCATTATACTTGCTGTGGTTATAGATGAAACGATCCGAGAATCGTTCTTGGATCATGTGATTTCATCGAATAAAATTTTTTAAATTCCGCTGCACTGAACAACTAGTACGACTAGTCGTTCTTCGTTGTATCCGATACGACGCTCACGCTTCCGTGATGCGCTTGAGGATCTCTCCATATCCTTCAATTTCCTTTGAAGTTCCTTAAAACGTTCTCAGGCTTCGTGAATGGGTTCTTTGTTCTTCTGGGTGAAAGATGATATGGCTTGTCTCAGGGCGCTTTTTTTCCTGTTGGAAAGTATTTCTTGATGAAGGCTTCCCTTAAGACATCCATGAAGTGAGAGGGGTTCCGTAATTCCGAAGCCATTGGAGTGCTCTTTCTTTCAGCGAGTATGTGAAGGCTTTCATATAGATGTATTCCTTTTCCACCCCAGGTTGCTCTTTGTCTCACCGGCATATCGGAAGTCTTGGATGTAAAGAAAGGGGTCTTCAATCTCATTTTCGTAGTATTTTGGAATTAAGGAGAGGGATGCTGGCTTTATTTCAAAGTCTCCTACTTCAAGTGGAATTTGGACCCAATGGACTAAGTCTTCTGCAGCAGGGTTATAGTGTGTGCTTATGGGTGGTGGTCGGATGAGAGGAGCTATGGTGTGGCGGATCATCGTATTTTCCTCTCTCAAAAGTTGCAGTTGATGCAGAATGAGGTCCATGGGGTTAGGTCAGTTTTCTTCTCCCATTTTTCCTAGGTCGGGTGAATTTTCAGGTTTTCTCAGTTGAAGGCAGTGGGTCGGATTTTGATTTATATACTGGGTCGTAATCTAATGGTTGTTGCAATGGTTTTTTTAGAGATCTCCGACCTCGTATACATAGCACAAACACCAGACAAGTTGTTGATTCACCAACTCACACAAAAGTTGCCGCGTGAGCGGTTATCTTTTCAATTTTAATTTAGTGATTCAATAAATGTTATCAGAGGATTTAAGAGTCCTTAATGAAGAGGTGGATGTTGAAGATTGTGAGAAATCGATGTCCTAATCCAGCTGGGGATCCAGGGTGCGGTACTCAGATCGAGGATCTGTTCTTCCCACAAGAACCTATGCCCAACGCGTCAAGGAGTTACGATTTCTCTCTGCAATCCCACGTAGCACCAGGGATTTTTGTTTCTATCCTAGGGTTCTATGTGCTTGTGAGTGTTGTGTCATTCACCATGTGCATCAAACAAGCATTCGGAAATTTGTCTGCTATCGCTCGGATCACTGCGGTGATCTTTCAAGCTTATCTTATTAATGTGATCAAGCACGATTTTGGTGGTCTTTGAATTAAGTTATCAAAGGGAGAAGACCATAGAGATGATGCAAGCAAGAACTCTTTTTTTTTAAATTTTTTCGGTTTAATTCGATGCACAAACAAATGCAAGAAATGTAAATCTTAGAATGCCTAAGTGAAAAAAGGAAGCTCACAGTACTTGCACTTCTCGCGCTAAATCCGTAATGTTTTGTCCTGCTGATGGCAAGCTTTTCCGAGAAGGGGGGAGAAAGTAATATTACAATTTTTTTCTACTTAGAACAAATTACAAGTTTGCAAAAAATGCATGGATTCTTTATTTTTTTTCTTTTTCGGGGTTCAAGTACCTGAAATAAAAAAATTGCACGGATTAGAATATCGAAAACAAGTTAAAAATAAAGAAAAAATTGCAAATGTTGCCTAATCCCCGGCAACGGTGCCAAAATGTTGACACGATTTTACGCGGTTTAATAAGTTGATTTAATCAACTCGTTGTTTTCCCACGATAAATCGAAATCAAGCAAATAATATTACAACTACGAGCATGATGAATGTATGCAAAAAGTATGCGGCAAGTAGAGGATCGAATCCACGGGGACCAAGCAAATTTGCAATTTTAATTCGACATTTAACATGCAAAATGATAAGTGAAATAATATAGATGCAATTTGGAAAAGAGATGCTTCAAAGATGTACAATCTAATTAATAAAGAAACTAAGGGCTATGCTTGGAATACTTAAAATAAAGGAGAGCTCAAGGTTTTAAATGTCATTGACATATAGATAAAGAAAGAGAGAGAGAGAGATAGAAATAGAGTTGTTCTCATGCAAGTATGGAAGGATAGCCTCAAGAGTTTGTTGCCGCTACACGCATGGAGAGTTGCTGCAACTGCTGTTGGCGCGCGGGCGCAGGAGATGAACAACGGGGACGTGCAGGTGGCTGGAGAAGATGGTCGTGCGTACGGCCTGTGCACGGGCTGGAGCGACAAGCGACCTGGGCGCAGGCTGGAGGTGGACGGTGGAGCGCGGAGGAGGTAGCCGGAGGCTGAGGTGCACAACTGCGGGCTGTATAAGAAGGTAGCTATGCACGGAGATGCACGAAGGCATGCGGAAGGTCGCAACTGCTTACTGTGTGAGAAGGACAGGCTAGGGGCCGCGGAGGTGTACACAGGGGCACGGTGGCGTTGCGCTGGAGGAGGGCGCAACTGCTTGCCGTGCGCGCAGCAGCTGTACGGGCTGGAGAAGAAGGCCCTCGCACAGCGGCGTGCGAGCTGGAGGATGCGCACAGCGGCTGTGCGAGCTGGAGAACATCGGGGAGAGAGAGCCTGGAGCGAGGGCGTAGCGTGGTGGCGCGAGGCGCGCCCGCTAGCTACTGTGGACGCTGACGCGCACGGGGAGTTGCTGCATGCTATGCCTTCATCTGCATGAAAGAAAAAGAGAGAGAGAGGGAGAGATATAATATAAGAGAGAGAAGGGGAGGGAGCTGTTGTACGACACCCTTTCTCATGGGACGCACCTCCCTATTTATACGGAGGAGGTCTTTTTTTGATCGGCTACAAAGAGGGCCTTTCCCCATTTTTATTGATTTTGCATGGGATAATGTGATTGCATGGGGAAGGATGAGGTGATGGGTTTTAAATGCTTCTTGAGCTATATGCTGTATGGGAAAGGTGAAGGGAATAAAGAATGTGAATTTTGCACAATATCTCCTATTCGTTCTTGCTAACGAATTGTGTAGAGCCAAATTAGATTTAATGATCATGCAATTTGTTTTGATAAAGTATTTCAATGAATAATTGAATTTGATGATGAAGAGAGAATTTGGTCATTGATTTAATTATGCATTTTTAGAGGTAATTTTCTTGTTTTTGCAGAATCGATAATATTTGGATTAGGTGATATTTGAGGTGTATGTATCAGATATTAATGGAATTCTTTATGTATTTTGTATACTATTATACGAGTATAATGTGCACTCATCAATGGGTTCTTTTACTTAAGGAATTTGATTTAGACATTAGAGATAAACCTGGAGTAAAGAACATGGTAGCTGATCACCTCTCCCGATTACTGATAGAGCAACCTTCAAGTGTGTACACGCCGGAGATTGTAGAGAGATTTCCAGGTGAGAGTACCTGATGAATCCGTGATTCATCACTCTAAAAGTTGAAAATAGAGCTTTGTTCCCGAGTAAATAACAACATATTTCTACTTATATTGCATAAATAGCATTCATGCACGCAAGCATATTATCTGCATTTTAGCATTCATATTTGCATTAAATAAGAAGCCAATTTCACTTGTAAATATCCACCTGTATATTAGATAAAATACCTTATTTGTATATATTTTATACTAACTCCAAAGCCAATAAAACCAACTCTATAGTGTATATATTACTAACACTAATTAAAGAAAAATATCTAAAAATACTAACTTGCAAAATTGACTAATAAAACCCCAATCCAAGTTTGAGACTAGGAACCTTAAGCACGCACATCTCTCTCATACAGCCTCCGAATTAGGTCTACTCACTTTTAAAGTAATATACATTCGGAGACCTTCGAAAGAAGACCAATTTCATTAAAATCGGAGCTCGTATGCAAAACTTGGGTTTTAGGCCCATTTTGTATATTGTACAAATTGACTGTTTTACCCCCTGTATTTTACCATTTCATTTTCCTAATTATTAAAAATCCAAAAAAAATAGATTAAGTTGTAAATATCCTTCGCATATTTTCTCTATTTTTATTTTGATTTTTATCTTATTAAAAAATGACAAAAAATTACAAAAGATAAAATGCGGTATTTTATATCTATAAGGTACCACCCAAAGATATATTTTGTACAGTTGACTTCTTTTGATTTTCGGCCCTTCACAAAAGTTGTAGATCTCGTCGAGACGAGCAACTTTTGTGTTGATTACTTTTTTATTTAATCCCTTTTGTTATTTCTTTTTGATTTTTCTTTACATTTAATTTCTGAATTTTCTGAGAGCGACACGTGGCAGCTCCTGGGGCCACCACATGTCACCCCATTATTTTATTATTTTCGGATTTATTTTATTATTTTCGTATTTATTTTTATTATTATCATCTTATTATTATTATTTTAATTATTTTAAGTAACCTACTACATTACTCTATTATTTTATTTCTTTTAATCCCATTTTACCTCTTCTCCTTTCTTTTCCCCCACTCCAAGCCACATCTTCTCCACTTCCTCCACCATTTTCTCCACTTTTTCCATCTCTTTTCTCTAACTCCATCTTCCTCTTTATATTCCCATCTTCTCTTCCATTATTTTTCATCCGCCATTTCAATAGAAAAGAGAGAGCAGCGGCTATATGTAGGTGACAGCTACCGAAAACCACCGTCGAGCGACGACCTCCGACCACGGTGAGATCCGAGGTGGTCTCTACCGCTTCGTCGCAGCATCCCTCGCAGAAAGCTACTCCAACTTCGAAGGATCCCGCCACCCTTCTCGAGGCCACGACCGGAAGCCGCACGACGCGGCTCCACTTCCGACGAACCGCAGGTCGCAGCACATGCCACGCGCCGACCACCTGAGCGGCCTGCTGCCGCACCTCCCGGGCGCGGGCGCCTGCCTCCTCCGCCGGCTGCCACCACCGCAGCGCGCCTACGCGCCTCCCCTCCTCCAGCTAGATGTGCGCTGGCGGCCGGCCAGCGCCTCCGCTCTACGCCGGTCACGCCTAGCCGCCACCACCCCACGAGCACCCGCGCCACCTCCCTGGTTGCTCCACCCGACGCCGCGCCGCCCCAAGCAGCCCCGCGCAGGCGTGCCCCTCCGCCCGTAGCCGCGGAGCGCCGCCGCCCAACACCTCTACGTCGACGACCTCGCGCCTCCCTCGCTGCGGCTGCCCCCTCAACGCCGACCCTCTAAGGCCGCTCTGCTCCCTCGCAGTCGGCCTCCGTGCGTCCCGCGGCTGCCCTCCAACGCCCGGGCCGCCATCGCCGCGGACCTCCCCTCTTCTCCGCGCATCTCGCATCCACGCCTTCCGCTCTACGAGCTCCGTTGCCAGGGAGGCGGATCTATCAAAATGGCGCCGATACTCGACCCAACATTACATGCCAGAGTTTAGGTATGTTGAGTATGAGACCCCAATATCTCAGCAGTATCCTCCAATTGAGCAGAACTCTCCCATGATTTGTCATGAGAATTTTTTGGAGGATGATATCTCTAGACTTATTAAGAAAAATGAATCATTTGGTAACGAGTTGAGAGATGTCATGGAAATATTGAACTCAATATCTGCTAGCCTAGGTATGAAAGTGGAGAAGGAAGGAAGTAGATCCGATGTTGAAAACATAGCAAACATTAGGGAACCCACACAAGGTGTACAGCTGGAGTCCATTCTATCACCCTCTTCTACTAACCCCTTGCCTTCCAATCCATAGTCTGATCATTCATCTATCCAAAACGCTAAAAAATTGAAAAATAAAAAAACCACATAAAAATTGAAAATGAAAAGACCTAAAAAATTTGGATCTTGCCCTAAGGGAAGCACGCGATGAAGAACTGATTTTCAAACTTCCCTTAATAAAGGCTATAGATCACTTTCCCGACCTCAAACAATTTGTGAGAAGTAAATTGATGCCCAAGAGGTCGGGCAATACGAGGACAAGGACTGAAAGACACATAGTGTCTATGGCCACCTCCTTGGTGATGGGGAGAAAGACCAAAAGCCACAGAGTGAAGCGGTTGCCCCTAGTTGAGTGTGAAATCAAAGACACCATCTTTACTTATGCAAGAATCGATGATGACTCAACGATAAATATCCTCCCGACCTCTGTGTTTGACAAGCTCAAACTCAGGCCACTTAGGAAGTCGAGAGAGATCGTTCAGCTGGCTGATCGATCCATCAAACGGTCTAGAGGAAATATTTCAGTCATCGCTACTTTCCAAGGTGCTCTACTCCAGGTGGACTTCACGATCATTGACATCGAGCACCGAGGAGAGTTTACCCAGTCTCCAATTATGTTCGGGAAGCCGTTCTTAGCCTTGGCTAAGGCGACTATAGATTGTGAGACTCGGGAAATCGATTTTTCAGCATTGGGAGCACTTCGACCTCACCCATTCTTTGATACACTTTACTCTAAGGTGACCCGCACATCCGCTGACAGTCGTGACAATCGAGAGGTAGATGAGTCCCACCTCTCTACTACACTTGAGAGACCAATTGTCTGGACGACTGTTGGTTCAGACTCCCCACACCTCATCAACTGCTTACACCACCACCATGACACCTTCTAAGGAGGACTCAAGACCAGAAGATAAAATTGAGTCGGACACGACCTTTATGGATTGCCTTGATTATTTCGATGATCCGACACAAGAGCCCAATAATGCCAAGCCGACTGAGACCACTAGAACCTTCCCGAGACATGTGCTGACCCTTCAGGAATATTCCAATCTATATGGTGACTCGTCTGATGAGGAACCCATGGTCAGCACCGCATCACACCCTGGACCTTCAATGGAAACAACCAAGACTAAATTGACTCCACATAAAAACACGGTTGCTCCTTCTTCTAGTCGTCTATTTAGTGAGAGGAAGTCGAGAATTGATTCCTCGAGGTTTTCCCCCGAACCTCTCAAGGCACGTCGCTCTCATCTTCCTCTTAACGATTCAGGTTCTAGAAACCCGACTAAGAAAATTTCCTTCAACATTCCGGAGAAGGAAGTTTCAAAGGAATCCTCATCGGGTCTGGACTAGGTGATTTATATGAGTGAGCTCAGTTCTGTTGTTCTTAAGCCTTATCTAAGCAAGCAGCCACGTGTCGACCCTCGTTGGACGATCCCTACACCTCATTATTATTCATCGGAGGATAATTCCGACAGCGACACATATGTATATTATCCACCTCCTCGCATCCGCAAGAAGGTTCGTCACAAACCTTCTTAATCCTTGTATATTCTCACTCTTTCTTGTACATACATTCTCTCCCTCCCTCCCCAGTGATTAGAATCACTCGCCCCAGCTCCATATCATCTCATGACTATACTTAGGATAACCAGATCCTAAGTATAGGGGGAGAGTGACCCGCATCTATTCATTGTACATCCTCCAGATCACATCGGTTCTCATACTCACTCATGTCCTATACTTAGGCTGAGCAGAGCCTAAGTATAGGGGGACCGATGCCCGCCGTGTATATATTCATCCATTTCCCCTCTTTTCCTCGTCCGCCCCATTTCTGATCTTCTTCTACACTTAGGCTGCCAGAGCCTAAGTATAGGGGGGCGGGACGACTTCTATACTTTTTGTTATTTTAGCTCTCCTACGCTTAGCACGAGCTATGTCTTTTTCCTCGCTTTTCGTGCTCTGAGGACATAGCACACACTAAGTATAGGGGGGCGTGTATATATTACATATATACTTTACCCATAGCTTGTACTTTCGCGTATTCTCGCGTACTTTTTGTATATATTTTGCAATAATTATGGGTGGGTAAAAATCGAAAAAAAATTGTATACTTGTATAATACTTGTAAACCTTTTGTAAAAATTAAAAAAAATATTAATAAATTAAAATTTTGTATACTTGTATAATATGTACTATATGTATAAAAAGTTGTAAAATTCTTGTAAAACATACTTTTGTAAAATAGGATGTATACCAAAAAAAATCGTGTATACTATGTACAAATTGTATCAACTAAAAATTGTTGTAAATAAAAAAAATTGGTGTATACCAGAAAAATAAAACAAAAAGCTTCTTATTTACTCTTGCATATTATCTTGCATTTTCAAAAAAAAATCTTGCATTTCATTCATAGCATGTCATCTGCACCTCATCTGCATATCTTGCATATGCAAAGTGAAAATCTAGTGGGTTCTGAACCAAGTTATGAGTAGATATTGAGGATGGACCTGATTTGACCTTAATCCACCTAATTTCAGAGGAACCTTATAGGAACTGGAGTTAAGATTTCTCAGGTCAAGTGACTTAATTCTTTGAGTCCGCACGTCTATGTTCACATGTCATCTTGATCAGTCTAAGTAGAATATCTCGTGCACACGCATGATTCTTTTATATAATGACCTAACTTGGACAAGCACAATGCACGTAGCTCTTCATTGATGAGGTGGTGAGGAGGTAGAATCCTTTAGCTTGGAGTAGCACACGGGTGGAAACATCCATCCTCCTCTAGGGAGGGTAGTGCATCTCAACCTAGTCTGGTGGTGTTGACATCTAAGGATAGGATGCTGTGGGTTGCAATAATGCTTCAAAAGAGGGATAGTCTACTGGCTCAAGAGGAAAAACTCTTGATGTACATGCTGCACCTTGTATATAGTTCCAAAAAAAGAGAAAAAAATGCAAGAAAGAACTCCAAAAAAATCAGACAGGTCCAAGCGAAAATAAAATACCTGTCGGAGTATGTATACTAGCAAGAAGTCTGCAGCTGGATGACTTGGATACACTGGTCAGGCATCCCGAGATAGGTAGCTACACTGGCTACCGTCCATTCTTTTCTCTACCTCCTCCTCTTGAGTTGGTCGCACTTGAACTTAGAAGGGAATACCCCGCTCCTCGAGGAAAGAGTTACTGGATCGGGTTATTGAGTTACCTTGTTAGAGGAGGCTGGTTCTGAGCCATTTCTGATGTGAAGAGTTACATTTCACTTACACAGTACAAGTAAGAATCATAGTCATCAGAAATTTGCGTTTGAGGATTTGTTCTGACCTGACTATTGAGGAGTCTTGAATAGAAGACTTGTGGAACTTGAAGTCTGTTAGGTCTTAAGTTCAGGTCCCAATAAGGTTCCTCCACACAATTAATCCAAAGGTCGAGTCAAGCTCCATTTTCAACTTTTGTTCATGACCTTGGTATGGAACCCAATCTCATTTCACTCTTGCATTTCATTTTAGTTGCTCGGGGACGAGCAAGGTTTAAGTATAGGGGGTTGATGAATCCGTGATTCATCACTCTAAAAGTTGAAAATAGAGCTTTGTTCCCAAGTAAATAGCAGCATATTTCTACTTATATTGCATAAATAGCATTCATGCACGCAAGCATAATATCTGCATTTTAGCATTCATATTTGCATTAAATAAGAAGCCAATTTCACTTGTAAATATAAACCTGTATATTAGATAAAATACCTTATTTGTATATATTTTATACTAACTCCAAAGCCAATAAAACCAACTCTATAGTGTATATATTACTAACACTAATTAAAGAAAAATATCTAAAAAATACTAACTTGCAAAATTGACCAATAAAACCCCAATCCAAGTTTGAGACTAGGAACCTTAAAACACCCATATCTCTCTCATACAGCCTCCGAATTAGGTCTACTCACTTTTAAAGTAATATACATTCAGATACCTTCGAAACAAGACCAATTTCATTAAAATCGGAGCTCATATGCAAAACTTGGGGTTTAGGCCCCTTTTGTATATTGTACAAATTGATTGTTTTACCCCCTGTATTTTACTATTTCATTTTCCTAATTATTAAAAATCCAAAAAAAAATTAGATTAAGTTGTAAATATCCTTCTCATATGTTCTCTATTTTTATTTTGATTTTTATCTTATTAAAAAATGACAAAAAATTACAAAAGATAAAATGCGGTATTTTATATCTATAAGGTACCACCCAAAAATATATTTTGTACAGTTGACTTCTTTTGATTTTTGGCCCTTCACGAAAGTTGTAGATCCTGTTGAGACGAGAAACTTTCGTGTTGACTACTTTTTATTTAATCCCTTTTGTTATTTCTTTTTTATTTTTCTTTACATTTAATTTCTGAATTTTCTGAGAGCGACACGTGGCAGCTCCTGGAGCCACCACATGTCACCCCATTATTTTATTATTTTCGTATTTATTTTATTATTTTCGGATTTATTATTATTATTATTTTATTATTATTATTTTAATTATTTTAAGTAACCTACTATATTACTCTATTATTTTATTTCTTTTAATCCCATTTTACCTCTTCTCCTTTCTTTTCCCCCACTCCAAGCCACATCTTCTCCACTTCCTCCACCATTTTCTCCACTCTTTCCATCTCTTTTCTCTAACTCCATCTTCCTCTTTATATTCCCATCTTCTCCTCCGTTATTTTTCATCCGCCATTTCAATAGAAAAGAGAGAGAGCTCCGGCTATCTGTAGGTGACAGCTACCGAAAACCACCGTCGAGCGACGACCTCCGACCACGGCGAGATCCGAGGTGGTCTCAACCGCTTCGTCGCAGCATCCCTCGCAGGAAGCTGCTCCAGCTTCGAAGGACCCCGCCACCCTTCTCGAGGCCACGACCGGATGCCGCACGGCACGGCTCCACTTCCGACGAACCGCAGGTAAGTACTCTATCTATATCTTGTCCTTTTCTTTATCTAACATTTTTTACCTTGATTCATATCACCATCATCACATTTACAACCAATGCAACATCATTAAATCATTTATCACCACTACTATCTTCATCACCTTATCTCACCCACACCATTTTTTCATTCCCTTATCTACCACTGTTTATTGTTTTAAAATATAAAAACAAAAAATTAAAAAAAAAACAACACAAAAAAATTTTGCACTCCAGGTCGCAGCACGTGCCACGTGCCGACCACCTAAGCGGCCTGCTGCCGCACCTCCCGGGCGCGGACGCCTGCCTCCTCCGTCGGCTGCCACCACCGCAGCGTGCCTACGCGCCTCCCCTCCTCCAGCTAGACGCGCGCTGGCGGCCGGCCAACGCCTCCGCTCGACGCCGGTCATGCACATCCGCCTCTCGCGCCTGTTGTGCTCCTCAACGCCACCCCGCGCGGCCATGTCAACCGCCCCCTGCGGCCATTTCCGCCACGCGCCAAGGCCGCGCCTCGCCCCGTGCGCCACGCCCCTCTGTCGTGTCGCCGCCCCTCGGCCCCCTCCTCCATCTGCATCGCCCGTCGTGAGCCGCCCTAACGTCCGTGCGCCGCTGCCCCCAACTCTCCTGTGCAAGCGTGCCCGAGCTTGCCTAAGGGAAAAGGTCCATTTCATCTTTATTATATTGTAAAAATTGCATATGATTCATTTCAAGTTTTAGAATTTGCACAAGTGCCCCTGTGCACAGTTTGTCAGTCTTATTTCATTTTCTATTTGCATTGACACCCTTGCGTTTGAACGTTACTTTGGACACTATTTTTGCATCATTTTTAATCAAAAAAATAGCATTCTTTATCTTTCAGCTATTTATTTATATTTTTGTGAGCCTTAGATGTTTTATTAAAAATCAGAGACTGAAAATCAAAGATATTTTATCCATTTTTACTCTGAAATTTGCACATAGTCATTTATTGCTCCAAAAATTGTGAAAAAATTATGAATGATGTCTTTTAGTGTGCTTTAATTACTGTCCAAGTTTTGTCCAATTCAGAGTTTTCTTGTGCATAAAATAATTTGTAGAGTGAATTCTATTATTGATTTTTAATTAATTCCACGAATAATATTTTTGAGAAATTTCAAAGCTCCTGTATTTCTTACAAAAATATCTATTTGAGATAAATAGGCCTTTGGATAATTTGCGCAGGTCTCCCGACTTGCCGGTTCTTCTTCCCCTGCAACCTCAAGGACTCCCCTGCCCTCACCGTCACCGACAACTTCGCCTTCTACCTCGGCGAAGGGAAACCCTCGCCCCAAGTTCAACCCTCACGGAGGGTGTGGACCTTGTCATCCTTGACGACTTCTCGCAGCGGGCACGATCATTGTCAGCTTCGCGGCGGCAAACCTCGAGCTTCTCATTGCAGCCCCATGTTCATGTCTTCTCCCAACTTGGTCGATGCCATTGTTTTCCGACCAGTCTGGGAGAATGGGGGAGTATTATGTATGTTCATGTCTTCTCCCAACTTGGTCGATGCCATTGTTTTCCGACCTTTGTGGATTAATTAGGAATTAAATACTCACATTCACTTTATTTTCAGTAAAAAATTTATAAAAAAATCATAAAGTGTCAGAAAATTCTAGAAAAAATAGTATAGCTTCTTTTCATCATATTTATCTTCCAGTAAATTTTTCATAATATTTGCATATCATTTGCACGAAAAATTGCATAAAACCCCCAAAAAGTTTGTGTTTTTCATCTGTGCATCTTAAATCCAAAAATTCCAAAAAAAATACATTTGCATTCATCATTGGATTAGGTTCTTAGGAAAAATATAACTTGGTCGATTTGAATCAATTTGACATCAAAGATTAATTTGGCTAAGTGATCGTTTTCGTAATAATCTAGTTCAGTCGCTTCATTGCAATTGGCATTTATACTGCATAAAAAAATTACAAAAAGAATCCCACTTGGAAAACCACAATCTAATCCATCTAAGCTGATCCCGAGTTGTTCCTTTGCCTCCTTGAGTCGACCCTGGGGCTTGCCCAGGCTAAATAAACATAAAACCGCGCGTTATTTCATTAGACCATTAATTAATTTGTGCGGTAATTTTTGATCGATGCGGATCTATCCGACTGCAACGCACTCGTCAATTATACAACATTAAAAGGGTAGATTTTCGCGGCTCGTCAGTACCTTTGCAGTTACAGAGCTTCCATGGTATGCAGATATAGTGTACTTTCTAGTTACACAGAGGAGTCCACAGGGTTGACCGAAAGTCTGAGTAGACAGACTCATTTCAGAGGCACGATACTACCATTGGGAGGATCCGATTCTTTTTCGTGAGGGACTAGATTGTATTTACATGCGATGTATTCCTCATGAGGAATACAATAGTATCCTCACTCTGTGCCATTCATTAGAGGCAGGATGACATCATTCGGGGAAGAGGACAACACAAAAAGTACTTCAGAGCGGATTTTGGTGGATGACTCTTACTAGAGTTGCTTGCACATTCGTGAAGAGTTGCTCGGATTGTCAGAAAGTCGTAGGGATAGTCGGTACTAGAGATGTGATGCCTATGAGACCTGTTATTATTTATGAGATCTTTGATGCATGGGGTATAGATTTTATGGGACCGTTTCCCTCCAGTAAGGCTTCGAGTACATTCTTCTCGTTGTAGATTACTTTAGTAGATGTATGGAGGCTATACCCGCACGAACCGCTAACAGCAAGATAGTGTGCAGGTTCCTGAGGGAACACATTATTTCACGGTTCAATATTCCACGTATTCTCATTTCAGATGGGGGTAGCCATTTCATTAATAAGGAGGTGAACAAGCTAGTGAAGAACTATGGCATTGATCACAGAGTAGCATCTCCTTACCACCACAAACGAACGGCATGGTTGAAGTCTCAAATAGGGAGGTGAAATCCATTCTTTAGAAATTAGTACGACCGGATAGGAAGAACTGGTCACAACTTCTAGTCCGGGTTCTTTGGGCATATCGTACTACATATAAGACTCCCATAGAAACTTCATCGTTCAGACTAGTTTATGGGAAGCTATGCCATTTTCCCAGAGAGATCATGCACAAATCCGAATGGGCCATCAGAGAGATTTCCTTAGAGATGCAGAAAGCAGAAGCCAAGAGCAAGTTGGATCTGATTGAGCTAGTAGAGATTTGAAATCAAGCATACGAGAACACCCTCATTTATAAGGACAAAGTGAAGAGATGGCATGATAGACATATTCGGCACAAGACCTTTGTCCCTGGGCAGAAAGTATGGTTGTTCAATGCACGCTTGAGAATTTTTCCTGGAAAATTGAAGAGCAAGTGGGAAGGACAGTACATAGTCAGAATGGTGCACAACAATGGTAGTATTGCTATATCAGATGCGTCACCTGGTGCAGAGCCGTTTGCAGTGAATGGGCAGATGCTGAAGCACTTCATGGAGACTACTGATCATCTAGCCCATGTTGAAGTGATCCAATATGTACAGGATGCATGACTACTTTTCCTCTTCATTTCATCTTGTACAGAGACCTGTGAGCCATGCGGTTTTTTCTAGAGTATACACCTGTATATTCTTCGTAGTCTACAATCGTCCCCATTTTTTGTTCGTCTTATATGCTTAGGATACCAGATCCTAAGTATTGGAGGAGATCGATTGCCCACTGATTCTCGCATTTCGATTTTTGATCTTTTTACTTTTCTTTTGTTTTCCTTTCTTTTCTTAATCACTGGTCTCTAATTTTGGCCACATTCTTTTCTATACTTAGGATGCCTTATCCTAAGTATAGGGGGACCGAGTGATTTCGTTGATTTCGTTCTTCTTTCTCCTTTTGTTCCTTCGTTTGTATATTCATTTTCCTCAGTTACCTCATTTTTATCTTCCACTATGCTTACGATGACATGATCGTAAGTATGGGGGGCGACTGACTTCTATTCTTTTCTTCTTTTTTCACCCACTTTACTTAGCATGAGTTATGTCCTCCTTTCTCTCTTTTGACACTATGAGGACATAGCACAAGCTAAGTATATGGGGGTGCGTATATATTGTATATATACTTTTGTCCATAACTCGTACTTTTATGTATTTTCTATATCTATAAAATCCATAAAAGTGGGTGAGGGCTAATTTAAAATCCACCTATTTTTTATTTATTATTTATAAAATCCTTGTAAAAAAAGTAAAATATGCTTAAAACCCTTATTTAAAATCTTAATTTAAAATATGTATTAAATTTTGTATAAGACTTGTTTAAAATACTATTTATTAATATATGTGTAAAATTCATTTAATCCTTGTAAAATTATACATATAAAATTTGTAAAATACATTGGTATTTAATCCAAAAAATTATGGGTAATTTATCTTGTAAAATTCTTGTACATAAACGCTTTTATAAAAATTGGAACAATCTATAAAAAAATTTGCAAAGTCTAAAAATCATAAAAATTACAAAATCCTTAAGTCCATAAAAATTAGTAAAATTCATAAAATATACTTCACAAAAACATGTTTGCATTTGCATTAACATTTTTCAGAATAAGTTTGATTTCTGAAACTAAAGATTGGGAAAAGTCTAAAGGATGGAGCTTGATTATGGCACTTAATGTTCATAGTAAGGAGCCTAGTTAGGAACTGGAATTTAAACTCTTCAGGTCTTTGACTTAAATCTTTGGGTTCCATGAGACCATGTTTGGGAAGTCAACTCGAAAGTGCTTAAGTAGAACACTTGGTGTCATACGTTCAACTTTTCAATAGTGAACCAATTTTGGACACATGCACTTTGCACTTAGCTTGACTTGCATGGGGATGTGAATGGCAATCCATTTTAATGGTATATTTTCATCCTTGTCTAGTGGCACTGACGTCTAAAGACGAGAGAGATTGGGGTTGCAATACTTGCTTCGGATGAGGGAAGGATCTGCTGGCACAAATTTTCCAAGATCTCAAAAAATGAATGGAATGAAAAGATGCTATATCCATCGAGGCACAAAAAGATTGATGCAATGCAAGCAACATTACAAAGCCAATTCAAAGAAGAAGCCATCAAATACAAATACGACCACAATGGTCCGAGCTTCCACCAAAAAGCCTGCACATCTTAGTGAAGACTTAGCTACATCGGTTGGGCTTCACAAGGAGATACGTCTATATTGGCCGCACTCCAGTTCTTTTCTCATTCTTCTACTTTCTCTCAATATTCGATTGTTGACACAACACGGTATGAAGTTAGAAGGGAATACCTCCCTCCCTGAGGAAAGAGTAGCTGGATGAGGAACCAATGGGAGTGTACTATTGGAATGGGTGGTTTCTTCCCTTCTTTCAAGCGGGAAGAGCTAAAACAATTCACACACAATACATATTGAATTCAAGGTTGACAGAGTTAGCGATATGAATGAGTGGATCTAAACTAGCTGTTGAGATGAACCTAAATAAGGAAACTTTAGGATTGTTGAGACTAAAATCCTAATCCTAGTTAAGGCTCCGACAAAATGCTTGTTTCAGGCCCGATCGAGCTCTGTCCTTTGCCTGTTCTCGTGAATTGATTTAGGAAAACTAATTCATTCTAACTTCTTTCTTTTTCCCTTATTTTTCAAATAAGTGTTTGCTAAGGGACTATCAAAGTTTAAGTATAGGGGGTTAATGAATACATGATTCATTAACATTCTATCTACATTTTGTCTTAAAACCCTTAACAAATACATGTAATTATCCATTAATTTCCATATTCTTGCAAAACCCTGGTCATCAAGCACCCATACCATTTCATCTCCTTCCTTTCTTCCCCGATCGTATCTTCGATTTTCATCCATCTTCCAGCCACTGACTGCCGCCTTTCTCTACATCTCCGCACTCACGCCGACTTACTCCGCTCGATCACACGCGACCACTTTCCCTTCATCCCCGAGCATCTCTGCTCCACCACTCACCCCGTTGCACTCTAGCTATGATCCTCGGCCTGCTCCTCCAACCTCCACCGAGCAGCAGATCCACACCCCGCTCACCACGCTTCAGTCGCCCGTCACCTTCACTGATCGAGCTTCGTCGATTGCCACCGCCTCTACCCTATAGCTCCGAGCCATGTCGACAACTCTTGTTGCCTCCCTCACTCACTCGTGTGTCAACGAGAAAGGGACCCTCGACCGCCGTAGTCAGCTGCTCCACTGCCGCCCTCGACTGACTCTCACCATCAAATTTCAGACACCGTTGGATCTAGGGGAGAGCCCTTGATCCAATGGCCCTTGAGTCACCATGCCATCCTCCCGAATCTCTACCCGATCCTTGAGGTTCGGGGGTACCTAACCTCCAGACATCTTCATGAAGGCTCGTCGCCCCCAAGCCTCCTCCTTCGCTGCCCTGAGATCTACCTCGATCCAAGCCGCGGGGATCGGGCCCGCCGAAGCAGCCACAACCGCCACATAGCCTCGCTGAGCCTGATCCTTGCTCGAGCCTGCGACTCTTCTACCGAACTAGACTCTACACATAACTCCCACGTGTTTTGTGGGAATTTTGCACCTATGCCCTTGTATTTCCAAAGAAATCAAGAAATCACCCCTGCTCTCGAAAGCCATGTGCACGACATGTGCCTGCCTGGGAAAATTGCAAAAAAGACCAGGCAACTATGCATATGAAATATAAGTCATACAAAGACTTAATTGAGAAGAAGAACTTTGATTTTATTGCATTTTAGCCCCTGAATTTTGTTTATTGCATATTTTTCTCATATGAACGTCGTTTTTAGCGCATAATATGTCATTTTGAAGCTTATTTCACGCTCTATCATTTCACATAACTTGTAGATAGATCCGAGGCTATTTATTTATAATCATTATTTGCTAAACCTCTTGATATATGCGGGTTGAATTCTGACATTTGTGCATTATTTTATGAGAAAACTAATGATCTGTTTTGTAGGGATTCTAATGAGGATTTTAATCCGATTAATCCTTTAGTGATTATTAAGAATCGTTATTTGAGGACTTAATTTCCGTAAGGGACTCTATTGTGGAGATTTTATATGATTAATTATCTTGTGACTATCTGTGGTTTTAATTGAGGAACTAATCTCTGTAGGGGCATAATTGAGGAGGAATCAGTTTACTTTCTCTAACTTTTCATGTGATTAAAAATTGATTTATTTGTGGATTAGATTATAGGGAAGTTTGAGGACAATTCTTCTTAGATGAATTATCAATTGATCTGAACATTTGCATGATTATTCATTATTTAACTACCATGTTTGCAGCTTGAAATTGATTGAATAAATTATCATCTGAATTTCTTTTTGAACCGTGATTAACTTTGAGGATTTATTGATCATATTATTTTAGTATTAAATCATATAAAATCATAGATCCTGAGCCTAATTATTATCTCTGATTATTTTCATTGCATTTTCATCATCATATTTCCCCTTTATTTCCTGACATAGAAATTAACACAATATTTAATTAATTATTTAAAATAATTTGAGACTAAGCAACTAAAAGTCACAGTTCTCTGTGTTCGACCTTGGTAGACTTACTAAGTAAAAATTATTCCACAACATTCAAAGATTGTGGTTTTTTATCGATCGTAATTTGCCTCCTATACTACAATTCCTTATTATTAAAGTGGCATTTTCTTGGTTCATCGAATGACGTCGTTATCAGAGAACGATGGATTTTTATGGTTTTCAATTATTTTCTATAATTAATTTTTGCGAAAATAATTTCTGTGTTAATTTTTCCTTTTCTCTTTTGCATTTGCATTTCTCTCTCTATAGAATCTAACCGCTTCTTCTCTGTTTGCAGGGATAGCTGGAGCGAATTTTGAATTTAACTTTAAGGATCTGCGAAGAAGAAGACTAAATTATTTTTGTATGAGAGAGAGAGAGTTAGACATTTTTAGTTTCTGTAAAATTCATAGGGTCCCTCTCTCTAAACCCCTGATAACTTGTAATAATTTGGACTGAAGATTTTGTGGTGCGGTTGGTCTGTTTCAACCCCTTCTATGTGGTTGGGAACCGACTTGAGTAGCGTAGGAATTAGGCACATATATGTTAGATTAGAATTATTTTTTCTTGTGTTCGTAATTTTAGACCACACATTTTTCATTAACTATATGCACTGGTATATCGTTCAACTTATTCAAATTTGAAATCCATTCTTCCCGCTAATAGGACTATCTGCCTAGGGTGTTTTTCCTCTGTGCATATCATTTAGTGTAAATTTAAATTCCTTGCATTACATCCCACATGAAGAACGCGAGGAATCACTATAAGTCTCCTTCTTAAGCATGCATTATTGATTTATGCTTGCATTGGCTTTTTCGATTCCCCGTCCTAAGTTTTTACAACTTAGGAATTAACGAAATTGGGACTGCTCGTTAGGTGTGATATTTTTGTGCTCAATTAAAGACCTCAATGATAACTCAAAACTAAATAGGGACTACTAATCATAGCGATTGTAAATAAAATTGACATAAAATTAACCTTTGTGTCTGGTAGAGAGAAACCCACTCAATGTTTGTAAGGACGAGATCGCACACTTAGGGTAGAGCCACAAATATGAAGTTTTCATCTAGACTACTATTTTTAAAAAACAGCTAGTGACTTCTCAGTGAGGGAACATAGGTAGCCGTTCTACAGTCCGTACTTCCCTTAGCGAAGGGGTGGTTTAAAGGACACTATGTAAGGTGAAGAGCCCTAGGTTACCATACTTAATTCAATCGATTTAACAATTAAATTTTAATGATGTTCGTTTTAGTCAGATAACTTAGGACTATTCGAAAACCACTCAGATTAATATTCAATTAAACACAAGCATCAATTTTTTATTTTACTTGGGCAAGCCCAAGGTCGAACTCAGAAAGGCAGCTTTCTCCTTAGGTTAAATTGAAGTTAATTTTGATGTCAGATTTTCATGAGAATATTTTTGGTATTTTCTATGCAATTAAGAAAAAGACAATGCAATTCGAGCCAAATTTTAAGGTTAAATTCGAAATATGGTCAAATTAAGTCCAAAATTAATGAAACTTAGATAGAAGATGAAATGCAATGAGACTAAGCTATTGCATTTTTTGGAATTTTTAGACTTTAAATGAATTAAATATGAATTTAATATGAATGCAGGGTAGTTTTTGCTAACTTAATTTTAATAAATACCAAAGTACATTATTTTCCGATATAAAAATTATTGTAGATGGTTCTATGTGAGAGAAATCCAGGAAAATTAACAGAACTAAAAATTGATGTATATTAGACCTATTAAAAATCAATTTAGCAAAAGACTAATTAATTTATTCAGACTGCGTGATGCGTGCAAATGGTTTGATTTTTGGGCACAATATAGAATAACTTAAACTAAATCTATTGTGATTTTATGATGATTTGTGGAGCAACAAATAATTTAATAATGAATTTAAAGCACACAGTGGGCAAATTATGTCAATTTCCACAACAAATAATAATATTAACTTCTTCAATGCTCACAAAAATATGACACGTGTCCACAAAGATAAAGCACAAGTTTAACTACAACATGTAATTTTTGGAATTTAAAAATGATGATAAAAGAATGCCTAAATGAACGTGCAAACACAGGGACCAAAATGGAAACAAAAATTAAAATTGATCAAATCTAAAACATGCTTACATGGACTAAAATGCAATTACCTATAATGTTGGGGGTATGCACGCAATTTATCTACGGGAACACGTGCGCCTCACGTGATGCGCCTATAGGGACTGAATTGTAGTTCTGGAAACTTGTAGGGGCCTCTGTGCAAATTACTCGGACCGCACGTGAAAGATACGTGAGATCTAGGCTCAGACGGCGTCGGTGGCTCAGACTGAGGCTCAGGTGCTCTGGAGGCTCAGATGCAACTTTGGATTAGCTTCGAGAGCTCCGAGCCTAAGGGTCGGGGGAGAGGCTCGGAGGGAGCTACGTATAGACGGATGGGCAGTTAGATCCTCATGATCCTACAGCTGCTGGAGCTGGAGATGTGGCCGCCTGAGAGAGCGTCAGATCAAGATCGATCCAACAGTGGTGATGGCAGAAGGCGTGGCATGATGCGGGCCGTTGGATCAAGATGGATCCAATGGTATCTGTAGCTTCTGGCGAGGGCGACGTAGCAAAGTATGGGTCGTTAGATCCTCCTGATCCAATGGAGACTGGAGCTCGAAGGCGAGGGTGACATGGACGAATGAGGATCATCCGATCAAGAAGATCGGACGGTAGTTGTGCTTCTTGTTCCTCCGGATCGCCACCTCTTGCGGCGGACTTGGCGGGGCTCCGGTGAGGCCCTCCTGGCTCTGCTGCCTTCCCTCATGCTCGTTGAAGATCGTTGGATGCTCCTGAGCGGCTGGGACTGATCGTGGAAGCGTTGGGGAGCTGCCAGAGGTTCTGGATGAAGTTGGGGAGGTCCGTAGGCCAGAGGCGATGAAGGTCGAAATAGCGTTGACGAAGGTCCGATCAGTGAAGAAGGTGGTATCTGCAGCGTTAGTAGATGCCAAAAAAGATGGTGCCCGTCTTCGTGGAAGTGTTGTGAGTGCAGTGAGGCCTGCGAGGCGAAGTGAGATTGGGCAGTGGTGTTCTTCTGCCATGGCCGGTGGAGCTGTGGTCGGAAGTGTTGCGACAGGTCGTGGGGGTGAATGAACGAGTGCGCGAAGATGAGAGCTCCAAGGTAGAGCTCAGGCGATGGTTTGTGAGATGTGTTGTCGATCGGAGAAGGCGGGAAAAAGGCGAGAAGATCGAGAGGAATGAAGAAGAAGACCGGAGAAGGACTAGAGGAAGCTACTTGGGATCTGAGGCTCGCGGTGGAGACACCCGTCGTCGCTCGAGGGTCGGTAGCAACCCGAGCTCGAGCAGCTCGTCGGAGGAGCTGCTACACAGTGAAGTTACGTCACGGATCTCGTCGGAGGTGGACCACCGTCGTCGCTCGCTCTTAGTTCAAATCTTTGTCACAGATAGGTTTAGGAGAGATCTAGGGTACCTCGTGCTAGGGCGGATAGGGTTGAAGGTGACCGGTGGTGGAGTATCTAAAGGAAGAAGATGGAGGTCTAGGTGATGGAGGGAGTGGTTGGCGTGGAGTTTGTGGAGCGAGGGAGAAGGGATCATGGTGGTCGTGGGTGCTGGCGAGGATGAGGGTTGATGGGGCTACGCCATGGGGTGATCACTAGGTGGAGAAGGTGGGTGGAATGGTGACGAAAATAGGAAGCGGGCGGAGACGACGCGCGGTGGGGTGACGTGGGCGAGGTGTTTGTGGAGGTAGATGACGATGTCATGATCGTTGGATCTCGCGATCCAACGGCCAGGAGATGGGCACCAGGGAAGGGTCGTGATTAGATCAGGCGAGTCAGATCGAAGGGTGTTGGGCGCACCACGTGGCGGGCGGAGCGTTAAGCGCTAATGGGTGGTGGAGATTGGATCAGGGATGAGGATCGGAGGGTCGATGGTGAAGCGGAACTGAGCGGCTGAGATCCGATTATCGGGGCGTCCTAGAGAAGATCTGGCGCTGGAGATGTTGCCACGTGGAGGGCTGAGAATGAGGCACTGGCCGACGGTCTAGATGAGATCTGGCCTGCATCTAACGGTTGAGAGCGACGCGGGAAGGTGCGGTGGAGATCAAGGTCGTTTGAGATCCATCCAACGGCAGAAAGGAGGTGTGTGTGGCTGGTGAATGAGTGGACCGCGTGGCGCAACCAGAGGGCGCCATGTGGCCCAATCAGCTGAGGAAGAATGTGAAATAAGAGGGAGGAAATGGCCGAATTTGGAAAAACTCAAAACATGAAATTGTAGATCTCGATGAGATCTACAAGCTTCATGTTGACCAAAAATGGAATCAATGTCAAATAAAGTAATAAATACAAGGGTACAAATATACATACATATAGTATACAATGGGAGCCCAAAACTCAAATTTTGCATACGAGCTCCGATTTAAATGAAATTGGTCTCATTTTGAAGGTCTCTGAATGTATATTATTTTAAAAGTGAGTAGGCCTAGATCGGAGGTTGTATAAGAGAGATATGTGTACTTTAAGGTCTAGGGTCTCAAACTTTGATTGGGGTTTTATTGGTCAATTATACAAGTTAGCAATTTTTTTGGTATTTTCCTTGTATTAGTGTTAGTCCTATATATAGTATAGAGTTGAATTTATGGGTTTTGGAGTTAGTGTAAAATATATACAAATGAGTGATTTTTACAAGTGACTTTGTCTTCTTATTTAATGCAGATGCAAATGCTATGCAGATGTTATCAGTGCATGCATGAATGCTAAGTATGCAATATAGGTGGAAATATGCCTCTAATTACTCAGGAACAAAGCTCTATTTTCAACTTTTAGAGTGATGAATCACAGATTCATCAGTAAGGCACCGTCCTTAAGTAAATAGGTAGTTGTTTTATGGTCCGTACTTACACTTATACCGATGAAAGTATATGCAACTAGTTATATGAACTCGAGACAGTCTTTGTGAACAATTTCGGCACCGAACATCTCTGCTTAATCTTCAAGATTGTTTTGTCGTTAAACTAAAATTGAAAAGATGAGCGGTTGAACCCTAGCGTGACTTCACAAGGTCAAGTGGGTGAATCAACGGGCTTGTTTTGTTGTTTTGTCTTGTATCTGTTTCATTCCCTGTTTGGATAATCATCTTCTTCTTTTTCCATTCCACCATGTACTCCCGATCCACCTTGTATCCGGACTCTGAAGTCGGAGCTTCAATCGACTTCACCACTTCTTCATACTTCTCGCCTTCTATACATTCTTACCCACTCGATACCCTCCCATACCAGTCTAGCACACCCTCTACCCAAAAGTTTTCTAGCCATTATGACATATATCTTAAGCAAACAACTATTGAGAATGTTGATCGATCGACCTGCATGGGTCAAGATTACACCATTATACCTTTGACCCAATGACTTCCTTCTGACGACCCAATAGAGAGGCTTACACTTTATATTCACCTTGACTGGATCAAATCTCACAGGCCCTCTTGTTCTGCACTCAATTAACCCTCATGCACAGAGAATTGGATTCAGGATCCAACTCCACCGTCCACTATCGGATGACACCCGATTTTGAGGCTCAGGCTATCATAGCAAGAGACCCATACCCAACTCAAAAATGTGTGGCAATGTCTAGGCATGCTGAGTATGGAACTCGATCTCCTAACAAAATCATTCCAACCATTCCATTAATCTTCCTAAGCAAGCACTAGAGGATGAATACTCGTAAATCAAAAGAAATGTGGAAGAATTGAGGAATGAATTCCGAAAAGCATTAGAAGCAGAAAAAATAGAATGTGCTAAACTTGGTATCGAGGTATATTCAAGTGGATATGATCTCGAGGACAAAAATGATACTAAGGCACTAACATCTCCTGTACAACTGGAGTCACAACCACTGCTGACCATTGACCATTATACCGAAAACACTAAAAAATGGAAAAAATTCAAAAAATGGACAATTCTGAAATGGAAGCATTTTACAAAAGTTTGATCTTAGAGCTTCCATTAATCAAGGCCATAGAATATGTGCCCGATCTTAAAAGATTTGTGAAGAACCGATTAAACCCTAGAAAGACAGTCAAGAAGCGATCCATGACTGAATATCATATCATATCTATGGTCAGTTCTTTGGTGATGAATCGAAAAACCAAGAGCCGCAAAGTCAAGCACTTGACTCGGATTAAGTGTGAAATTGAGTATTCTGCATTCGCTCATGTTCGGTTAGACGACGATTCCACATTAAACATCCTCTCCAAGTCCGTCTTTGACCAACTCAAATTCAGACAACTTAAAAAGACTAGGGTGAACTTCAATTTTTTAATCGGTCTAGTAAAAGATCGCGGGGGATCGTTTCTGTTGTCATAAATTTCCAAAGTAACAAACATAAAGTGGACTTTATTGTTCTTGACATTGAGCATCCTGGAAAGTTGTCTGAGTCTCCCATCATTTTAGGAAAGCTGTTCTTAGCCTCTGCTAAGGCAATTGTCGATTGTGAGATTCGGGATATCAAGTTTCCAAACTCAGACCACAATGCACAAAGCCTCAATGACACGACCTGCTCTGAGAAAATTCAACTTGAAACTGACAGTTGTAATCAGAAGACAAACACTTCACATGATCAGACCTCTCCTCACGAAACACAGACACAAAACCCAGGAGAAACACCTAAGAAATCAATTGTTGAGTTGTATTTGGATTCTCACCACCCTGACACTGCTCCTAGGAGGAAACATTATTTAGGAGCTTATGAAGAATTGGACCATATTTATGAGTGTCGTCACAATTATTTAGTGGTCCAATCTTTAAGTCGACAGTAATTTATGAGATACTTGAACCATACAAGGAACTGACTCAGGAAACCTCTGATGTCACCAAAATTCACGAATATCATGAGGTGACATCAAGATTCCCAGCCACCAATCACAAAGACACTAGAAACATGCTCCCTTGCCTGAAATTGTGCATGACCCTACAAGAATTGGTCGACTTTTATGGGGATTCATCTGACGAGGAACTCATAAATGCCACACCGATTACTCGGGATAGGGAGAAGAAGATTGTCCATCTTTTTCCCAATGCTTTTCAAGGAAACAAACTGACCAATAAAGTCACCTTTAACCTTAGACACCAGGTGATTTCTGAAGAGTCCTCGTACGATCCTAAAGTGGTTCATCATGTAAGTGCAATATG
This sequence comes from Ottelia alismoides, assembly GCA_037367405.1. Taxonomy (NCBI): domain Eukaryota; kingdom Viridiplantae; phylum Streptophyta; class Magnoliopsida; order Alismatales; family Hydrocharitaceae; genus Ottelia; species Ottelia alismoides. Next base: position 73,681 of record JAZKJV010002011.1, on the reverse strand, counting down.
TACAGCAGTGATCAAAGGGCACTTACCTATGGTTGACAATAGTTGGAGAACCTCTACGTACAACTACTATTCTTCTGAGGACGACTCTGACGATGGCTGGTCTTCTTCATCTTCCCCCTTTCACCACCCTCCACATCTCCATATTGTCTCCCACCACACTCCCGCAAGAAGGTTCGTCATAAAACTCCTTGACCTTGTACATCCGTTAATCTACTTGGTTCCCCTTTTGTAATTATCCGATCATACTTAGGTTGACCTGAGCCTAAGTATAGGGGGACCGATACCATTATGTATACATAACTTCTATTATTTTCCCCTCACCCTCAACTACCTCATTTCATGCTTCTCTGTTATACTTAGTCCCTCAGAAGTCTAAATATAGGGGGGCAAGTCTATTTCTTTTTCTTTTTCACTCAACTATACTTAGTACGAGCTATGTCTACATTTCACTTTGTGCCATGAGGACATAACACAAACTAAGTATAGGGGAGTGTTTGTATATATTCTACATGCTTTATCCATAGCTCGTACTTTAACTGTTTTCTTCTAAAATCGGGTATGGGTAAAAGTTTGTATATTATACTAAATTTTGTACGTAAATAATACATGTTTTTCAAAAAAACAAAACAAAAACAAAAAAATATTAAAAAATGGCTTCGTATTCATTATTGCATTAAAAACCTAAAAAAATTTACTCATGGTCTTGCATTTCATTAAGCATGCCATGCATTCTTTAGTTGGTGTATTCCTGATACATTTACTATCACTCGAGGCTTGAGAATTTGAGGACACTTGGTTTTTAAGATCTCGAGAGATTGAGTTAGCCAGCCTGAGTCATTAGGGTTTTGAAACTTAGTAATCCGCACTTCCCTAGTTTGAATATTTGAGTGCTATATTGCACTCTTCATCTCTACCTTCTAAAGAATATGACCAGCACATCACTTTCACAACTGCATGATTGATGAGACGAGTTTAGTTATCACTTGAGGAACTAGGACTGGTGGACTGGTGATTTAAGTCTAGACCTGATTTAATGATGCTCAAGGATGGGATAAAGTCAATCAAGGACTCAAGAAACCTGAGTGTCAGCAAAACCCTAGCCAGTATGTGAACTCATTCGCATGCTATCTCTTGATATTGACCTATGGGCCAGGGTGTGATGAAACTAAATAATTGTTTATCAGTGTGCACCAACTCTTGGTAAAAACAGTAGATCTAGATAAAAAGAAAAGAAAGAAATATTGAAAGAAAAGAGCTCTCAAACACAAAGTCAAATTATAAAGAGCTTCCAGCAAAGGCAAGCGTTCCCAACCATTTCAAAGTGTCCACTTGGACCAAATGCTATTAGGACCAAGGAATTGGGATAGCACCCAAAAAGGGATCTGCATCATATAGTGATACAATTCTGGGTGTCGAAGGTATATTAGATACTCAAAAGAGACACACCTCGGCGTACTCCCAGGAAAAAGTGCAGGAGAATTCGAATTTTCTTGACGGACACGTTGGTTAACAAACAAAAATATACATGCGTTGAGTAATAAGGCACTCGAGAGGACCCTTGGTCCAATGTGAGGGAGAAAAGAATTTACACAATCCTATGCCTTCCATCATCCAACCGTCCATCTACACTTTCAAGTCTGACAAACTAATGAGACAGTAGATTGAATGAAAGAACCAACTTATTCCCTAGTGTTGATGATTAGGTCTAGATGAGAGTCTCCTGGACTGGGACCTTGGGTGACATCTCGACTTGACTCTCATGAATACAATACACTAAAAGCTATATCCTTATATTTTATGTATAAACAGAGAGACTAATAATTAGAAAAGTTGGACCTTTTGATTTAAGCATGGTTGAGCCCAGAATTTCAGGATCACTCAAATTAAGGGTCTACGATGAATTGAGCCTTGAAAATTCACATGCACAGTCAGGGATTCATCCAACTAAGTCATTCATTCTTTGATGTTTGGAACAATAATGGTTTAAGTATAGAGGTATGATGAATCTCTAATTCAACATGCTAAAATTGGTCAATTAGGCTTCGTTCCCTAAAATTCAGATGCATTTAATCATCAATATATCATCATTAGCATCCATACATGTGTAAATAATATTCACATTTCATCATGCATAATTGCATAAAATAAGGAACTAAAAATCCCAGTGTAAATTGACATGCAAACCTACTAACTTCTCCTATTTTTAATTACTTCATCCTAACTACGATTTACCTGAAACCACTTCCATTGTGTAGATATTACTAACAAGAATACAGGAAAAAAAAACAAAAAATGCTAACTTAAATATAAATAAACCCAAAACCTAATTTCACATAAGATAGACTAAAACGTACATATCTTCCTCATACAGTGTCTGATTTTGGTCTAATCACTTTTAAATTACTCCATTTTCAACTACCTTCAAAACAAGACCAATTTCAGAAAAATCGGAGCTCATATGTGAAAGTTGAGTTTTGGGCCTCTTTTGCACAGTTTATCTTTTTGCAATTTTTGACCTAAGTTTTTATGTACATAATTAACCTATTTTATTTTATTTCTTTTTCATTTGTGTTCTTGATGAAATTTTATCACGTGGCATAAAAATCCAAATCCAAGGCAAGATTGAAATCAAAGAAACTAACTGTGTCCTAGTGACCTTTGTGAGTCTGTACAAAATTCGTTTGTTTCGTACTCCTATTTTATTTCCCTATTTTTATATTTATAAAAAAATCCAAAAAATAGATTAACGTGTAATTAAGTGTCTTTTATTTTATCATGTTTTTTGTAGAATTTTTGTCCTCTTCTAAAATCACTAAAAAATTGCAAAACCACCAAAAGAGGTTTTCTATACACATGGAAAACCACCAAAAATATCACTTTGCAGATGACCGGTTTCTTCATGTAGATCTTGTCGAGATGAACAACTTTCATGAAGGAAAATTTTCAATCTGAGGTCTCCTTCTATTTCTTTTCTATTTTCTTTCCCTTTTATTTTTTTGAATTTTTTTCTGGTGACACGTGGCAGCACCTGGGCGTGCCACATGTCACCCCTTTCTCTCTCTACCCGGACTCTTCGTCCTCCTCCCTCCTACGACTGATCATTACCACCCTCCCCAGCCATTTCTCCTCCGCCTCCATGTAACCGTCGCCACCCACGGCCGTTACGGCCACCGTTGCTTCCCCTCTGTGTAACGCTCTCCCCCTACCTCCTTATATATAGTTGTGCCTCCATCTCCATGCTCGCCATCCACCCTTCTTCCTGCTCGACTAGTGACAACAGCTCAAGCTTCTCAACCTCAGCGTGATCCAGAGGCCATCAACCTATGCTGCTTCCTAGAGCAGCTGAGCTTCACGCACGCTGGCGTTGAAGCAATCACCATGAGACTGGTTTAGCCCTCTGATCTCTTAGGAGAAGCACTCATCCCTTTTACTCTTCTTACTTTCTTCCCCGATCATATCTTTGATTTTCGTCCATCTTCCAGTCACCGACTGTCGCCTCGCTTTGCATCTCCGCACTCACGCCGCCTCACTCTACTCGATTACGCTCGAACACTTCCCCTTCACCCCCGAGCATATCTGCTCTGCCGCTCACACCGCTGCACTCTAGCTACGATCCTCGACCTGCTCCTCCAACCTCCATCGAGTAGCAGATATGTATCCCGCTCACCGTGCTTCAACCAACCACCACCTTCACCGATTGAGCTTCGTCGACCGCCACCGTGTCCTCCCTGCAGCTCTGAGCCACGTCGAGAACACCCGCCGCCTCCCTTGCTCAGTCGTGTGTCAATGAGCAAGTGACCCTCTATCACCGCAGCCACCTGCTCTGCCACCGCCCTCGACCGACTCTCACCATCAACTTCCAGCTACCATTGGATCTAGGGGAGAGCCCTTGATCCAATGGCCCTTGAGCCGCCACACCATCCTCCAAAACCTCTACACAAGCCTTGAGGTTCGAGGGGTGCCTGACCTCCAGACGTCTTCACGAAGGCTCATCGCTCCCTAGCCTCCTCCTTTGGTGCCCTGAGCTCTGCCTCGGTCTAAGATGTGAGGATCGGGTCCTCGAAGCAGCCACAACCGCCACATAGTCTCACTGGGTCTGAGCCTTGCCCGAGCCTACGTCTCTTCCACCGAACCTGACCCTGCACGTGACTCCACGTATTTTGTGGGAAAGTTGTAACTATGCCCCTATGCTTCCAAGAAATCACCCCTATGCTTAAAAGCCACGCACGACACATGGTCGCTTGGGCAAATTGCATAAAAGCCCAGACAACTATGCATAATTACATAAATGTCCTGTATGGACTTAATTAAGAGAAGAACTTTGATTTTATTGCATTTTAGACCCTGAATTTTGTTTATTGCATATCTTTCTCATATGAACTATGTTTTTAGCGCATAATAATGTCATTTTGAAGCTTATTTCATGCTCTATCATTTTGCATAACTTGTGGATAGATCTGAGGCTATTTATTGATAATCATTATTTGCTAAACCTCTTGATATATGCAAGCTGAATTTTGACATTTTGTGCATTATTTTATCAAGACAACTAATGATATGTTTTGCAGGGATTCTAATGAGGATTTTAATTTGATTAATCCTTTTGTGATTATTAAGAATCATTCTTTGAGGACTTAATTTTCGCAAGGAACTTGATTGTGGAGATTTTATATGATTATTTCTCTTGTGGTTATATGTGATTTTAATTGAGGAACTAATCTCTGCAGGGGCATAATTGAGGAGGAATTAGTTTATTTTCTCTGACTTTTCATGTGATTAAAATTTGATTTATTTAAGGATTATATTATAGGGAAGTTCAAGGACAATTCTTCTCAGATGAATTATCAATTGATCTGATCATTTACAGGATTATTCATTGTTTAACTACCATGTCTGCAGCTTGAAATTGATTAGAAAAATTATCATATGGATTTCTTTTTGATACGTGATTAATTTTGAGGATTTATTGATATTATTTGAGTATTTAAACCATATAAAATCATAGATCTTGAGCCTAATTATTCTCTTTGTTTATTTTCATTGCATCTTCATTATCATATTTTCCCTTTATTTCCGAACACAGAAATTAACACAACATTTAATTAATTATTTAAATTTATTTGAGACCAAGCAACTAAAAATCATTGTTCTATGTGTTCGACCTTGGTAGACTTATCAAGTAAAAATTGTTCCACAACATTTAAAGATTGTGGTTTTTGTTCGATCGTAATACCTCCTATACAACAATTCCTTATTATTAAAGAGGCATTTTCTCAAATCATCAGTCACCTCTGCTTACCACTCGTAGCCAAATGGCTTGGCTGGATTATCTTCTAGTGAGATCAAGATTGTCTTGCATAAGCTTGTACGACCTGATAAGAGGAACTGATCTCAAGTTCTTGATTCTGTTCTATGGACTTATCGCACGACCTACAAAACTCCATTAGATATGTCTCCTTATCATCTTGTATATGGGAAGCCATGCCACCTGCATGTTGAACTCCTTCATAAATCTTTATGGGCAGTGAACATATGCAATCTGGACTCATAGAAAAGTGGCCAGAAATGAAAGGTAGATCTGGATGGACTCTTGGAATTTCGAGACTATGCCTATGGCAACAACCTAATCTAGAAGGAGAAAGTCAAGTGCTGACACGACAAGCACATCCAAAGGAAAATTTTCGAGCCGGGTTAGAAGGTTTGGTTGTTTGATGCAAGTTGAGGATATTTACTGAGAAAGTTGAAAAGCAAATGGAAAAAGTCGTATGTTGTGAAGACGATGTGTGACAATGGAAGTATTTTGATATCAGAATTGTCATCTGACGTATAACCATTTGTTGCCAACAGACAATTGCTGAAGCCTTACATAGAGCATGATACATTCCTATCCATCATGGAATCAATCAATATGGTATTTCAGGACGATCTCCTAGCAAAAATAGAAGATTCAGAAACTGAGCTGAGCAAACTATTTTCCTTGATTGATTTTTTCCTTTTGTTTCATTATTTCATTCTTCCGTTTATTCATCCATCCCCTTTTCATAAGTGTTATACTTAGGATATGCTTCATCCAAAGTATAGGGGGATGAATAATTCAAGTTATTCTTTTCATTATTCCTTTGCTTATCTCTCAACTTATTGATATTTTGTTCTATACTCATGGATATTTCATCTTAAGTATATGGGGAGACATGCCGAGTCGTTGATTGTTTCGTACATTCTCATCCTCGATCATGTTCACTTAGTGCATAATATTATATGCTTATGATTAGTTGATCCTAAGGCTAGGGTTTGGGCCGTAGGACATCATAGAAGTGTGACGGTCGCGTCACATATGACCTAGGGAAACTAGTCATAGTAGTTGTACTGGGTAGCGGAATTTAAAAAATTAAATGATGAAACCACATGATTCGAGAACACTTCTTAAATCATTTCATCAACAACACAAACAAGTACAAGGGTTACCTCTTGAAGTGTGTTTGTGATCATGTATCTAAATGAAGAGACCTCCTGTCTCATGTCCAACCCGACGGAGGAAATACTTATGAGTGCGTGGATGAGACATGTGCTTCTCACAATCCAAGTTGAAGATCCGAGTGAAGAATCTCCTGGCTTAATCTCATGAAATCCAACGCCTTCTTCGCTGGCAAGGAGCACCGAAGAGGGCCGAGATCCACAAGCAGTTGATCCGGAAGCACAATGGTGTGACAACTAAGGCGAGGCTCTATAGGTAAATATGCAGACGACCACAATATTGAGATAGAGAGAGGGCATGCAGAGAATAATGAGAGAGAGAGAGAGGGTTTTGTTGCTCTTCAATTGATATAGTAGAAAAGGCTAGGGATACCCTCCCTTTTATACTAAATTGGATGTCCATAGATCTCAATCCATGTGCACACAAAATCAATGGTTTAGATTGTTTTGCACTTTCAATCAATGGCGATGATTTTATTGCATAAATTTGGAACAAAAAATAGTTATTTAAAAATAATTAAATATGAAGATCAATCACTGTAATTCAAATTAAAATCAAAATAACAAATATGGAATTACTTGGAAGCAGAGCAAGTCTCCTTCCATACATAGGTGGACGACCACCAACTTGAAGAGCTCAAGTTGGCCGTCCACTATATGTATGGTAAGGAGGCTCTCTCATTCCTATTATGTTGAGATCTCATATATCATCATATATTCCACATGTGCAACAATTGTTTTAGAAAATTATTCACCAAAATAATTCCAAATTTTTTTCTGATAATTTCAATCATGTCATTGACAATTATGAATCATATTCATACATTTAATATAATATATAAAAAGTATTTACAATTAATTTTTCAATGTGAATTCAATTCACATTAATATTTAATTCATAAGTACTATTTACAATTAAGTCTCTCCATCATGATATAAATCATATCTATAATATTTATGATTATTATGGATAGTGATATCCATATTAATCATATCCTTAATACTTAAATCATATTTAATTATCTTAGATGACTATTCTCATGCTCGAATAATATGAATCATACCCATATTATTCATAATAATTAAATCTCATTTATTTATCAATTTTCCTCAACGCTCAGATTCATTATGAATAATTGAATAATTCTTGAACTCTTTCAAGAATAATGTGCTTTCTCCGTGGATATTTAGAGATAAGGACATGGCGATTGTACATTCCATACATGACTTGGATATTGAGATCATACCTCAAATCCATATCTTGGAAACCTCTCAAAGATGTTTGATTAAATCAAAGCCGTAAATCTAATATTCTCATTGCATCTGAATCATATTCAGATCAATGTCCAATAATTTTACTAAGATCAGATTACTTCTCTACTGAGAGGAGTCAGTAAAATCTAAACATGTTTTTCACTCCATTGGAATGGAAGTGTCATGGTTATACTATCGTTTATGATCACATCACTCAAGTATTCCTAATACATGCACATCCTGCATACTAAACGACTTAGAATATACCTGAAGTTTTAGATAACATTTGAACTGTCTCCTTCAAGGTTTTATCATTATGTTTCTCATTTGATCATTGAGAGATGGTATCGATCATATACTTTCCAAAATCGTATATAATACCTACAAATTCTTATCATGCATCCAAAGCAAGACGATAATGCATGGAATTTGATTGGTCCCAATACTTAATGAGTGTTGTCATGTCTTCCGGTTCAATAGTAAATCTGTGTGATCTCTTTGAGAGATCATATTACTCATATGCCCTCGTATGTACACCAGCTTGCTAGTGTATAGACCTAGATTAGGTCATCAACCTAATGATCTTCCTAATATATACACTCAGACATATAGTAATACATCTGTCTTCGGTCAGAGGATGCGTGCCTATATCGTGACAGCAAGCGATATAGGTCTTGGTTATCTCGACCTCGCTAAGTCAACTCTTTGACCTAACTTATCTGACACCTCCGAATCTCTATTCATATGCAGAGGACCTTCATCAAGAGGTCGGTCAGATATCATCCTTTAGAGAAGGATTGACATCTCCTTCTTAGGCTGGAGATCCTTTATAACAATCATTTGACGGTGCTTGATGAGTCCTCAATCTAGCTCTTTAGATATCATCTAAGCACCAACCTCTATGATTCAAACATTGAATCAACAGTTGTATGATTATTAAGATGGACATGGTACATAACCCTACTTCTACCAGGGGATCTATTATGTAAATTACTTATTCTTCATTTCAGATTAAGGAGTGAATTGCAATGACATTTATTGCATAATGACTCGCCGTGGGCTCACATGTCCAACAATCTTGACTAGCCTAAGTAGAATATTTCGAGATGCACACATGACTATTATCAATAGTGGTATAACTTGGATAAAGCACTCTACACATATCTAAACTCAGATGAGGTGGGGAGGGTAGAATTCTTTAGCTTGAGAAGCACACACATAGAAACATATGCTACCCCAATATGAGGCCAGTGCACCCCAACCCGATCTAATGGCATGGACGTATAAAGACAGGAGGCTGTGGGCTGTAATAAAGCTCCAAAGAGGGATATAGTATAAAAAAATTATGTATGTAAATGTTGTTGTATATAGTATAAAAAGGTAGTATAAAACAAAAATTCCAAAAAATATATGGGTAAAAAGTCAATGAAAAATCATTCTCGTCGGAGTCATGTATCAATAAACAAGTCTTATGCTTCAAACGCAAAGTTACAAAGTTGTCTGCAGCTAGAGACCTGGCTACATTGGTTAAGCTCTAAAGGATACGTGACTACACTGGTCACAATCCATTCTTCTTTCTCTACCCCCTCTTCTTTGAGCTGGTTGTACTTGAACTTAGAAGGGAATATACCACTCCTTGAGGAAAGAGTATCTAGATTGGAGAATTAGGGTTTATCTTAGTGAGGGAGACTGTTTCTTTACCACTTCAGATGTGGGAAGCTACATTTCATATACACTGTACAAGTAAGTCTCATAGTCATACGAGTTTGCATATGAAAAGACTTGTTCTGTCCTGGCTTTTGAGGTGAACTGAATTGAGGATTGTGGAGCTTGAGGGTTGTTAAGTTTTAAATCCTATTTTCAATAAGGTTTCTACAAACTAACAATCCAAAGGACGTACCGAGCTCCAAACTTTGATTTAAGATAATTTTAAAAATTATTATCGTTCTAAGTTCTTTATTCCCCCCTTTTCTTTATTTTCTCTTTTAGCACTCATTCTCCTAATAAGTGTTTGATATAGACTAGCAAAGGTAAGTACATGGGGTGATGAATAGAATTCGATCACCTTTATTCTCCTATTCTGACTTTAAATCCCTAATTAAATACATGTAAATATCACTAACTTGCATGGATTAATATCTAACATTAATATGCAATTATCATGTAAATACATGTATTTAAATCCAAAATAAAAGAATAAAGAAAAGAAAAGAAAATAAAGGATGTATCAATACTGACTGATCCTAAACCTCGAGACCTAGTCAAATATTGATTAGGTCGACAAGGAATAAAGTAGGGGAAGATAAGGTAAATTAATATAGACAATTATACAAAGAATCTTAGAAACCATAGGTGTTCAATGCACTATATATAACTCATATTTACACTATTTTGTATCTGCTCATACATACTTCAAATCAAAATGTTTTCAGTACCAAATATGTACATAATAATATAGAGAAAATAATAAAAATAATGACACAAATAAATCATGCACAAGTCACTATGTACACTCAGTTGAAAAAGCCCAAACACAACTTCATTGATTAATATTGTCTCCATATGAATTCAAAATTCATTAAACTCATCTCCATTGTATTTCAAATTAAATTATCTATCAAATAAAGGTGATTCCATTTAAATTAAAGTCAAGATGCAAAAGCTGGCTAATTGGGGTATTATGGTGCTTGTACACATGTATATAAAGCCAATATTTTACATTTCATAATTTTAACTTCTTTACATTTTTAATTAATTGTAAATATTATTTCACACCTATATAAAATAAACTAAAATTTAAAGCATTTAAAAATATCAAAAATAATTAATAAACACTAAATACATCGGTATAAGATACATATATTGTAACTATACATATTTATTTATATACACATATCAATAAATAAAAATCCCATAAAATTTTTATATATGTAGTAAATTATATTATAAATAAATAATGTAAATATAATATTATGTATAATATTATTTAAATAATAAAACAAATACAAAATATACAGGTATAAATACATAAGCATGAAGTGTGTAAATAATTTATACTAATAAGTAAGTTAATAAAAATAATAAACGACTTTCATGCTTTAAGATTTAATTAATATAATCATTTTCTAATTTATTTTGAAATTATTATATTTTATCTTTTGTTTTGTCCTCTAGTGGTCCACGTGGACTAATCAGTTGATGCTGCCCGTAGACCCAGGTCAACTCTTCCCTTCAGCTTTTGGACGGGTCCCATGCATGCCTTTGCCTCTTTTCACCAATTTTTTGAGCTTGATCCAATCATCCTCTCTACTTGATTTCTTCATGAAATCTCTTCACCTTACAATCAACTTTCATGCTGACCCATGATCTTCATGAGTCAACCCTCAATCCAAGTGAAAGCCCTAATGGAAGACCCTCTCCCATTCACCGCAATATATATAGTTTCTCCTCGATCTTCAATGCAATCTAGTCCATTTTTGGCCCCTATAACCCCTTGATTCGACTCCCAGAGATGAGCCTTTGTGACAGGAAGATCTCCCCTATCGAATGAAGGTGTGGAGAAGGAGGTCTAAGTTGGTTTCACCTTCATTGGAGCTCCTCTGTGCGATCTCTGCTCCCAGCCATTCCCGACCAAATGAGCTAGTTATCCGTAGTCAGTTCGATTTGTAGTGTAATCAATAACATAGTCTAGGTTTTTATTTCATTTAATTTCATCTAAGTTAGCAGAAAATCCCAAAAAATCTTTGTTAGAGCTCTAGGCTCCGACCACTGTTCTGCCTCTGTGAGCCCTCGTTCCAACTTACCATTCACTCCATCACCTTTTCCTTCAGTTCTTTGCATCCACAGGTCATCGATCACCCTAAATCTTGTACATAACGAGGAATCAGATCTCATTCCACCACCCTTCATCGGAGATCACTGCCCCTGCCATTCCACCCTCTTTTTGAGTAACCATAGGGTTGAGGACCTTCGTCTTCGAGCATTGAACCTTTTGATGCAAGCCAAAGCAGGCAAAGACCCTATCTGAGGGGTATTCGAGTCGAAGTAGGCAATTGTAGGTGTTCGAGCATCCACAAACCACCATGTCTCATCTAATAAGGCATGGATTCTTTTGAACCCTTCACCCGACGCGGGATCCCTCCAGCTATCTTTTGAGCCCTCCTCGAGTTCGGGAGGTGGTTGGAGGATGTGATAATCTGGATTGAAGGAGCCAAAGCTCGTTGTTCTTCCCTACTCTTCTTGAAGAGCAGAAGCTGTCTGTTGAAGGCCTCGCCCTACTTTGTTTTGCAGCCATCCGACCGGGAGCTCCATTAGCTGTTAGTTACATATGAGGATCTAATCTCACCCGATCATCAATGAAAGGGTACACACGCATCTGGGCCGCTCATCTCTTAATTGGAGCCACGTGGATCGCCATCGTCTATCGGATCACATGCCTTTTTGGGGTATATTGCATATTCAGTCCTCCATTTTTTGTATTCAAGTTTTAATATTTAAACATTCCTCTGTTGTGTAATATTTCTGGATATTTATACTAGGACTCTTGCCTCTTATTTTATTTGCATTTTAGTCCAATGCTAGATTACCTCATGTGGCTCTCCACGTGAGGCACCTGGGAATTTTACATTCCCCTATATTTCTAGACATGTTATTTAGTGTTCAAATATTTTTGTCAAATTACATTTTAGTCCATGTTAGGTGCATGTGTAGCATGTGTATTAGGATTATTTATACTTTTGTCCTTGAATTTGTATGTGTGTTCTGAAATGCATGGATAGTTAATTTTAATTGCAAATTGGCCCCTGTGCTGATTAGTTTTATTTTATGCACTTACTCTTATTTATTTTTTATGTTTATGCAAAAATAGATTAAATGCCTAGAACCATGCTATATCTCATATATTTTTTGCAAGACATTTACAATTATTTTCCTATTTATTAAAAATAAAAACATGTTATTTTCTCTTATTTAACTTTTAAAATCTATACAAATTACAAAATATTTTCAAAAATTCCAAAAAGTTATGATAGATATATTTTGTTATATTTTATCATCTGACCAAAAATCATTAAAATTTTCAAAACAAAAACCCTAAAAATCACAAAACATAGAATATCTTATAAAATTTTGAAAAAATTCTAGAAAAATTCAAAATTGTGTTTTCTATCTCTGAATTTTCTTCATTGTATATATTATATTTAAAATTAATTTAGGGTTATTTTGGAAATGATATCTATTTTTAAAACCCTAAACAAGTTTCTAGGTTAAAAATATCCACTGTTTTGTGAATTTTCAACTTAAAAATCTAGAAAAAATAGAAAAATTTCATAAAAATACCAAAAATAGAGAAAAATATAAAAAAATCCAAAAACATTTTATGTTCTTTATTTTGATTTTATTTGACTTATTTTAAAAATCAAGAAAGGTATTTTTTTATATATTATCTATATAGTATATACATTATCTATATCTTTATTATTGTATATCTTATTTCAATAATTTAAAAGAAATTAAAAATTTGCAAAATAAAAAAATAAGATATTAAAAACCATAGAAATTTTAATATCATAAAAAACCCACAAAATATAAAATGCAAAAAGGCATACAAATGAACAAAAGATAAAAATCCTAAATTTTTATCAACTACTAATAATTAATATTATTTTATCTGTCCCCGTTAGGCTTCCATGGGTTCGACACCCTACCTTACTTGCACATATACACAATATTGTAGAGTTATAATAAATTTTAACTCACACACACTTGATTGATTTTATCTGAATTGTGAGTTGATTGTTGATTGACACTTGGTCGGTTGCACATCGATTCCTCGTCTAACTTGTTAGGCAGGAGACCAGCTCAAGCTTTGTCATCACACACACACACAAGGATGACTAAAATGTGTAAAACCAACTACAAGAGGAATGTGCAACAATGTTTCCTCAAAATTCATCTCCTTGGTACCTCTGCCATTGGAGAAATGTCATGTATGGTGCACCGTCGACGATGAGTGCACATACATAGATGATGATCTTGACCTCCTCTACGCGATGGTGGCTCCGGATACGATGAGGTCTCCGGTGATGGGAGGAAGTGGGAGGTGGTTGCTTTAAAGGTTAAGATTTTAGTGGCAACAAAAAGTTATTTTTATATGGTAGAAATCTGGATCCGGATCTTGGTTCAGATCTAAATAGGATTCGACCCGGTCTCATTAAAATAACCATAACTCAAACTCGCGAACTCGAATTTCGATGTCCTTGGACTCGTTGGAAAGGTCTCGATGAGCTCTATGTAATGGACTAGTTATTTTATGCATTTAGAAATTATGAACAGTCTAGATTTAAAAATACAAGGTTTCACATTAACCTTCTGTGGATAAAGGTATATCATAATGGTACGAATAAAGATAATATGGATAACCATGTGTAAGCAAAATATGACATATGTCTGCTATTGTATCCATCTTTAATTAGAATTGTATGCTAATGTAATTTTTCAAGTAACACATATAAGTAACCTTGAAATTCATTAAATGTATCAAGAATAAAGAAGGGAGGTTGTAACTAATATCCCAACCAGATTTGTTTTTTTATTACACTAGAATAGAGGGAAGAATGGAATCACCATTCCTCTGTTGATTCCATTCATGTGTTTGTTAGACCATATAAAGGCGGTAATAACGATTACAATGGAAACCTGATTCTGTCATACATGGGAATAGCCATTCCTAGGTACCCTTTAGAAATTAGGATTCCATTCCTTGCAAATGCTAAGAAATATATTTTTCTTCAATATTTTTAAATTATTATATCATTGCTACAAATATATGGATACCGACATGGATATGAATTTTTTTGGATATTTTTTAGATCCAGACATGGACATGATTTTTTTTGACATGGATATATGGATACCGATATGGATACAAATATATGAGTGCAAAAGGTCTGATAAATTACAAATATATGCATATATGGATACTGACATGAATATGGGATACTTCTTTTCGGATAAGGATACCATTTTCAAAAATTTAAAGGCATGCATATAAATATGGTTAAAAAATATTCTAACGGATACATATACATATATATTAAATATAACTATTATATGGATAAACTATATTAAATATGATTTTTTCTGATACAGATACAAACATGGATATGGGTTTTTATTTTTTAGCGGATATGGATATGTGCAGAGATATTGTAATTATTTTTTCTGATATGAATATATGGATACAGATGCAATTTTCGATTTTTTTGTAAGATATGGATATTAATTATTCTATCAGATACATATGGAGAGATGGATATGTGTTTTTTTGCGGATACTGATATGGACGTTGGTGAGGGTTTTTTTGTGGATATGGATATGGGCATGGAAATGAGTTTTTATTTTTTTTACGGATACATATATAGATACTGATACCATTTTCAGTTTTTTTGTTATTGACATATGTATATTTTAAAGGATACATATAATGACTACAGATACTGATACCATTTTCATTTTTTTAAAATATGGATATCGATATGACAACAAAATATTCTAACGCATAGGGATACTGATATATCAAATATATCAATTATATGGAAAAAATATCGAAATAGTCTTCATTTCAATTTGACCATTGATTTCTTATATGAAATATATCAATTATATGAAAAAAATAAGTTGGAGGATACCGATTATGTTTTCTACTTAATGAAATATATCAAAAGGAAGGTTAATTTCTTTATATTCTTTTCTACTTAACGAAATAATATCAAAAGGAATGTTAATTTCTTTATATTCTTTTCTACTTCAAATAAAAAAAAAAGAAATGTCTCATAATAAATGTTTCAATTCATAATATGAACCAAACAATGGAATGGAAAAATTTATTCCTTTCTATTTTATTATTAGTTACATTCTTATCCCAATTCCATTCCATTATAATTCCTTTCCAATCAAACAAAGGAATCCTATTATAGGATCACTAATTTTTTGTGGGTTTTTTTAGGATTGTTTTCCTCTTCCTTTGCTATATAACCTACTCTCACTTTTGGTGGGTTCTTCTCCCACTTGAACTTTCTTTTCGCTTCCCTGTGCCATAATCGTCACAGGTCGATGGAGGCGATGGATTCTCTTGTCAACATTGGTGCAACCATGAGCGACGTAGAGAATGTTTGGGAGGGGAAGAACGGCAATCAAGACGCTGCAGACGTCTCTAAGGTTGCTGACGGTGGAAGCCCCGATGGAGGAGAGGAGGGGACTCCAAGGGTCAAGAGTTTCGAACCAAGAAGGTTAAGAAGGATTTTCTTCTCTGCTATATTATGGATGGATGGATGGTTATATTATCGATTCTTATTTTGTTGGATGGCAGATACCAGGTCATGATTTACGAGGTAGCATTGCGGAGGAACACAATCGCAATGCTGAAAACTGGGGCGGGGAAGACAATGATCTCGCTAATGCTAATCAGGCACATCGGGAAGGATATTGCCGCCAGCGGGAAGAAGCAGCTCATTCTATTTCTTGCTCCCACCGTCCATCTCGTTCACCAGGTACTGTTCCGCAGTTAGATAATTATATTTTTACTTTTTTTATTTGCGGGAGATTGAGGATGGGAACTCGCCCTACAGCAATATGAGCAGATAACTATACATACAGACTTTGACGTGGGACTTTACCACGGGTCCAAAGGGGTGGATGAATGGACTGCTGAATGTTGGGCGAAAGAGATTTCCAAACACCAGATTATGGTCATGACTCCACAGATATTGCTGGATGCGCTCCGAAATGCTTTTTTATCCTTGAAGATGATACGTTTTATCATATTTGATGAGTGCCATCGGGCCACCGGAAATCATCCATATGCAAGAATAATGAAGGAGTTCTATCACAAGTCAGTGCGTAAACCACGCATCTTTGGAATGACTGCATCACCAGTTACAAGAAAAGGCGTGTCTTCGGTTATAGATTGTGAGAATCAAATGGGTGAACTTGAAAGCATCTTAAATTCTAAGATATACACTTTAGCTGACAACACCGAACTTGAAACACTTGTTCCTTCTGCCAAAGAGAGTAAAAGATATTACGAACCTATGGTGCCCCTTTACGATGGTTTAACAGCACAACTAGAAATTTTGTGGGCCCGGTTTGATAATTCCATTGATCAGCTGCAACAATCATCCAGCAAGAAGTTCAAGGACAGTGAAAATGAACTAATAGTATCAAGAAAAAGATTGTCCAGTTCCTACATGAAGATTTCCAATTGTATAAAAACTCTTGGCCCGTTTTGTGCTCGAGAGGCTGCTAAAGTTTGCTTACAAAATATGCAGGCCCCACATGATATAGTAGGAGGTGGGGATATCAAAGACGGTAATCTACTTTGTCACTCATTCCTGGAAGAAGTTCTGTTTGCTATTGAAAATGTTCTTCCACAAGGTCTTGAGACACTACTCAAAACAGAGCGGGGCTGTTTGGAGGCTGTAGACAAAGGGTACATTTCTCCTAAACTGTACGAGTTGATCCAAATTTTTAAATCATTTGGGACAACAGAGCAAGTGCTTTGCCTAGTTTTTGTGGAAAGAAAAATTGCAGTTAAGGTTATCCAGAAGCTTGTGAAAAATCTCAGTTTTTTATCTCACCTTGAAGCTTCCTATTTAACTGGAGGGAGTTCCTCTGTTGATGCACTTACCCTGAAAATGCAAAGGGACACCCTGGATTTGTTTCGTTGTGGGAAGGTTAACTTGTTGCTGACCACTGATGTGGCTGAGGAGGGGCTTCATATTCCGGATTGTTCTTGTGTCGTACACTTTGATTTGCCAAAAACTATTCGAAGTTATGTCCAGTCTCGTGGGCGAGCCCGGAGAGCTGATTCTCAGTATATCATTATGCTAGAAAAGGGAAATACCCAACAAGAGAATCTTTTATCTCATATCACGCAGAGTGAGATAGCTATGAAGGAAACTGCTGTAAACAGTGATCCTAACACTTCTGTTTCGATTTTTGGCTGCAAGGAAGATGCTTATGTGTATAACATTGAGTCTACCGGAGCAACAGTATCTGCAGATTCCAGCATTACTCTTATTAATAAATATTGTGGTAAGCTGCCTAAAGATAAATATTTTAATCCAGGGCCAGAATTTCTGATTTCTGACCTACATGGTGGTTCTTTCAGATGTAGACTTACTTTACCTCCCAGTGCAGTATTTAGAGTATTGGATGGCCCGATTTGTCAAAATTCTCGCTTAGCAAAGCAGCTTGTATGCCTGGAAGCATGCAAAAAGTTGCATGAAATGGGTGTATTAAATGATTACCTTCTCCCCTTTGGTGATGAACCTGTAAAACCTATTCCGATTGTGAAAGAAGGGGAGAGACATACAGGTGCAGGAACCACAAAAAGGAAGGAATTACACGGCAGTGTTTCCATACATTCATTGGCTGGCTCTTGGGCTCACAGAGATGGAGATGTCATTTTACAAGCATATCACATTAATTTTTCCTGCGATAAAGCTGGTCAAAAATATTCGTCATTTGCTTTATTGTTGGAAGCAAATCTTGATGATGACGTTGGTCACTTGGATTTGGACCTCTTCTTGGTTGACAAGATTGTGAGATCTTCAGTTCGTCCACGTGGTTCCATTATTTTAGATCCTGAAAAGATTGCCAAAGCTAAAGTCTTTCAGCAATTTTTCTTTAATGGACTATTTGGCAAGTTATTCAGTGGATCCAGATCTGCAGGAAAACAGATGGAATTTTTATTTAACTCCAGCAGCTGTCAATCATGGAATAATCGATACATCTACTTGCTTTTACCACTTAGTGGTGATGGATGTGCAGATATGAATATCAACTGGGAAGCTGTTAATGCATGTGTGTCTGTTGTTGGATATCTACAAAGTGTTTATCTACAGACTGCATTTTATTCAGCCCGTAGTATTTTACCTCATGTTCCGAAGTCTTGTTCAATAACGGGAACAACCAATATGCCAGATTCTATTCACCTGGCTAATAAGCTAGTTTCGTTACACGAGCTTGAGTCTATGGTTGTCCTAGCTAAACACACTGGCAAGATTTATACTGTTCTCGGTGTAAAGGTCAATACTTGTGCGCACACACCTTTTGAAGACAATTCTAGCGACTTCTCAACCTATATCGATTACTTTGATAAGAAATATGGAATTGGTCTCCAGCATCCTTGTCAGCCCTTATTACTATTAAAGCATAGTCATAATCCACATAATCTTCTCTCGTCAAAGGCTAGATATGAGGGTTCATTACAAAGCTCTAAGGTCATTAGTAGAAAGCCACAAACTCATGCTCACATGCCTCCAGAACTTTTAGTTCCTGTTGATGTGGCAGTAGATGTTCTAAAATCATTCTACTTGTTTCCTTCTTTGATGCACCGCCTTGAGTCATTGATGTTAGCCACCCAACTTCGGCATGAGATTCCTGTTACCCACTGCAACGTGCCCAGTATTCTGATTCTTGAGGCCTTGACCACACTGAGATGCTGCGAGGATTTCTCATTGGAGCGTTTGGAACTTTTGGGTGATTCCGTGCTTAAATATGCAGTTAGTAGTGCTTTGTTTCTCAAATTCCCCAATAATCATGAAGGGCAATTATCTGCTTCCAGATCGCATGCTGTTTGCAATGCCACCCTCCATAAGTTGGGAATTGATCGCAATATACAGGGTTATGTGCGTGATGCTGCTTTTGAACCACGTCGTTGGGTTGCACCTGGACAGATTTCATTATATCCTGTCTGCTGTAAATGTGAGGTGAAGGGATCTGAAAATCCACTTAACATCAAGTTTGTAACTGAAGAAAAGTCGATTGTAATAGGCAAGGCTTGTGACAGTGGGCATAGATGGATATGCTCAAAAACTATTTCTGATAGTGTTGAGGCTCTGATTGGTGCATATTATGTTGGAGGTGGGTTGAGGGCTGCACTTTCACTCATGACTTGGCTGGGAATGGATGTTGAGTTTGATATGTCATTGCTTGAAGAAAATATAAGAGTTGCTTCTTTGCGGTCATATCTTCCCAAAATTGATGAAATTGAAGCATTGGAATCTAAGCTCAGTTACTCTTTCAATACGAAGGGGCTTTTATTGGAAGCAACCACTCATGCTTCTTATCAGGGTTTGGTTTCCTACTGTTACCAACGTCTTGAATTCCTTGGTGATGCAGTTCTTGACCTTCTGATTACACACCATCTTTTTAAATGCTATCCAGATACCGACCCAGGAGAGTTGACTGATCTGCGGTCAGCATCTGTTTGTAATGAAAATTTTGCTAAAGTTGCTGTCAAGCATAAACTCCACTGTTATCTTCAGCATGGTTCTGCATTTCTTCTGGAACAAATAAGTGATTTTGTTAAGAGCTTTGGGGAATCTCTTGCGAGTGATAGCTTGGGCAAAGCAAACAGTTCAGCAACGTCTCCAAAAGCTCTTGGAGATCTTGTGGAAAGTATTGCAGGAGCAATGCTGATTGATACCGAATTCAATTTTGATCTGGTCTGGCAAAAATTTGAAGTTTTGCTTTCTCCCTTCCCAACTCCTCAGGACCTTGAGCTGCCTCCTTTTCGGAAGTTGAATGAGATGTGCAGTCACCTTGGCTACTTTTTGAATGTAAATTGCACCAGTGACGGAGAAAAAATAGTTGCTAAGCTAAGTGTACAGCTTGAGGATGCTTTTTTAGAAGGAAACGGGCGTGAGAATTGCAGTAGAGCTGCAAAGGGGCAGGCTGCAGCACTTCTACTTGCGAAAATGGAGGACAGAGGGCTTTCACATTCTAGGTATCCAATGAAAAGGAAACAAGAATCACTACCTGCTAAGGATACATCAAGTGATATTTTGGTTCATGAGAACCCAACCTGTGGTAATTATGACCTGAGCAGAGTAGTTAACAAAAGACAAAAGACATTTGGTGCTGATGTGTCTGAGCAAACATTAATATCTCAGTGCACGGGTGTGATAGCTTCCGATTCTGGCAGATCTGTGGTTTTCGATAATCTAGCTCTTGGTTCTGGTTCATCTGATCTAACATTAACAGCTAAATCTGTGGCTGGAAGTGCTTCAGATTCGTACAGACCCGAGGTTTTGGATAATGAATCTTCAGTCCCAGTCTTGTCTGTTAAGATGCAGAAAGGTGGGCCAAGAACCACACTTTATGAACTTTGTAGGAAATTACAATGGCCCATGCCCAGTTTTCAAGCTACAGAAGTCTCGAGCAATGTTGGTTCTGGTCTTGGGGCGACTGAAATAAAAAAAGGCATCAACAGATTCAAGTCAAAGATAACTCTTTGCATACCAAATGTCTCTTCTATAGAACTCACCGGGGAGGAGCGCTTCGATAAGAAAAGTTCCAATGACTCTGCAGCACTTGTCATACTCTACGAACTCCAGAAATTGGGCAGATGCCGCATCAACGAGTTATGATGAGTATGTTTAAAGTTATTGTTGAGATTCTTATATCTCGTGGTCTTTATTTATATTTGTTTATCTTTCAGTTTATCTTATGTAATTTTTGCCATAGAGCTTTTCTCCTATATAAGAGAGCTCTAGGGATTCGTGAAATACAACTTCATTTTTCCTTTTCACATGGTATCAGAGCGATGATCCTAGACCGGAGCCTGTGCCCTAGAGCCCTACACCCCACCAAACCCTACCACACAACCCACGCGTCTGCACCGCCCACGTGCCTGCGCCGCCGTCCTCGCCGCCCATGCGCCTGAGCCTCCGCCGTTCCTGCGCAGTCGGCGTCGCCTGCGTGTCACCACGCGCAGTCCGTGTATCGTTGCGCGCCTCCAGCGCCGCCTGCGCGCCTTGCGAGCCGCCAACGTGCTCCTGTCGGTGTCGCACCACGTGCGTTGCCCATATGCCGCTGCCCATGAGGATCGTGTGGTCCCTGCCCTTGCATCGCTAGTAGAGATTCGACACCGTGTATTCGGTACTTAGGGTGTGACATGAATATCTAAAACACCCTAGTTACCCAAAGGAATCTCCAGAAGAATGGAAGATGTTGTGGTATGAGTCTACACCCACAACCATCTTCCTGTATGTCGGTGTAGACACAAGTCTTTCTTGTTACTGACCCAGTCTTGGAGATAGTTGTCATCATGTCTGACAACAAAGCAGAAGTCCCATCCTTGGATGCCTTCAAAGGTCCAACACCCATCGTCAAAATGAATGGAACCAATTATGAACTGTGGGCCATGCAGTTCATGAGTTTAATGCAATGCAATGGCAAGAAGTACATCCTCACAATAGAGGAGCCACGTGACAAGACTGGGACAGATGCCTCATGGAAGGCAGATGATGCATATGCACGCCTGTGGCTATCCGGGACCGTGTCCATGGAGATAACTAATGATATCTCGAGTCAGCCTACTGCAAAGGCTATGTGGGATATTCTCGCCGCTACATACTCTCCGACGAAGAATGAGTCGAAGATATTGCAGCTCCAGCATGATATCTTCACATTGAAGCAGAATGGTCGCCCCCTTCATACCCTCTATACTTCTTTGAGGGGTATGTTTGAGAAGTTACATGGATACATTCCCTTGACTGCTATACTAGAGCAACTCAAGGCATACGGAGACTCTGTGACGACTGGGGTCTTTCTAGCAGCCCTTGACCCTGAGTATGACGCAGCTCGTGCTCAGATCCTTACTTATACTACCATACCTCCGATGGAGGAAGCATTCTATCTATATCCTCTGATAGTACTTTACAGTCTCAGACATCTTCAGCTATGGCGATGTCACGTGGTAGAGGAAGCCCTACACCATATCGTGTTTGGGGAGGCCCTAGCCAGGGCAGAGGAGGGGGTGGTCGACCCCGTCAGCCGTATACCTACTGCCACAGACCAAGCCATTCTGAGGAAACCTGCTTTTCTACGCACGAGTTTCCCGCTTCAGCTCGAGTTGCAGAGCAGACACAACAGGCTGGGAGTCCATCACCTGCATGCTGCATCTGACCAGAGATTTGACGAGCTTGTGGCGCGACTAAGGGAGATTATGCCTGTTACTTCTGGATCAACCAGCTCTCCTTCATGATCCTCAGAGGTAGCTGCCTCAGCATCAACATCTACGTCAGGTATAGAATATGCATTTACTAGTTGTTACAGGGCAGACTTGTCAGAATGGATCATGGATTATGGAGCATCCCATCATATCTGTGGTGATAGAGGCCAGTTTAGTGTTTTTCGTCCGACTCAGCCTGGACGATCGGTTGTGATAGCAGATGGGACACACTCCTCCATTACTGGTCAGGGGAAGGTGCAGTTGTCTCCCGCACCGAGGCTTCAAAATGTTCTTTATGCTCCTGAATTTTCTATGAATTTATTATCAATTAGTCAAATCACCAAAGATTTACATTGTCGTGCCATATTTGATCCATCTGCTCTTGTGTTTCAGGATATACTCACCGGCAGGGTGATTGAAGCTGGCCGTGAGCAAGGGGGTCTCTACAGACTAGTGCAGTCTCCATATGCTGGTGCCTCTTCTCTTCGCACCGGATCTGTTTCTCCATATATGTGGTATATTCCTCTGCAAGGGCTGAGTTACGTTCTTCCACAGATTTCTCCTTTTTCAGTGCGAGGCCTGCCAGCTTGGGAAGCATCATCGGTCCACTTTCAAGAGTCGTCAGGGTCGAAGTAGTCACAGTCTGTTTGAGTAGCTCCATTTTGATTATTTGGGGTCCCAGTCGTGTCCCAGATCATCAGGGACACAGGTTTTATCTCGTTGCCGCTGACGATTTTTCGAGATTGTCTTGGGTCTTTCTTCTTAAGAATAAGTCTGATGCTGGTCCTGTTATTCAATCCTTTATTAATGAAATAAGGAACATTTTTTTTGCAAAAGTTAAGTTTATACGTTCTGATAATGCACTAATTTTGCAGTACTCAGCTTCTCAATTCCTTAGGTCTCATGGTATTGTGCATCAGACGTCTTGTGCATATACTTCCCAACATAATGGGGTGGCTGAACGAAAACACCGCCATCTTTTGGACGTTACTAGAACTCTTTTGATTCAGAGTCGTGCCCATCATTCATACTGGGGGATGCTGTTCTAAATGCTTGCTATCTGGTAAATCGTATGCCCTCTTCGGTGCTGGGGGAGAAGATCCCGTTGTTGATTGTGTTTCCTGAGACGGATCTTTTCTCGCTCAGGCCTCGTGTTTTCGATTTAGTAGCTTTTGTTTATCAAATGTCTCCTGGTCTTGACAAGCTCTCTCCCAGAGCTGTCAAATGTGTGTTTGTTGTATTCCAAGATCCAAAAGGGATATCGTTGCTTTGACCCTGTTCGACGAAGGTACTACGTCAGTGCAGATGTCACCTTTTTTGAGTCCATTATGTATTTTTCTCCCACAGGTGACAGACTTATTCCTTCAAAGGATGGAGAAGAGGTCTATATGCCTCTTCCTCCTTCACTACCACGTTCTCCTCCACTGCCACCTCCACCACCACCTCCACCGTCTCCTACTTTCTTTCCACATGTTTACCAGCGACAACCCCATGCTCATGTGCCTACTCCATCATCCATCACGTCGAAGGTATGTACTGAACATTTGAGTTCTTCTAATGACACTGGTGATTTGCATTTACAGACTGAGGTACAGGATGCCGTGGATACCATATCTTCTACAAGTACTGAGAATCTGGACATACCTATTGCTCTACGGAGGCAGAAGCGGGTTTGTACTATGCATCCTCTTGCTTCACATGTTTCCTTGGATCGTCTTTCCAAGGATTTTCAGAGGTTTGTTGTGGGGCTTTCTTCTGTGGAAATACCACAGAATTATCAGGAAGCGTTGTAGAGTAGCCATTGGCGTCTCGCTATAGAGGAGGAGATGGCAGTTTTACAATCTTGTGGCACATAGAGCATTGTAAAGGCTCTACCAGGTGCGTCTATGGTTGGCAGCAAGTGGGTGTTTACTGTGAAATACTAAACGGATGGCACTGTGGATAGATATAAGGCCAAGTTGGTTGCTCGAGGGTTCATCCAAACCTATGGGGTGGATTACTAGGCCACCTTTTCTCATGTTGCGCGCCACTTTACACTACTAATTCTTGTTGCTATTGCTGTGGTACGTGACTGACCGCTTTTCCAATTAGATGTAACGAATGTGTTCTTGTATCGTGACCTGCAAGAGGAGGTTTACATGCACTAGTCACCAAGGTTTGCTACTGAGGGGGAGTCCAGTAAGGTGTACCGTGTTCATAAGGCCATATATAGTCCTAAGTAGAGTCCGAGAGCTTGGTTTCAGAAGCTCTCAGAGTTGATTGAACTTAAGGGGTTCGTCCGATCCACTGCAGATCATTTTCTTTTTATTAAGAGAACTCAGAGAGGTACAATTGTTGTTCTGGTGTATGTTGATGACATCATTGTTAGTGATAGTGATGAACATGGCATTCAGGCAGCTAAGGATTTCCTTGGACAACCGTTTGTGACCAAGGACCTTGGTACACTACGGTACTTCCTTGGCTTAGAGTTTGCACGTAATCAACAGGTATGGTTATGACGCAAAGGAAGTATGTCACTGATCTTCTATCTGAGACAGGCATGATAGATGCAGACCTGCTACCACACCAATGGATCCTAACGCTAGGCTCTATGATGATGACTTTGAAGAGGTGGATAGGAGACGTTACAGAGAGCTGGTCGGAAAGTTGTTATATGTTACTATTACCAGGCCTGATATATCATTTGTTGTGAGCAGAGTCAGCCAGTTTATTGAGCAACCCAGACATGCTCACATGGATGCACTGTGCATGATTTTGAGATACCTGATATCTTCTCCAGGGGCAGGTCTTCTTTTCAGAAGAGATACATCTCTCACAGTTACTGGATGTGTAGATGCGGATTATGCTGGGTGTCCCAAGGATAGGGAATCTACCTCAGGTTTCACTGTATTTGTTGGTAGCTCACTGGTCTCATGGCGAAGTAAGAAACATGCAGTTATTGCTCGATCCAGTGCTGAATCAGAATACAGGGCTATGGCCCAAGGGTGTATATAAATGATGTGGGTTAAATCCATTCTGACTGACCTAACTATTGAGGTGCCCCTTCCTATGCACTTCAAATGTGATAATCAAGCGACACTGTTCATTGCTAACAATCCAGCCTTTTATGAGAGAACAAAGCACATTGAGGTAGATTGTCATTACACTCGTGACTTGATCCAGAAGGGGCTGATCTCCACTACTCACGTTGCTTCAGGTGATCAGATTGCAGACATGTTTACCAAAGCTCTAACGAGGGGTCCTTTTCATCGTTGTTGTTCCAAGCTGAGCATGATAGACATATATGCTCCAGCTTGAGGGGGAGTGTTGATATTCTTATATTTCGTGGTCTTTATTTATATTTGTTTATCTTTCAGTTTATCTTATGTAATTTTTCCCATAGAGCTTTTCTCCTATATAAGGGAGCTCTAGGGCTTCGTGAAATACAACTTCATTTTTCCCTTTCACAGTTATGATGGTGCCTTCATCGTTTTTTACATGGTGTCTCCATTGTGTTTCCCACCTTAAATCAATCAAATGCTCTTTTATGTTACTAACTTGTTTGTGGGAAGTCAGCTGAACGTATGGGTAGTTGTTGTGTAGATACACATCTTGAAACAATCGTGCTTTTTGGAGATGGAAACTGCTTGCTGTACACAATTGGATGCTCCCGCCAGTGGGTCATGAAAACTCATATTTTTTAGTCAATGGTGAATCATTTTCTCAAGGTTGTAGAAATGGCTCCAGATCTTGCCTAGATGTATGTTGTCAGAATGGCCGTTATCTGTGGCAGTGCCATATATCCTATTATATAAGAGTCTCTATTTTTCTTTAATATGTGACCAGTCTTGCAGTTGGCTGTTGCATATTAAACAGTAGATGCAATATACTAGAGAATCAGTTTTGGAAGAAGATACCTTCAGTGCCTGAAAAAACTTATAATCGTGGAACAATAGAAGAAATTTTAGGTACACAACTATTTGGGTTTATGCAACAAGATTACGGATCAAGGTGAGATTTAAACACTACTAACTCAAAACTCAACAGAAGCTTTGCACAAAAATACATCTTCCTAGGAATTAATATTTTTATCTTTGACTGGAAGGAGCATGTATCCTGACATTACGATAAAGGTGCGATTTAAAAGTTACTTAAACATTAACAGACTGCTCCAGTTTTGAAAATAAATGCATCTCCCTAGGAGTTTAGATCTTAATCTTTGATTGAAAGGAGAATGAATCCTGATATTTTTATTATGATGAGTTGCATTATACTAGATTAAATGGCTGGAGCTGAATTTCAGATACTTCTTGAAGCGTTAAAAGTGATATTCGTCAAATATCTAGAAGTAATGCATGTATTGAAGCAAATGTCTAAACTTTCATATTCATATTGTATTATTTTTGATGTAACGAGACCCGGGTCTAGAATCATAACAACAACAAAGCCTTTTTCTACATTAAGTAGGGTCGGTTACATGGATTCTTTGCCTCCATTCATATCTATCTTGGGTCATTCTCGGGCTTAGATCCAAAAAACTAAGATCCTTTAGCACAGTCTCATTAACATTTCTTGGGCCTTCCTTACCCTCTCTTAGCCGGTTCAACATCCCAAAACTCGCATCTCCTCACCGGTGCATCAGCTGACCTCCTTTGCAAATGACCAAACCATCTTATGCTATTTTCCTGCATCTTATCCTTGATCAGAGCTACACCAACTTTCCTTCTGATTGCATCATTCCGAACCCGATCTTTATGTGTGTCCATACATTCACCTTAGCATTTTCATTTCTACTACTACCATTCTCTGCGCTGTTTACGGTCCATAGACCAACATTCAGATCCATAGAGCATAGCAGGTCTCGCGGCTGCTTTGTAAAACTTTCCTTTGATTTTCAAAGGAATTTTCTTATAACTGAGAACAATAGATACTCCTCTCCACTTTAGCCAACCTGCATTTATTTTATTAGTAACATCTCCATCAATTTCCCCATCATGTTGCAAAATAGATCCCAAGCATCTAAAAGAATCTCTCTTCTGAATATAATCACCAATCTTCACCTCGATTCCTTCACCATTTCTTCCATCAAAAGTGCACTCTAAGGTTCAGGAAAACGGTATGCGTATGCGTTCGGACATGCCACCAAATACTGAATAAGCGGTATACGGGGGCATATGCAGGGTATATGCGGTTCTATGCGGTTTTGTAATTTTTAATTGAAAAATAAATAAATATCTATGAATAACATTTATGTATATAAGTGGAGTTAAAGAAGATCTATGAAAAATGGTTCATGTTAGATGGTTGAGTATATGCTTTTAATTGCCTAAATTTAATCACAAAAAAATGTAACCATAAAAAATTCACATATTAGATGATACATAATAACAAATCTTCATTACACATACATGCACCACATGAGCAAAACCTCAATATGCATATGTTAAAATATTTGATGATACATTACATATACACATGAAAACAATACACGAGGTAAACATAAAACATTGCATATATATAATGGTATAATGCATTGCAATTGTATACAAATGCATGTCATATTCTTACAATTGAATGGACGAAGAGGTAAATCTACAGAATTAAGCACTTGAATGAGAGGATTGGGAAGTTGAAGATGCTGGAGCAGTATGTAGGGCATATGCGGGATATGCAGGGCATATGCGGGAAGGGTGCATAATGAACCTATTCATGAAATCGGTTCGGTGTGCATGCCGCACGGGCATATGCGACCGCATATGCGGCGGTCGATTTCATGAACATTGGTGCACTCCATATATTCATTCTTAACCCTATACGGAATCCTTTAGTCTCCAATGCATATCTCCAGACCTCAAACTTCTCATTTACTCAATCTCTAGTCTCATTAATCAACACAATATCATCAACAAATAACATACACCAAGGTATCTCATCCTGAATGTGACTTGTCAACTCGTCCATAATCAAAGTAAAAAGGAATGGACTCAAAGCTGAATTTTGACGCAGACCAATGTTGATGTCAAAATAGTCAGTCTTCCCAGCCTGTATCCTTACACAAGGTGAAGCTCTATTATACATATCTTTTAGGAAATTA
The DNA here is from genome assembly GCA_037367405.1 of Ottelia alismoides. Classification (NCBI taxonomy): domain Eukaryota; kingdom Viridiplantae; phylum Streptophyta; class Magnoliopsida; order Alismatales; family Hydrocharitaceae; genus Ottelia; species Ottelia alismoides. The sequence goes on along the minus strand of JAZKJV010002011.1, from coordinate 44,861 downwards.
ATGTTTAGAACACGTACTTGTCTCTTCTCCAAAACTCTCCAGAATATCCCATGTGGGACAGAATCACAAGCCTTCTCCAAATCAATAAAAATCATATGGAGGTTCTTCCTTTTAGCTATATAAACCACCATTGTTCTCCTCAACAAGTGGATGGCTTCAATAGTTGAGTGACCTGGCAGAAATCCGAATTGGTTTTCTTTTACTTTAAAAACCTCCATCAACCTTCTTTCGATCACCCATTCCCAAATTTTCATAGTATGACCCATCATCTTGATACCTCTGTAATTTGAACATTTTTGAATGTCTCATTTGTTCTTATAAAGAGGCACCACGATGCTTCTCCTCTAATCTTTAGGCATTTTCTTGCTTTGCCAAATAGCAATGAATAAATTTGTAAGCCAAGTCAAACCACGCTCACCTAAAACTTTCCAAACTTCTATAGAAATGTCATCATGTCCTGCACCTTTCCCATGAGTCTAGAATCATAACATTTAAAGAAAATTTGGAATGAGAACTTTGTATACATTCTGATTCATGGGGAAAGAAAGCCGAAATCAAGTTTTTACATTAGATTCTTGTCACTTGCAAATCCAATTGCATTTCCCCATTGAGTAGCAGAAATTAATGTTAGGATAACAACAAGAGGTGGGCTTCTATAGCTTAAAAGGTATATATCATCATCTCACTTTTACAATCGGAGAAGGATGGCTTTAATATCGGTGAGAGGTACAGAGTGGTCCTAACACCCCCTCAAATTGAAGGACATGTGGACAATTGATGTTTGTTATTAATAAGAGATACATAGTCATAACAAGAAGGGCTTTGGTGAAAGCATCGACAAGTTGATCTTTGGAGTTGATGAAGGAGACCTTGATGTTTTGTTTGAGGACCTCTTATCAAACAACATGATAGGTTATTTCAACATGATTAATTCGATCATGAAAAACGAGTTTCAAGGTCAGGTATGTAGCATATTGATAAATCCATGATTTATCATCGTAACTCTTATTTATTATCACTCTTACTTAAATTATTCAATAGAATCTAACCCTAATTTGCTGATTTAAATAACTAACCTTAAATCCTAATTATTGTATATAAATAACTCTATTATTTATAGCTCGTTCATAGCTCGTCCACCAGCCCATTGACGGCAACACCACAGAGGATAGCACAATGGTGGAGGCATTTTGAGGGAAGAAAGATGCGGGAGCGAGGCGAGGTCGAGGGCGAGGGCGACCCAGGTGAGGGCGGGGGCGACCTAGGCGGCTGGCAGCTGGTGGTGGGTCGAAGATCTTCCCGGCGAGGGTCGGGTCCGCGGAAGCCGGATGCTTCGCTTCGAGGATCTCTTTTCGACCGAGGGTGCTTTCGGTGTGGCAGCCTGGATCATTGGGCACGGGCTTGTAGGGAACCTCTTCGCTGCTTCGCTTGTCGCCGGTTTGGACACTTGCGGCGAAGTTGTCCGGGAGCTGGGCCGTAGCCGGCTGTGCTGGTTGCTGAGGGAGGCGGGGTGGGGGCGCTGTTCATGGCGACCTCCGATGTAGGGCACGTCTCTCGGGTGAGCTTCAAGGGTGATGTGGTGAGTTTATCTCCCTGGAGGGCCTTGGCGAGGGGACTCCTTCCATCCGAGGTGCGGGCGCTGTTGCGGGGCTCGACGATGAGGGCTTTACAGCTGAGGTGGCGTGTCCCTAGGGATGTTGATGTTGCCGTCAAGCCGGCGCTGGTGACGAAGGTCGTAGTGAGCCTAAAAAAAAAGGTCGTAGTGAGGGGGGTCCCCTTGAGGGCCAGATCGAGAAAGGCCATCTCTCGATTGCTGACGGGTGCGGTCGACGTTCTCGCCGTCGAGAGCTCGGGCTGCCAGCCGGGGCAGGGCTTGGACATTGCTCTTCGGGTCCGGCCGGTAGGGGCTGACGTGCTTGGGTGGTGGGAGGGGTCTTTGGATGGCAAGCGGTTGATGCTCGAGTTGCTAGATGCTGGCGCTGGGAAGGCTAAGTCGGCAGAGCAACAGTGGCGGTGGGATGTTCCGGCGATGCAGGTGGAACCTCTAGATTGCGACGATGGTCACATGGACGGTGGACGGTCGCTGGGCGGGCCGGTTCAGTTCCCAGAAAAGACGCTGATTTCGGTGGGCTGCGCGATTTCAGCTGGTGCATAACCCCCGAGGGAGAGGATACGGTTCGGCACGATCTCCGGGGTTGGGAGACCGAGGCAGGATTTGCCTTCCCTGCCTTGGCGTGTTGCGGAAGGGGCGACTGTGGTTGCAAAAGTCGGTGGGGCCCGCTTCGGAGGGGCTCGACTCGGTTGTGATCACTCGGATCCTGTGATTCTGCGGGTCGATGATGCTGGGACTTTGTCGGGTTGCCGGGTTGAGATGGCTGATCCGTTTGATGCTGACCGGCAAACTCCGTTGGCAGGCTTTCGGACTGGTTCGAGTCCTTCAGAACTCCTGGCGGGTCCGGACCCGGGTGCTGTCACTTCTTCTTGCGACGGCTGGTTTGTTTCGACGCGGGGGATCCGCCTGGTTCCTGAGATGGCGGAGGCGGGAGGTGGACCTGCCGGCACGGTGCCGCGACTCAATTGGCTGGGCTCTTCGGGCGGAGCGAGGAGTGGTGCGCGACTGGAGGTCTCGGTTGGGGGCGGGTCTGCTAGATCTGGGGCAGAGGTGGGGCTGTCGATGGCGGAGGTGGGGCTTCCGGCTGGAGTGGGGGAGCACGGATGTCCTCCGGGCGCAGGGGCGGTGATCTTTGAAGCTGAGGCCATGGGGGGCTCTCCGGGGTTGTTGCGGGTGTCCCCTGCTGGTGCTGGGGGGGGGGGGGCTCGACCTTGGCTTTCTTGGAGGAGGTGGGGGGCTTGCGACAGGGACGATTTGGGGTGGCCTTTGAGAGGGGGAGAGGGGTGCGGAAGGGGTCTGGGAGGGGTGCGAGGGCTGCACTCCGGGCAGCCTTGGCTGCAGATTCGCCGTTGAAGGCTGACTCTCAGGGTTCTCTTGCCGATGTGCCTGTGCGAAACAGGTTTGCCGCATTAGATAGAGGCTTGGTTCGAAGGTTGGGGGTCATTCCCCCGCAGAAGAAGGCGGTTCAGGTGTCTCTATGAAGATGCTCTCTTTGAATGTTAGGGGATTGGGCCGTCCCGATAAGAGGCTTGGGGTGGTGAACCTGGTGAGAGAGGTGGCAACAGACATTGTCCTGCTTCAGGAGACAAAGTTATAGGTATTAGATGATTCTTTGCGTCGGGAGCTCAGTAGTGGAGGTGTCTTCGAGCTGGTAGCGGCTGGGGCTGATGGAGCGTCGGTGGGTATCATTTCTGGGTGGCGTGCTGATTCCTTCGACTTGCTGAGGTCCCATGTGTCCGTGTTCGCGCTTACGATTCATCTGCGCCGGAGAGCTGATGGATGTTGCTTTTTTGTCACAAATATATATGGCCCTTGTAGGCGGGAGGGTCGTACTTTGGCGACGGATTTGGCAAGCGTCGCGCAGGAGGTGGGAGACGCGGTTTGGCTCGTTGGTGGTGACCTGAACATCACCTTGCTTCCGAGTGACAGGCCGGGGGATGCCGGGGGTGCTGACTTGGGATCCAAGGAGTTCAGGGAGGTAGCTAATTCTCTGGGGCTATCTATAGTGGATGCGGCTGGGTGCAAATTCACTTGGAGGAATTCGAGATCAAGGTCCAGACTTGACAGGTTTCTGATGTCCGTTGAGGCGGGGGAGGCCTTCCCATTGGCGAGGGTGTGGGCGCTTCCGAGGATGCTTTCGGATCACACTCCCATTCTCTGGAGCTCCGGTGAGGTCTGGCAGAGTCGCTACTTTTTCCGGTTCGAGAAGAATTGGCTGCTGGAGGATGGCTTCCGGGATTTGGTCACTGGGCACTGGCAGAACTTCGTGGGGGAAGGGTCGGCGGTGTCGCGCTTCGCGGCAAAGCTGGCATCCCTTAGGCGGGAGCTGATGTCCTTTGGGAAGGAGGTCACGCGGTGGCGAAGAGAGGTCAAGTCAGAGACTGAGGCGGGGATTAGCAGGTTAGATGGGTAGGAGGATGAGCGGGGGTTGTCGCCGGCCGAGGTGGAGGAGCGGGCCGCGTGGCTGGAGGCCGTGTACCTGGAGGACAGGAAAGAGGAGGTCCACTGGCGGCAGAGATCGAGGCAGAAATGGCTAAGGGAAGGTGACACGAACATGCGTTTTTTTCACTCTGTGGCGTCAGGGAGAAGGAGAAGGAGCTTCCTGCATGAGTTGGAGGTGGGAGGGCGATCGGTGTCGGTCGAGAAGAACATTGGGTCTGCATTGCGGGAGCACTTTGTGAGGGTCTCCAGGAAGGCGAGGAGGGAAGACGGTTGGGGTTGGACTGGTTTGGGGGCTGGATCTTTATCTGAAGCGCAGTCTGAGATGTTGGTGGCCGCCTTTTCTGAAGAGGAGGTCCGCAGAGCGGTTTGGGATCTGAATGGGGACGGGGCTCCTGGTCCTTATGGCTTCTCCATTTTGTTTTACCGAGAGTTCTGGGAGCTGCTGAAGGGAGATATTATGGAGGTTTTGGATGAGTTCAGGCACGCCAAACGAGGCTTTGAGAAAGTGAACAGGGCCTTGATATTTCTGCTGCCCAAGAAGGAGAATCTGGTGGATGTTGGAGACTTCCGGCCTATCTCTATATCGAATGGCATTTATCTCATTGTGTCCAAGATGCTAGCGAGCAGGCTCAGAACGGTCTTGGATTATGTGGTTTTACCTGCCCAATCCGCGTTTATTCTTGGTAGGTACATGACGGATGGGATCGTGGCCGCGTCAGAGGCTTGCCTTGAGTGGAAGAGGTCGGCAACGAAAGGTGCCGTTTGGAAGATCGACTACGCCTAGGCCTACGATAGTGCCAGTTGGAAGTTTCTTTGGTCATCGATGCAGAGAAGGGGGTTTCCAGAGGAATGGATTGGCTGGATCAAGAGGTGTCTCACTACTTGTTCGTGTGCAGTGTTGGTTAACGGAAGGTCGGAGGGTGGGTGGTTCCAGCCGCAGATGGGGGTGCGTCAGGGTTGCCCACTTGCTCCCTTACTGTTTGTGCTTGTCGCGGACTGTTTGGTCGTCTTGTTTCAGCGGGCGGTTGAGGAGAGATGGTGTGAGGGCTTCAGGTTTAGGGATATCTCCATCCCGGTGTTGCAGTATGATGATGACACGCTGATTTTTCTGGGCGGGTCAGAGGAGCAGAATCACAATGCAATCACTTTGGTTGACCTGTTCGGGTGCTTGTCCGGTTTGAAGATCAATAGGCAGAAGTCGGCGCTGGTTCCGCTCGCGATGGATGACATGGAGTGCAACAGGCTCACGGAGTGGGCGGGATGCCCCCGGTGACACTTGCCGATAACTATCTGGGGCTACCTCTTGTTGCGGGCAGATTGAGAAAGTCAGATTGGGACTGTGTGGTGCGGAGGTTGGAAGAGCGCCTCGAGGTCTGGAAGGCGACCACTCTATCCAAGGGTGGGAAGCTTACCCTATTGAAGCATGTTCTGTCCGCCATTCCGGTGTTTTTCTACTCCACGAGACTGATGCATGTTGGGGTGAGAAGAAAGGTAGAGGCTCTGATGAAAGCTTTCTTCTGGTCGGATGGCAGGCAAACGGGGAATGGGTTCCACCTGGTCGCCTGGAAGGACGTTACGGTGCCTGTCTCGGAGGGGGGGCTTGGTATTAGAGATGTGGAGCTGATTAACAAAGCTTTACTTTCGAAGTGGGCGGTACAGCTATGGGGCAAGTCCGATTCTTTGGTCTTACGCCTGCTGAGATCGATCTATGGTGTCGCTGGGGATTTGGTGGCTCAGAGGATACATCACGAGTCTCCCTTGTGGTTGGGTATTCGTGCAGTGCTTCCTGGGCTTGCGCACTTCCTCCGCCCTAGTTTGGGGAATGTCCGCTTCCATTTCTGGCAGGATGATTGGACTGGGAGGGGGTGCTGGCCACCCGTTTCCCTAGGCTGGTGGCCTTTGCTGCAGACAAGGGGGTGCGTGTGGTTGAGGTGGCTGATTCGGAATCGTGGGCTCCGAGGTTTCATTCCGATCTCTTGGATCAGAGGGTGGAGGACTTTCTGCGGCTACTATCCGAGCTTCCCTCGGTTGGGAGATGTCTGGTGACCCTGACCGCTTCGTCTGGGCTGATGGTAAGTTCTCGGTGAAGTTGGCGTACCGGAAGTTGAGAGCTAGAACAATGGTAATTGATGAAGATCTTCGCGCGAACATGAAACTTATTTGGGCGGCAAAGATTCCTACTCGGGTCAAAGTCTTCCTTTGGTGCCTTAGGAGAAACCGCCTGTGTGATAAGGTGAGGAGGGGGAGGATTCTGGGTATGGCGGATCTGCAGTGTGACAGATGCGAGGAGGGGGGGGAGGACGCGGACCACATCTTCTTCGGTTGCAGGACATCGGCACAGGTTTGGGATGCTGCGGGGATTTCTTGGGTCCAGACTTCCGGCCTGGGTCCTTTCTGGAGGTCTATCCGTTCGGTGGGGCTTGGGTCCTCTGGGGATGTGTCCAGGCCCTTCGCCGTGTTATGGGCTATCTGGCTTTGCAGGAATGATCGTATTTTCAAGGGGCAGCGATTTTATTGGGAAAATGTAATCACACATTGTAATGCTCTCTACAATTTCTGGATCTCTAACTGATGTACCTTTTGTTTCTTAATGAATTTTGGTGTGGTGACTCCCGCCTTGGGAGGGCTCCCCCTTCTTTTCTAGTCAAAAAAATAAATAACTCTATTAATGGGACTTCATTTCTGTGTTTTCTTAAATATAAAAAATCACATAAAAATTAGATTAATGTTGTAAATATTTGTTTTGACATTAAATATACATTAAAAAAATATAAAATCACAAAAGAAATTAAAATAAGTATCTAATTCATTAAAAACGCTTACAAAAATATATTTATGTATAAATGACCTATTTTGACTTTGCGTTCAGCGTAAAACTTGTAGATTTCAAAAAGATCTACAACTTTCATGTTCATTGTTCAACACCCCTTTTGATTTAAAGCTTCTAACTATTTTATTTTTATTTTACTAACATTTTATATTTTCTTTCAATTTTTATTGGGCCACATGGCACCACCAGCTCCAGCCATGTGGCCTGGCCCTTTGTCTCTCCCCGCTCCACTTCCCACTTGTCAGATCCATTTGATGGATCTAATCTCCACCCTTGATCAACGCCTCTCTCATAGCCCTCTGATTAGATCCAATCAGATGCATCAGAGCCGCTTGTACCCGCCTACTCCGCGGTCTTTGGATCTCCAGATCCCATGGCCCCGATCCGTCTTCCTCCTCTGTAACTACTCCCCGCCTGACGTCGCGCCTAGCCGACTGCCCACCTTCTCCCATTTTATCCAAATACTCCACACTTCCTCTTCCCTCGCTGACCACTCCCCGACATTGGCCGATCACCCCCTTCCACGCAGTTTCCTAAAGCCCCCATGATCCATCTCCTAGGGAAACCGCAAGGCGGTTGAAGTCCTATCTTCTCATCTCCTGTAACCGTCGGGTCTCACTTCATATCCTCCATCCTCGACCATTTTGGCGAGGATCCACGCTTCATGAGAGGTTCCTCCTAGTCGTCTTCTCCTCCCTGTGACAGGGGAAGGATGAATCGAGGTAAGATCATGGAGGTTCACCTCGGTCTCTCACCCATGACCGTTGGGCCATGCCACGATTCTTATCCGGTTGTTCGAGCTTCTTGGGGAGGCTACCTATGTCAAGCGACGACCTGAGCTCCACTTGGAGCTCAGCCCAAGCTACCCCCTCTATCTGGCGATGCTCTTCAATCCTTAAGGTAAGCCCTTTTTATGTTTTGTTTGATTTTCTTGTATTTTTCCCGCATTGCTTATTTACCTTCACTCCAATCCAATCTTCTCCCGAGCTTCGTCGTGGATCATATATCCACACTGAAGCCTTCGTTCTCCTCCTCCTTCCGTCAGTGCCCCATTCACATAAGGGTTTCTTCTCCGACATGGCTGGAGAAGAACCCATCAAACCTCACTCTTCTTCGCCCTTCCAGGTGCCCATTCCACTCCATCTCATGCATGTACAAAGCTCCATCTATCACCTAACCCATTTTGCAGGTCGATTCTTCAATGGCAGGAGGTTATGAAGTTCCTCCATTCTAGAGGTTCTGCTCCGACGAGGGGGGTGTGGTCCCGACTACCCAACTACCCCCAATGCTCCCTACTGCTTCGTGAATCCTTGCCAACAGCTTAGGGACCTCCGTTGGCCTTCAGATCACAAGAGGAGGCCAGAGGAGGAATCAGGAGCTCGCGAGAGACCCATATGCAATGCTGCAGTAAAGGAGGAGCTATGGATAGTAGGCACCATCTGATCTCCTTGATTGGACGACCCTGATTTTGTCCCAGCTTCGGACGTATTGGCCCAAGATTTTTGCAGCAATGCCCGCTGCCTTCTCCATGTTTACAGGTAGGTCCTCCGACGCATGCCTTACGTGGCGTGCTTGGGGAAATTGTGCAGGGACTCTGTCGACTCTTGGATATTTCAAATAGGTCCTAGTACGGTTGAGAAATTGTAGGGAAGGGCTGTTGATTTATCTTTATTGCATTTAAGCCCTTCCCAGGGACCTTTTGGTGATGTTTATGTATATATTTCATGTTTTTAATTTACGTTTATGCCCCTATACACTTTCCTTCATATCTTGAGCATATGAAATTTTTTTCTATGATTTCAATTGCATCTTAATGCTTATTTGATGCTCTATATAATGGCGTGAAGAATTCTTGTTTTGACACTTAGAACAGAACACATTATTTGAGAGATATTGTGTCATATTGCTTGATTATTTAAATCTCATTAAATGAAATTGGATTTATTTTGATGAATCAGTTGTTCTTGAAATTGAATCTAGATTTATTGCTCAAATTATTGATCATTTAGGGGCATATTCATGCATATATGTCTGTTTGCATATCATATTATTTTGTGGCATTTTGTTCACCTTATCTAAACTTGCATGGATATACAAATAAAAATGCATGTAGCTTGTTTGTCATGTTTTGCATTGTATTGTTTTTTTTGTTGACCTATATTGATAATCACTTGATCTAGATATTAACATTTAATTAATCATTAGGATAGCTCATCCTTGAGATTGACTCTAGACTTATCCAGGTTTTAAAATTACTAAACCGAGCCGCTCCTCAAGGAGATACTATTCAAGCTCGGTTTTTGATAGATCGCTTAGACGATATAACATAGCCACTTAGCGGTTCTTCAGATGGCGTCGTTCCCTGGACACGGCTTCATCTTCGTGATTCATTAGATTTTAATATTTAATTAAGTGGTTTGTTATGATATTTAGATCAATTTGATTTTATAATATCATTTGCATTGTCTTTTCATGTGTTTATGTTAATTATGTATCTTGATGGTATATCTAATCCCTTGCTTTGCGGCGGAGTCCGCGATGATCGAGGACACTCGTGAGACGTGGAGACGAGGAGTCGGGAACTCTCGCTGCGAGGAGCCATAGAAGCAATTCTAAGGATTCAAGAGGCTTAATTAGCATATGTTGTTGCATTATTTGTTGTATATATATTTGTAATAATTGTATTTACAACGGTCCTTGTTTGAGGATCCGCGACTGTATTCTTGGACATGGACATTATGTCGTGTGTTGAGCCCGTTTCACCCTAATACGGGCGGGGTTCAACTTGAGTGTTCGATTCTAAGGTTAGGCACACGGCTCTTCGAGCTTTATTTATTTCATATCATGATGTGCTTAATCATATTTTAGGACACACCTTTAGCATCTATGAGATTCACTATATCTCAATAGATTCATGAGACACACTATAATATCGCTCTACTTAACCAAATCAACTCAATTCTTCACCGCTAATAATAGCATGTTTAGTATGTGTCTTCTTCTCAACTTGTGTGCATTTAATAATATATTTAAATTCAGTCTTGCATAACACATGGAGAGAGCTGGGAAGCGCTGTAAGTATTCATTTATTGGGCATGCATCATTGTTTCTCGCTTGCATCAGTTTTTTCTCGATTTTCCAATTTTGATTTACAACTTAGGATTAAATGGGATTGTGACTGGACGGTAGATGGAGATTTCTCGCATGCTCACACATTAATCTCAGTGATAACCTTAAGCTTAAAATTGGGATTGATTAATGCAAGTCGATCTTAATAAAATGGAGTAAAAGCTGCAATGATTTATGGGAGAGCGAAACCCAGATTATACGTAAGAGTATCCGCATGTTGAGGGTAAGGGCGCATCCTTAGGCTAGTACCCAAAACCACATTAAACCCTTGCGTAATGGACTTATATTTTGGATGATCATCAATAAAACATACAAGATAATACGACCAACATTTGTTGATCTTTATGTATGAGTTGGTGAAACTATGGATGCTTGTTTGCTTGGTTGAGACTTGAATCCAATTTCCTCGGAACCAGTCCCGTAAACCCTAAAAGACTTCGTTTCCTTCATCTCCGAAGATTCGTTTCATCTGAGAAGATTTATCTAACCTAATTAGTGTCCCGGTTCCTCATCCCTAGTTCCATATTCTATATACTTAGGCTACTCTTCAGCCTAAGTATAGGGATAACCCAGTCCATATCTGATTGTTCACCTCGGGTCCCTTTATCTTTATTTCGCATCTCTCTACTTAGGCTCTCCTCACAGCCCAAGTATAGAGGGGACTCGAGTCCCCGTCCATTTCTATTTCTTCACTCATTAGACCCTCCTCTTGGCTTTCTTTTTATTCTTGGGTTATTTTTAACCTAAGTATAAGGGGGAGTTCCGAGTCAGTTCCCATATATTCTCATGCATTTAGCATGAGTTATGGTTTCATATCATTTAGTGCTGTGAGGACATAACACAAGCTATAGGGGGTGTACTGTATATATTTCATATATACTTTAGCTATAGCTCATATTTTCAAAATTTTCTAACTTTTTGGGCTATGGTAAAGTATCTTTTGAACTGATTTGTGTAAAAATGTTTGTAAATGATTTGAGAACTTTTGTAACTGTGACATTATCTTCAAAAATATTTTACAATGGTTTGGAAAAAATGAGGATTTTACTTGTTTTGAAAATCATTTGAAAAATATTTAAAAAAAATAAATTTATGTGATATAGTTTGTAAAATCTTTTCAAAAATCTTTCAATAACGAGGGTGTAAATGAAACTAACTTGTGTTCTGTAAATACATCTAACTCTATACAAAAACATAAAAAAAATGAAAAGTCATAAATCACAAAACACTAACCAAATAAGTTAGTCTAATCCCTGACACTTTCACTCTCACAAAAGACTTGAGGAATAAAGAATACTTGGTTTATGAGGTCTTAGAGTTCAGAGTTAACCAACCTTCGTCATTAGGGTTTAAAACTTAATTATTCACACTTCTCTAGTTTGAAAGATATGTATGCTATATTGCATACTTAATTTCTACCTTATAGAATATGATCCACACAACACATGCACAATTGCATATTGTGAACCCCTCAGGATCCGGGTACCCGTTTACGACACAATTTGCAATATTCCATTTATGACCTCGCATTAAAGGCATAGTTTTATGGGGAAATTTTTCGCAATGAATATATTTGTAAGTGACATTCGACATTCACATTCACAACCACAAGCTAATAAAGATAAATGTCACCAAGAGTTTATTTCATTAACTTTCATTTCATTTTCAACCTGTACAATGTCTGAAAGTACATACAGTATATCCCAAAATCTGACTGAAGAGAAAAGAAGCATATAACATTAACAACCGAACAAAAATTGAGACAAAAAGAATAACATACCGTCTAGTATAGACCTTGTCTCTTGGAACCCTGTATAGCTACTGAACAACAGACTCCTTTCCTGCCATGCGTGCAAGGAAGAAAAGGAGTCACAATTGTGAATACAAACCCGTAGTTTAAAATAATTAACAAGTAATTTAATGTGCAAAAGAGAGCAAGTAGAAAGGTGGAATAAGCACTATTTACATCTACTTGCGCGAGTAAAAAGGTATTCAGGCTTGTAAGCATTTCTCATAAACTCTCATTATCCAAACACTTTTCATATTTAACATATTTATTTTGTAATTAAATGTTGATAAATTATAATTATAGGGGTATGCATATAAGTATATATCTCTATTATTATATTGACCAGATATCCAATCTGTGGATTTGTCGATATGAAAGATGAAATATGAAATATTTATAGATTACTTGATTCCCAAGTTCAATAGGTAGGCATCCAATTCTTAATTTCAATTGTTTCAGATATAACTCCAGATGATATAGATAAAGATCATGATTCTTGGTCTTGGAGATCATGTCGTTGAACTTGATGGCTACTTTCTTGTTATTGAGATCATGTCATGGTTTTCGATAATGGACTGATATGATGATGATGAATTTGATCCTTAATTCTATTTACTCCTTCTAAGTTAGTGGATAGTCTGTGGTCTTGGTCTGTGTGTAACCTCACACTATGACTCTAAGGTATTTAAAAGTACCTTAGGGTTGGGGTGCCTCCGTAGGCATGCGGTGTTGTATAATGCATCCTAACTAAGTTCCCAACACGTCCACTAACTTATAGGGTTTTTGAACCAGATTAAAGTCACTTCTAATCAACTAAATTTTAATTGTGATTTCCTCTAAACCTTCACTGTAACTCTCTCAGATGTACTCTCAATGATGTAGATATAGATGTAGATACGAATGATCTGGATGTAGAATCGCCGTCTGTTGGCGAAAGAAAACTCAAGCGGTGAAGAAGCCTGCAAATGGCTCTTCCGTCTCGCCCTCTAGTTGGAAGGACGGTCCAATAGAGGGATAGGTCTACTCCCCAACTACGCCACTGAGACGGGTGAGAGGGACTTCCCGGGAAGTCGCTCTAGAAAAACAACCCGACCGGTAACGGGCAACCGAGCTCGTACGTAAAACTGAAAACCAAGGATCCCCCGCCTGGGTATCCTAAAAGACAGGGTCAACGGAACTCGTCTAAAGTCAGGATCCCAACGAGGCGTAAAAACACTGCGAGCTCGCGTAAAAACCGTGTAAAAGACTGGGATCCTAGACCCGCGCACTTGGCGGCCGCTGCCCTAACTGGGCTTCCTATCTCCCGCCCAGTTGAGGGTCACCGCCCCCTCGCACGGTCAGGTGTAAGGGTCACCATGACCGGCACCAAAGTTATAAGTGATCACCAATTTATGATCATCATTACTTGTTTGTCAACTCTGGTCTTTCTTAATTCTTTCTGTAGTTAATCATGCAGATCTAGATCTCTTAATCAACGATCTTATTGATAATAATCAATGTATAGTAAAGTATACTTAAAAGATGATTTTATAAAGATGATCTAACTTTTATGGTCACAGGTAATCCTTGATGACATAATCATATTTGAGATGATTCTTAGATAATAACTCTGTATATATTAACTATTTGTAGGCTTCTAAACAAGGTATCCTTACCAATACATATTCTTTATTTTTTTTATATAGATATTATTTTAACATCAACAAAAGTGTAACAAATCTCATAATTTAACTTGTTAATATACATTGAGTCTTAATTGACTTACTTACCAATTTTATTAAGTGGTTGAATTTGTATGATTCGATCTTGTACGCAATAAGAGCGTATTTCAACATTGACTACCCTTTTAGTACTTTCCTTTACTTGTTTATATATATATATATATATATTCTTCTATGACCCCAAATTTCAAAACTCACACTAACTTTACAACCTTATGACACAGGTTGTGAACGGGTCAGATGGTATTATTTAAACTCAATCCAGTGAATGGGAAGACAATGGTGTGAATTCTGGTGAGGTTATCTTATGGGATTCAATACAAACATTTATAAGACTTAAATATTACTTTTATCGACAACATGGTCCTATCAATTCCAACAATAACTTTGAACATAATGTCATCAACTATTTTTGTGAGCATCAGTACAAGTATTGTTAATTTATAATAAATGTATTTCATAAATTACGCTCTTGATGAGTTAAAGAGATGGATAGATCAAAGAAATAGTTTTTTTTTAAACGGTTTAGTTTAAGCTTAAACAGTAACTAGTTTATCATCAGTAAATCTCCCTCTTCTTTTAAAAAAAATTAAGCAGATAAGAGAAACTGTTATATAATTCCAAAAAAATGTTTTTTTTATTTATAACTGTGGCTCAGAAATCCCCCAAATACTTTATGCTACAGCCGTACTAAGCCTCCAACAATAAGGCTCCACTATGTTGCATTTCTCCCTTCATTATTGTTAATATCTGAGTTTTCAAGTATTCTAACAGTAATAATATGATTGAGATGCATTAGAGAATACTTGATCAGACATCATGCAGCTTTGAAAAATTAATAAAAACTAATCTATGAGAACATCCATATGATGCCAAAAAAATAAGTATGTATACAGGATCATCGGAACTTGATTGTAAGCAACTTCATGCCTGTGATTTGGAAACATGTATTATTATATATATGCACACATATTTTCAGGAAAAAGAATGATGTGCAGCAGCAGTATATATACTATTTCAAAGTTTAGATTTCCCCCTTTTTTTTTTTGAATTTAGATATCAAGAAATAAGGCAGCAAGAGGAGGTCTGAATATATGCATGCAAGGCAGCAATGAGGAGGGGAAAAGGAGTGTACCTTCTAAATCCCAAAAATGGAGAATTTAATGATGAGTTTGTGGTAGCACAGGCCTTCCCAGCTGCAGTTTTTCCTTGATAACAGCAACAAAAGTTTCGAATCTTCAGCAACAAAAGTTTGGGGCTTGAAAAGAACCGTGGAAATTCTTGGGGGAGAATTAGGGAAAGAAAATGGAAGAAGGGGACACGGCTGGAAATGGGGAAATGGTTTTGGTGTTTTGCAAATATAGGAAGGGAAAGAGAAGAAGGGAGAGGGTGTTTATCGTTGGAAATGGGAAGGGGAAAAGAAAAAAGAGAGGGGTCTACACGTTGGGATAAAATTAGGGACATTTGTCAACCTTTTCCAATGACAATATTCATGACATCAGCAGGCTGACATCAGCCTGCTGATGTCATAAATCACCCCTCTTTTTGTATAATAGTAACGGTTACTGTAGCTCTGCGCTCTGCAACTGCTGCTACTGTATAAAAAAATTAAATAATTTTTTTTAATTTTATTAATATTTTTATTATTATTTGACAAACTTAAAAATAAACCGTACACACACCTCGGGTCTCGGATTTTGACGCGCAATATCTTGTTTTGACCGTCTCGGGACGACGATCAATTTGAGTATAATGTTGATATACTTCCGATCGAGTTTTGAATACCCGAAATTTTTGGATACGGTTTTTGTTTAAGATTAAATTTTAACGTTTTAAAATATCAAACGACCTCCGATTGACGAACGGTCGATTTCGTTGGTCTTGTATCGTCGAATCGGATCTAATGACGGTCTCGGTTCGTTTCGCGGTTTCCGAATTTGCGTCGCGGCTTTTCACGGCACGCATTACGAAGGGACCGATTTTTGGTCGATTTCGTCCGAACGACTTTTGATTCACTACTAATTGGTCGTTTTAGGTTGTTTAGTATTGACCGTCAATGTTATTGGGTTCATTAGACCCAAAATCGGACGAGTTCGGGTTTACTCAAATTCCCGGATGTTACACATATATTATGAAATGAGTTGAGGTTTCACTTGAGGAACTGGGATTTGAGATTTGAGTTTGGACCCAATTTAATGATGCTCGAGGATGGGATAAAATCGATGAAGACTTCATGAAACCTGAGTGTCAGTAACCTTAACCAGTACGAGTAGAAGTTCTTATACTATCTCTTGATATTTCCCTAAGTATCAGGGTGTGATGAAACATAAAAAATATTGATCAGTGTGCACCAACTTGGTAAAATTAGTGGAGCTAGATAAAAATGAAAGAAAAGAAAAAGCTCTTACATTTCAAAGCTCCATTTCACCAAAGGTGAGCGCTCCCAACCTTTCTAAGTGCCCACTTGGACCACCATCATAGGCTTTTATGAGTCGGGGTAGCACCCAAAAAGGGCTTTGCATCATATAGTGATACAAGTTTGGGTATCGAAGGTATATTCGATACTCAAAAGAGACACTCCGGTACATTCCTAGGAAAACAAGTGCAGATGACTCATCACTCTCTTGACGTACACATTGATCTACAAAAGAAAATACATGTGTTGAGTTAATAAGGCACTTGAGAGGATCCTTGTTCCAATGAGAGGGAGACAAGAAAATGCACCAACCCATGCCCTCCATCAACTGGCCTTTCACCTTCAATTTTAAGTCTGACAACTAAAGGGACGGTGGATTGAATGCAATAAATGGTTTATTCCCTAGTATGAGGATTGAGTCTTTAGGAGAGTCTCTTGGACTGGGACTTTGAGTGACGTTTAGACCCGACTCTCACAAATGCAATTCACACTTAATGTCATATCCTTATGCTATATGTATACACAGAGAGTCTGATAATTAGGGAAGTTGGATTCCTTTTGACTAGAGCTTGGTTCGGCTTAGAATTTTAGGATCACTAAAACTGAGGGTTCTTAACGAATCAAGCCTTGTATTTCACATGCACAATCAATGATTAATCCAACTTATTTTGCTCGAGGATGAGCAATGTTTAAGTATAGGGGGGGTGATAACCACATGATTTATCATCATAACTCTTATTTATTATCCTTCTTACTTAAACTATTCAATAAAATATAACCATAATTTACGGACTTTAACAACCAACCCTATGTACTTAATTAATCCTAATTATTGTATATAAATAACTCTATTAATGTGACTTCATTTATATGTTTTCTTAAATATAAAAAATCACATAAAAATTAGATTAATGCTGTAAAATATTTGTTTTGACATTAAATACTAATAAAAAAACATAAAAGAAATTAAAACAAGTATTTTTAATTCATTAAAAATACTTACAAAAATATATCTATATATAAATGACCTATTTTGACTTTGTGTTCAACATGAAACTTGTAGATCTCAAAAAGATTACAGCTTTCATGTTCAACACTTTTTGATCTAAAGCTTCTAACTATTTTATTTTTTACTAACATTTTTTCTATTTTCTTTCAATTTCTATTAGGCCACGTGGAGCCACCAACTCCAGCCATGTGGCTCGGCCTTTTATCTCTCCCCGCTCCACTTCCCAGCTATCAGATCCATTTGATGGATCTGATCTCCACCCTTGATCAACGCCTCTGTCATAGCCCTTCAATCTAATCCAATCAGATCCATCAGAGCTGCTCGTGCCCGCCTCGTCCTCGACCGTTGGATCTCCAGATCCAATGACCCTCGATCCATCTTTCTCCTCCATAACCGCTCCCCGCCCCACGTCGCACCTTGCTGACTACCCACCTTCTCCCATTTTCTCCAAATACTTATACTTCCTCTTCCCTCGTTGACCACTCCCCGACGTTGATCGATCACCCCTTCCATGCGGTGCCTTAAAGCCCCTCCGATCCATCTCCTAGGGCAACCTCAAGGCGGTTGAAGTCCTCTCGTCTCATCTCCTGTAACCGTCGTGTCTCACTTCATATCCTCCATTCCTGGCCCTTTTGGTGGGGGTCCACCCTTCATGATAGGCTCTCCATAGTCTTTTTCTCCTCCCCGTGACATGGGGAGGATGAATTGAGGTATGATCATAAAGGTTCACCTCCGGCGAGACCCATGGCCTTTAGGCCATGCCATGGCCCTAATCCGGTCGTTTGAGCTTCCTGGAGAGACTGCCCAGGTCAAGCGACGACCCAAGCTTCGTTGGGATCTCAACCCAAGCCGCCCCACTCCATCTGGTGATGCTCTTCAATCCTCCAGGCAAGCCATTTAAGACATTGAAGGAAAGATTGACTACTGCGCCCATTCTTGCACTTCCTTCAGGCACTCAGGATTATGCAGTCTAACAGATGCATCAGGAGAAGGTCTAAGAGCGATGCTGATGCAGCGAGGTCACGTGATTGCTTACACATCACGTCAGTTGAGAATGCATGAGCGGAATTACCCCACCCATGACTTGGAGTTGCGGCAATTGTCTTTACCTTGAAGATCTGGCGCCACTATCTCTATGAGGTGAATTTCAAGATTTTCACAGATCACAAGAGTTTGAAGTATATCTTTGATCAGAAGGAGTTGAACATGAGACAACGCATGTGGCTTGAGCTACTAAAGGATTATGATTACACGATATCTTACCATCCCGGTAAGGAAAACATGGTGGCAGATGCGCTTAGCAGGGGAGCTCATACATAGGGTACAACAAACTGGCAATACATGTGGGATATGCTCGCAACTTTGACTAATTAACATCCTTAGAAGAGTGCATCTATATTTACTGTCATGTCTCCACGATTCAACAGTCTTTGGGATCGTATAATAGAAGGTCAGAAGTCAGATCCTTGGATTCGAGGAAATATATATGCACACTGTCAAGGACAAATTTGATGATTTGTGGTAACAGAGTCTATTTTTTTTGAAGTCCAAACATAGTCTATTTTGTGGAAAGCTGGTCGGGTCGTGCCCAACGATGAATAGTTACACAGAGATATTCTTGATGAGGCACACAATTCACGATTATCTAGTCATCCTGGCAATATGAAGATGTATCATGATCTACACCGATATTTCTGGTGGGATGGAATGAAGTGCGATGCGGCACAACATGTTAGTAGATGCTTGACCTGTCAGATGGTCAAAGCTAGGCATAGAAGACCACCCGGGTTATTACAGTCTCTCCCCATTCATGAGTGGAAGTGGGAGAGTATCTATACGGATTTCGTCACTGGACTGCTGAGGACACCAGGTGGCCATGATGCTATTTGGATCGTTGTTGACAGGTTGACCAAGTCAGCATGACCTACACTCCATCTAGATTGACCAGGTTATATGTACAGAACATTATCATGCTTCATGGTATACCACGTGAGGTGGTGTCTAACAGAGCCTCGAGGTTTACATCTCACTATTGGCATCGGTTATGTCAGCACTTCACGCAGAGCTGAAGATGAGTTCCACATATCATCTGCAGGCCGACGGACATAGCGCGCGCATCATTCAATCACTTGAGGACTTGTTACGTGCATGCACTCTTGAGTGGAAAGGATATGGAAGTACTATCTGCCATTAGTAGAATTCACATACAACAACAGCCATCATTTCAGTATTGGCATGTCACCATTCGAATCCATTTATGGGCGAAGATGCCTTACACCTCTTAGTTGACGTGAGGTAGGTGATCACGCTCTTTACTCCTTAGATCTCTTGGAGGAGACTGCGAGAGCTGTTGATCTTATGAGGTGGAAGCTTCTAATGACACAAAGCCGCCAGAAGAGTTATGCAGAATGTCGGAGAAGAGACTTGGAGTTTCAGGTAATTCGGTCATTTTTCCTAATCCATTCAAATATTACTTATCAATATTCAACTTAATTTCGTATACTGATGAAATTCCTATAAATACAAGTAGGAGATTGGAATATGTTGGACCGTTTGAGATTCTTGCTCATGTTGGGAAAGTGGCCTACCGAGTAGCCCTTCCTCCACACCTTTCTGCTATACATGATGTCTTTCACGTATCCAACATGAGGAAGTACATGCACGACTCTTGACACGTCATTAGCTGCGAGAATCTTGACGTGGAGCCCGACTTGACATACGAGGAGAGGCCGGTGTAGATACTTGACATTGCTATGAAGAAGCTTCACGGCAAAGAGATTCCTTTGGTCAAGGTATTGTGGCACCAACACGGTGTCGAAGAGGCAATATGGGAGACTGAAGCAGACATGTGGGCACAATACCCGCAACTCTTCTCGGGTAATCATCGAAACAAACTCATTTAATTATATAAATTGAAAGAATATGGCTGGTTTTTTCTTTGAGGTTTTTATGGGTTCAAAACTCTTTGAGATTTTTATGGCCATATGAAACCTAGATAAAACATGTAGTAACCTTGACCCGAGTCTTGAGGATGAGACTCCCTTTGAGGTTTTTATATTTGTGACATCTAGATCCGAATAACCCAAACTCGACTCGATTATGGTCCATTTAATCCGATTAAACTATTGATCAATTTTTAAAGATCTAAATCGATCAATAGACCGTAAATCAAAGTCATTTAGGATCAATCGATCAAAAAATTGATTACATTGTAATGCATGCCATCGGAAAAGCCGCGACGCAATTGCAAACCATAAAAATAATCCGAGACCATCAAAAAATTCGTCTCGATGAAATAAGACTAACCACCATCGATCGGAGGTCGTTTAATAATTTAAAATCGTAAAATTTGATCAAAAATGAAGATCATGTTTCTTCAATTTCTGTATCCGTCTTGGATCAGAAAAGTATGAAATTTATATCGTTTGATCATCATGCATTGAAGATCTAAGTGAGATATTGTATCTCTGAATCGGAAATACATGATGTAAAAGCGGATGACGTTGGTACTATAGAAAAGAGAGATATAAATGTTTAAAAAAAATTAAAATTAAAAAAAAAGAATAAATCTCAGCAGAACTGCACATCATCCCCCTCCACTTGTTTCCTTTTCTTCTTCCACTCGTCATCACAAAAGCCCTCCTCCTCCCTTATAAATAACGCCTAAACTCTCCCTTTTCTCCCAATTTCTCCCCCAAATCTCACTCTCTCTTCTCTTCCTTTCCAGCCGAGAGAGAGCCCCATCCCTCTTTTCTTTGGAGCTGCTGTTCCTTGGCCTTGTCCCAAGCTGTAGCTGCAGCTAATTTCAACAGAGCAGCTGTGTTGCTGCTCTCCAAGCAACCAACCAAGCTGCTGCTCCCAACTGTTGTACCAAGTTGCTGGAGCCTCCCAAGCAGCCATCTGCTTGCTGCTGCTACTTCAAAAAACAGCTGGAAAGGCCATTCCTTAGAGCTGTATGCATGCAATTTTGATCCCCAAATTTGGAGATCAATAGGTACAATTTTTCCCCTCCTTGCTGCCATGCATGTCATTTTGACACATTTGATCTGAATTTGCAAGCTTATCATTAAGAACTTCAGATTTAATAGTTTAGTCTATTTTAATATCATTGATATTCTCTAGAATGAGGTTATCTGGTATGTTCTTTTGTTGTATGGGTTGTTTCCCTTCTTTCTTCTTGAGGTATTTTTCTATTTGGATTAGACTAGACACCATTAGACTTGAAGATATTTTGAACATGAACTAAGGTGCTTTCTCCTGGATCTATATTTAGATATACTCATATGTACATCTGAAATAAATCTGCTATCTGTGGCCAATTCGAGGGGAAGTTGCATCTCGATTGATAAAGGTAAATTACCATTACAACTTGACTGGTCTCTATTAATCAAATTTCTCTGTGTTTATTCTAAGAAACAAATGCATGTTTGTGCTTATACTGAACAAAGAAAGATGATACAACCTTCCTGTAAAAAAAATAATTATATGTGTCATGCCCTTCCAGCCATAATAATTTCAGTGATGATAAGAGAGTAGATGTATGTTTTTAACCACATGACTATTACCATGAGAGATCAACTTTCTATATTATTTCATTTAACTGAACTTTGAGATCAACTTTCTGTATTATTTCATTCAATTGTTAACTTTGAGATCAACTTTTTTGTATTATCAGTAAACGATTGAGGAAAATCCATTTGTCCCAAAGAGGAGCACAACCTAGTTATGGGTGAAATATATAAATGTGTTTGTGCATGTATATATATTCGCACCAATCTTCAAGTAGAACACCTGCCCTAGCAAACAAGTTGTTGAATGCAAGTTTGTTTCTCCTTTCTAAGTTTGCCCAATAGATGTTTGCCCAATCTCTCACCAATCTTCAAGTAGAACACTTCCTCTAGCAAACAAGTTGTTGAATTCAAGTTTGTTTCTCCTTTTTAAGTTTGCCAAACGCAAGTTTGCCCAATCTCTCGCGAATCTTCAAGTAGATGTCTTTTGTCTTGAATGGATTAGCTTCCAATACATGAAATAATAAGCAACGACAACCAACTAAAAAGCTCTTGATTTAAGGATAAAAGATTTGGGAATTTTGTGAAGCATTGAATTTAATCTAGATCTAATGAGTAGCTCTAAATCTTATGAGTTAAAGAATAAAAGAGTTGTGTAATCTAGCATAGAATTGAACTTAGATACATATCCAATGAATAGCTTATAATCTCATGATTGTAAAAATGATAATATGTGACCACAAGGACTAATCATCTTCATGAAATCATCCTTTAGGTATACTCTACTAAATATTGATCACTACTAATAAGAGTTATTGACATGATACCCAGATCTGTTAAGTTTTTTTTGAAAGCCTGAAATGAGGGGGATACACTCATCGGGATACCTAGATCTGTTAAGTTGACCACATAAGAGATTAAGAAAGGATTGAGAAATCAAATAAGTATGTATGGCAGTGAATCGGTGATGATAATTAATTGTGCCGGTCATGGTGACCCTTACACCTGACCGTACGAGGGCGCGGTAACCCTCAGCTGGGCGGGAGATAGGAGGCCCAGTTAAGGTAGCGTTCGTTAATTGCGCGGGTCTAGGATCCTAGTCCTTTTTACGGTTTTTACGCGAGCTCGCAATGTTATTACACTTCGTTGGGATCCCGGCTTTTGATCAGTTCCGCTAACCCTGTTTTAGTAGGGTGCCTATGCTAGAGGACCTTTGATTTTATTTTTCGAGCTCTTTTTACCCGTACCGGTCAGGATAATTTTTGGAATGACTTCCGATGAGTCACTCCCATCCGTCTCAGGGACGTAGTTTTGGAGTAGGCCTAGCCCTCTACTAGACCACACTTCCACTTAGAGGGCGAGACGGAAGAGTCTCTTAGGAGGCTTCCTCACCGCTTGAGTTTTCTTTATTGTTCCGTCAGTAGGTCCTGACGATGAGTTACTGTTGAGAGTTGGTAATGGCTGAGCTGAGTTACAATTGAGAGTGCGTTACAGTTGAGCTTGGTACATAAATCATCAATCATCGACATTTAATTAGATCTTAGAACTACTACTACAGATGTCAGGAGAAGCTAGTGGACGTGTTGGGAACTTAGTTAGGATGCATTATACTCCATCGTATGCCTACGGAGGCACCCCGACCCTAAGATATTCTTCACACCGTAGAGTCATAGTGTAAGGTCACACCAGACTAGGACCACAAGCTATCGTCTAGGCTAGAGAATTTGATATAGACAAAGATCAGATCAAAGACTCATCATCTACTATCCTAAGATCCATCAACATGAGTCATAAGTGATAATAAGATAATAACCTACATATGGATCATATAATTAGTATACGAAATGTATATATGGAAAGTTATGGGGTGACGGGTGAACAAGGGATATACATAGAAAACAACTTGAAAGCTCACTTTTATGTAGTAGCATGTTAAATTTAACTATCATTACCTATCTAATTGCTTCTTTTTGAAACCACTGAAATATCTGTTTTATTTTTAATAAATTTTGATTGTACCAACACTTATTGACATTTCTCTTGTTCCTATCATGTATGGCATGAAAGGCGCCTACATCGCAGTAGATTGACAGTTGACACCGAGCTTCCACAGATACTCTTGATGGTACACATATTATAGTTTTTGTACAAGATAATGTAAATGTTTCTCCTTCTCTTCTACATTTTGGGATACATATACATATTGCAGTTTCTTTTTCTTCTGTCACATGTAAATATATGTAAAAAGTAATGTAAATGTGATTTTGGTGACACTTGTTGTTCTGTGGCTTGTTATTTAAATTGTGAATGTCATTCCAACACGAGAAATTTTCCCTAAATTTCAGTAACTTAATGTGATCGATAACGAATATAATATTGCGATGCTGTGTAAATAGGTAACCCGGATCAGCAGGCATCTTAACTTTACAAGAACTGATCAGAAGTATATCATCCACGTAGATTACGTGGAACATGAGATGTATCGAGTTCTGAGAAATGTAGAGTGAAGTATATATGGGAGTCAATAAAGCTTGGAGGTAGAAGATATTCTGTTAGATAATGAAACCATGCTCACGATGCATGCTTAAGGCCATCTAAGGCTCTTTGTAATTTACAAACATGAGTTGGGTAGTCAGGTTACACGAAAGCTTGTGGCTGTTCATGTGGGCATCTTTCAATAGTGTCGTGTAAGAAGGGATTATGAGTATCCAACTGATTGATGAACCAGTTTTTGGTAATGGCGAGGTTTATAATAAGATAAATGGTGATTACCTTGGCAATAGTACTATATGTTTTAACATACTCCACTCCTTCAATTTGATGAAAACCCTTAGCTTCCAAGTTCCAAATGAGCTTTATAGAGCTCAACACCGTTATTAGAATTTCATTTGATTTGGTAAATCCATTTATTTCCAACAACATAAAAAAGGGGATTATAAGGGACAAGGGACCATGTCTTGTTCTCTTTAAGGGCATTGAATTCTTCTTACCAAAAGAGACTTTAAAGAGAGACCGTGGTTTCTTGGATAGTGGTTGAGCGGATGCTCCAAATAATTTCTTCTTGATTATACCACGCATTGCTTGGGTGGTCATTTGATGAGTATGTTGGGTGAGGTGAGGAAGAACTAGAGTGATTGGTGGAGGAGGAACATGGGTTGTACGTTGAGGAGGAATGCGAGTGATAGGTTGATTGTCTGGGAGAGGGAATTGAGATAAGCTTGGTGATAGGGATTAGGATTAGATATTAAAGGTAGGTACATGTGAATTGGAAAGATGAATGGGTAGTTGGTTGTGTAAGGTGGTAGTGGGTTGTAGACAAGCATCTGATGGAATTGATGGTGGGGAGGGGGGATTTAAAGGAATGGTTGTTGTTTACAGTGGAATAATAGAGTAGGAAGATGGGGAGAGTTCAAGGTTGCAGAAATCAGTATAGAGTACTCGATCGGTAGGGTCACTGACTAATGATTAATTGAAGGCGAGGGATTGTGCCTCATGCATCACTGAAGAGTGGAGATCGAATCGTATCCAATCTAGGTCGACTAGTCATATTAGTCAATGTTGCAATGAAAATTAAAAAAGGCAATGAAACAACATGGCATGGGAATAATTCCCACACTATTTCATCGTAATCACACGAGTATAAGGTTTACCTCTTGAAGGGTGATTGCGATCTCAAAGCTTTTAAAGGAGAGGCCTCCTGTCTCAAGTCCGATCCGACGAGAGAACACTTGTGGGTGTGTAGATGAGACACATGCTTCCCACAATCCAAGGCGATGATCTGGGAAAATAATCTCTCGATTTCGTCTCACGAAATCCGACCTCTTCATCAAGAGCACCAAGCGTCGAAGAAGATGAAGATCTACAGACAATTAGTCCGGCAACATGATGGGTACATGATGACAATCGCAGTGTCCACAAATCTAGGGAAAGGGGACAACCATTAGGGTTTGGGGAGAGAGAGTAGACACGTGGAATGAGAGCGAGTGAGAGTTAATGCTTGCAACAATTACATTAATTAAAGAGCTAGGGTTCGCCTCTCTTTTATAGCATAATGGATGGTGGAGATGCACTCCTAATTAATAATCAATGGTTGAGATAGATTATACTTGTGCAACTATGCTCCAAGTAAAATATAATTTAAAATTAATAAATCAATTATTAATTCATGCTCCAAAATTTAATCTCAAAATAAATCTTTCTCATGAATAAAGAGAAAGAGAGAGAGAGAGAGCATCCTTCCGAAAATGAAGAAAGGATATAGCATGCTTCCTCATTTGGAGGTGATGCCCACCATGAGATTGGAGAGAGAATTTCTCTCCAATTTCCTTTAATGTAATCTTATTACATTAAATCTTTATTTATAGAATTATTTATCAACAAAATATCACCAAATAATTTGCAAATTATTTGTGATAATTGCATTTAGACCATTGATTTTTGTAAATCATATTCATCCGTCCAAAACTAAATGTAAATCATATTTACATTTAGTTATTCAATGTGAATCCAATTCAAAATTGTGAATCCTATTCACAATTAATTCTCTCTAATATTGTGGATCATATCCACATTATCAATAATTATTGTGGATAATATTATCCACATTAATTTCATCTATGATAATTAAATCTAATTTAATTATTCAAGATGTTTCTTTACACATTTCTGAATAATGTGAATCATATCCACATTATTTATGATAATTAAATCCAATTTAATTATCATTATTTTCTGTTTTTTTCAATGCTCGGATATTGTCTCTAATGGAACAATTTTTGAACTCTTTCAAGAATAATGTGCCTTCTCCCCAGATACTTGGAGATTAGGACATGACGATTGTATATTCCATGTATAGTGACTTGGATATTGAGACATAATCTCATATCCAGATCAAGAAGATCTCTCAGAGAGTCTGATCAAGTCAAACATAATATCCAATCTTCTCACTGTATCCGAACCACATTCATATCAATGTCCAACATTTGCACTAAGATCGGATAACTAGTCTATTGAGTGAAGTAGAATCCAAACTTGTTTCAACACTCCCTCAGAATGGAATTGTTGTGGCAATACAATTGATTAAGATCACATCACCCTCAGATATTCCTAACACATGTACACCCTGCATACTAGACGGCCTAAAATAAACTCAAAGTTTTGATCATATTCGGACTATCTTCTTCAGGATTTTATCATTAAGTTTCTCATTCGATCATTAGGAGCTGGTATCGGTCATATACTTTTTAAAAGCATATATCATACTTACAAATCCTGTTATGCTTCCAAAGCAAGACGACTATCGATGGAATTTTGCTGATCCTAATATCTCATGAGTGAGCTCATTTCTTCCTATTCAGTAGTGAACCATATAATCCCTTTGAGAGATCGCATTACTCATATGCCCTTGTATGCACACCAACTCATCTGTGTATAGACCTTGATTAGGTCATCAACCTAATGGTCTACGTAATGTACATACCTAGACATATAGTAACACATCTGTCTCCGATCAGAGGATGCATGCTTATATCATGACAACATGCGGCATAGATCTTTGATATCTCGATCTCGTTAAGTCAACTCTTTAACCTAACTCATTCGACACCTCCGAATCTCTATTCCTATACAGAGGTCCTGCATCAAGAGGTTGGTCAGATATCAACCTTTGGAGTAAGGATTGTCATCTCTTTCTCAGGCTGGAGTTCCTTTCTAGACAATCATTTGACTATACTAGTTGAGTCCTCAATCTAACTCTTTAGATATCATCTCAGTGCTAGCCTCTATTGTCCAACCATTGGATCGACAGCTGTATGATTACCAAGATGGCCATGATATATAACCTTAATTGTACTAAGGTACCTTATAAATGCATGCATTCATTACTCTTAGATCGGGAGTAAAAATCAATAACTTTTATTGATATATAAATAATTACAATAACATCTATTGTAAAAATGGTTCATCCTAACATTAGGTTTTCAAGAGGCAAGCTCAACATCATAGCAGGAGGCACCTTATGGTTTTCAACAGAGCTAACAGGGCTCAACATCATAGTAGGAGGATGAGGGTCCAACGTTGGCGAGCAAGCTGGCTGTGCTCAGGAGGCACCTTATGGTTTTCAACGGAGCTAACTTTGCTCAACATCATAGCATGAGGATGAGGGCCCAAGAGGAGGTTTGTAGATTGGACAAGATGGATGATGAGAGGGTTTTGACGATAGAGAAGTTGGTGGAAAGAGGCAATTACTTGGTGGAGATTATTTTGGAGGACATAAAGGAAAAGGTGGCCTGGAGGTAGAGGTCCAGACAATGATGGGTAAGGGAAGGATACAAACACATGGTTCTTTCATGCCATGACGAGTAGAAGAAGGTGCAGAAATTTGTTACATTCAGTCCCGGACGTGTTCCCGATTGGTTTTACAGGGAATTTTGGGAGGTGGTCAAGCATGATGTGATGGATGTGCTGGAATTTTGACACGGGAATAGGGGATTCGAGAGACTGAACAAGGCACTTATTGTTTGCTGTCGAAGAGGGACACACCAATTAGGGTGGAAGATTACAGATCTATCACATTGTCAAATGCCATTTATCTTTTGGTTTCCAAGATTCTTGCTAACCGTTTGAGGAAGGTCCTGCCTTGGATCATTTCGGATGAGCAGACGACATTTGTACCAGAGAGAGATATGGCAGATGGTCTGGTGATGGCATCAGAGGTGGTCACGGATTGGAAGAGAATCAAGGCTAAGAGCGTGCTGTGGAAGGTTGATTTGTCCAAAGCATATGATTGTATTGATTGGAGGTTCTTGTGGGCAACCTGGAGAAGAGATGCTTCCCGGTGTTGTAGATGACATGGATCAAGTGGTGTATGACTACCACATCCCACATTGTGCTTGTCAGTGGTAGATCGGAGGGGGCTTCTTTCATCTGCAGCGGGGCATTAGGCAGGGGTGCTCGTTGGCACCTCTTCTCTTTGTGATTGTGGCTGATCCACTAGCTGTGCTGATGAGGTTGGCGGTGGACGTGGAATGGTCGCTGGATATAGGAAGGAGATATCCATCCCACTATTGCAGTATGCAGATGACCTGGTTCTATTCCCGGGGGTGGAGCTAGAGGGGTTACGTCGCGCTTCACAAATTATGGATATTTTTGGGGCTATATCCGATCTTCGGATTAATAGAGAGAAATTGGTGGTGGTTCGTTTCGGCCTGGCAGAGCGGGAGGTGCAGATTACAATGTTTTGTTGGGTTGCCTGACTGCTGCACTGCTGATTTCTTACCTGGGGCTCCCATTGGTGGCGGGGAAGCCAAAGTCTGAGGATTGGAGGGCATTATTGGAGAGGTTGGAGGTGAGGATGGCAGGATGGAAGGCGTCGATGCCGTCGAAGGGGTGAAGCTGGTTCTGCTGAAGCATGTTCTCTCAACCATCTCGATTTTTTCCGTGCTACGAGGTTGCTGCCTGCTCGGGTACGAGCAAAGATTGAGGCCATGATGAGAAGTTTTTTCTTGTCGGATGGGCGGCAAGCCAAGAAAGGCATCCACTTGGTAGATTGGGTAAGGTGACTTCCGCGAAGAGGAAAGGCGGGTTGAGCGTGCTGCGGATGGAAGAGATGAATATGGTTTTTATGGCGAAATGGGTTGTTCACGTTTGGGGGAAACCAGAGGCCATGGTATGTTGTTTGCTGAGGAAGATGTATGATGTTTCCATGACACTGGAGACCGTCCCAGGGAGGCTGCCTTCCTTGTGGAAGGGAATTAATGACGTTCTACTGACGATAGCTTATAAGATGAAACTGGTGCTCGAGGATGTATCTGGATTTTGCTTTTGACAGGATGACTGGATGGGGGACGGAGCATTGGGGAAGCGCTGCCCCTGGGCTTTTACAGCTAGCCGGAAACAGAGAGGTGCTGGTGTAGCAGGTGTGGGACTGCGAGGCATGGTCCCTGAGTGTCTCTTCAGCCTTGTCAGATCAGCGAGTGGAGGAGTTCCTTGCGTTGCAGTTAGAGCCGACGCAGAGCGACGATCTGTCTATGGGCAGAGATCATTTCGTGTGGGGAGACAGGAGATTCATGGTGAGGAAAGCATACCGTTTTCTGATGGGGGACGGTAAGGTGGTACAGGAATAACTGGGGGTGGACATTCGTATGATTTGGAGATGTAAGGTGCCGAAACAAGTCAAGGTATTTCTTTGGTTGTTCATGAGTAGGAGGACCCTCACCAAGGGGTGCCGAGGTTAGCTGCTTGGGATGGAGGATGTTGCTTGTGAGTAGATGCGGGGTGGCGATGGAGAATGCAGACCACCTGTTTTTCTCTTGTCCAGCCTCGGCGATGGTGTGGAGCAGAGGCAACATTCCCTGGATTGCGCGGCATGACGGCACAACCTTTTGAGGGATATTAGATTGGTTTGCGCCTATGGGCACGAGGAAAGTTCATACTTGTTTGCGTTGGTGTGGGCGATTTGATGCGCCAAGAGCAAAGTTATTTTTGGAGGGAATAATTTTTATACAGAGAATGTTATTGAGCATTGTAGGGCACTTTGCATGTCATGGCAATGTAACTTGATGTACTTTTAACTTTTTACCTTTTCATATATAAATATACGTATACTTAGAGGTGGGTTTCCCAAGTTGGGAGGCCATCCTTCATTTTTCTCAAAAAAAGGTTCATCCTGGGCTCACATGTCTAACATTAATCGGCAGTTGAGCGACTAAACGGATTTAGTCAGCTTGTTGCGAATCACAGAAGCAAACATACACAAATAAGATGAATCGAGCAAGACATAAATAAACAGATGTACAAGGTTCACTCATAACTAGGTTACGTCCTTGGGCGACGGCGATCGGTTTTCACTATGTGGAAAAAAAGAAATACATAGTATACAGAGAGAACTAACCCTAGGGGAGTTTATATACTACTCATGTATAGACGGATCCCTGAAACAAATGGATCGATATACCTGAATACAAATAGACTGTTCATAAAAACATTAACATATCAATGCGAGACCCCTATCTTGTTGGGATATGGTACGACATGAGGGGGTACATACAACAGTTTTTTAACCTGGGGATGGTTAGGATTCAAGTATCCAGTTTTGAATTTTTAAATTATTTTAACTATATAAATAGTTTTTTATATGTAGATTCTTATATATTTACATAGATTTGTACATTTTCTATTTACATAGATTTGTACATTTTCTATATTGTCATAATGAAAAAGAAGTAATTGAATTTAAAAAACACTAAACATATTAGAGTAATCTTACCTTAAAAAGGGAAAAAAAATAAAAATCTTCATGTAAAAATCGACCGATTAATCGAGTTAACTGACTATTAGTTGACTAGTCCTAGTCGAGTTGGCTACCACCCTCCCTAGTCGATCGACTTTTACAACAATGGAGTTGGTGAAAAGGATAGATATCTTGTCAAAGACAATATCATAGGGGATGATAATTTTTCGTTTGTAATAGGATTAAGGTAGTGATGTGCTTTGTAACGTGGGGTTGTAGCCAAGAATACGTGTAGGGTGGATGAGGTTGTAGTTTATGCTTATTGTATGGGTGAAGTAAGGGATAACAAGCACATCTAAAGGGTTGTAAAAACAATAATCAATGGTTGAATGAAAGAGACTTTGTTGTGGAGAGAACTTGGTGATAGGTGAGGGTAGATAGTTGGCAATAGAATGAAAAGCAAGGGACTAATACTGCAAGGGAGTGCGCGCACGAGTGAGAAGAGCTAGAGCCATATCTGTTAAATGGCGATTCTTTCTTTCAATACTGACATTTTATTCAGGAGTTCTAGGAGCTGGAATCCTATAAACATTATCGTGCATTGAACACCATGATCCAATGTGATGCAATTCAGTTCCATCATCAGAGTGAAAGGCCTTGATTATTGTATGAAACTGTGTATTGACATAAGCAGTGAATTGCTTGAATCATTTAAAAACCCGATCCTTGGAAATATTTGTGTAAAGCTAACCATATTCACTATAATCGTCAATAAAGGTAAACCATATACTTGTGACCTTAATAAGAAAGAATAGGAACAATCCATACATCATAAAAAAAGAGAAAAAGGAGCAGAAGCAGCACTCCAAATATAATGTAAGTGAAAATGATGATGTTTTGCTTGCAGACAAGCATCACATGTCAAGGTTCGAAATATCGATATCGTATCGGTATACCTGGAAAAGGATATATCGGGGATATATCAACGATATATTTAGAAATGTCAGAAATGGTTCAAAAAGATATTTTTTACTTTTTTTTCAAAATTAATATCATCCAAGTTAAATCAACAAATATCCTATGAACCATTGGATAGAAGAGATTCATGGTGTTGGAGAGATGGAGTCTTCTCGGTTGAATAGGCTTATGATGTTATTTCTGCTCCTCTAGTGGCCGAAGTTGAGGAGATTGATCGAGATTGTGCTAGGATCTGGACATAGAAGATCCCTGCTAGGATACGGATTTTTTTGTGGCTGCTGAGAAGAAGGAAGATTCTGACCAGTGCTAGAAGAGCTACAATTCTTCATAGGGCAGAGGTGACATGTGGTAGATGTGGCGAAGCAATGGAAGACATCGACCACCTTTTATTTCAATTCCTTGGTTCTAGGGAGGCATATACGGTTGCAGATTTCCCTGGCGTGCAGTGGGGCGATGTGTAATCATTCTGGTCTTCATTTGGAAATAGTTGGATTGGTTTGATGGACGGTAGAAGAAAGGTTTGTGCACTGCTTTGGGCCATCTGGTTGACTAGAAATTGTGTCGTCTTTCAGGGTGGGAGATTTTATTTGAGAATGTTCTTGAGCATGCCAAAGCTCTGGTGGATGTTTGGCGCTTGTAAATATGATTACTCAATTTTTTAATATATATTCTTTGGATGGATCTCTAAAGGAGGTTCATCACATCGATTCTAAAAACAACAACAAATAACTTACAAAAACACACTTATATCACACATATCGCTCATCTAGACCCCTTATATTGCATATATCGGTCATATCGAAATATCTTTGTTAATGCTAATTGCTGGCTGGTAGATATTGGAAATGGAGTTCGTCCAAGTTCTTAGAACAGTAAATAACTTACAAATATGCACTTAGATCACACATATCGATCGTCTATGATCTTTATATGCATACATCAATCATTTAGTGAACATGTTGTTGTTAATGTTGCTGACTGATAAACATCAGAAGTGGAAACAAAATAGCTAAGTTAACCATACTTAGAACACATGTTTTGTTCATAGAAGACAATGAATGGCATTATAGATGAGACACTTGATTCTAGAATGTAGATATTGATTAATGAGACAATGTTTCGTTTATAGAAATAACGTTCGTGAATAAGGTTCTAGTAAATTAAAGAATTAATTACAGACTTACAACAAGTAAAGATGCATCTATTCATAAAAATAAGTGAAAAAAATGCAAATTAATGCAATATTCTAAAAGATATTACCTGATCATGAGTTCAGAACCAAGAGTTCCATGGTGGATCCGTATCACCCCCTTCCATGTTGTCTCTCATAGCGCATCGCGGACTCAATGAACTCACAATAATTCTTCCATGTCATGTATGAGTATATGACATTGTAATCAATCACATACTGCATGTACTGATGGTCATCGATGCCTATGAGTATTCCAAGATGGGGATAAGCAACACTAGATCCGGTATCACAAGACACGTGACGAGGCTGCGAAGTACTAGCTTGAGATCCTCAGGATGACAACGACGGAGTAGGAGATGATCTCTGCAGAGGAGGAAGCATGACCGTGTAATAGTCGGGGAAGATACCATAACTATCACCCCCAAAATAGCTTCCCAGGCTTTGCTCGGCCTGGCTACCTTGATAGTTTTCACTGCTTTAGTTATTGTATCCATATCTGCTGTAACCATATGATGGATGTGTCTGCGCCTGAGGAGGAGGTCCAGGAGGAGGAGCATGAAAATATTCTGGGAAGACACCGAATGATCTCTCGTGTGATGATCCATATCTGCCAAGGGGACTTGGTGTTGCTTCACGATATGGGCTGTCAATGCCCATACAACTTAAGGAACCTACATATGACATCAAATCATCTATGTAGTTGTCTGTAGTATGATGACCACGTCTGTATGCTTCGTAATTATAGGTTCCAAACTTGGACTTGGGACAAATTGTTCAAGTGTGTTCGTCTGCTGCTCCATATATTCACACCCTACATGGAGCCCTTCCTCGAATCTTGTATCATGTGGTCCACGACCACCATCTGCTGACCCCCTGAATATATTTCCCCATCACCAGATCCACCACGACCGTCAACAACAAACATCATCATCTCCACTATCATCCTTTGATTTGGATTTAGATTTGGAACCAGTGGAGAGAATGTCATCAAGAACTGCATCAAGATCCAACCCTCCAAAAGGGTCCATCATCCTTCCGATCTAGTATTGTAGTCATCGACATCTGCTCCCATTTGCTGGCTTATATTCTGATTCGGCCTTCCTCCCGGTTGATCGAGCATTGAAGCATCACTGGAATCCATCTTCATCTGCATTGTCATCGTGCATTTTGAAGATGTATGCAAGATCGATAGGGTATGTGTAGTCCTCTTTGTCATGACCCTCCATTGCATGTTTCATCTTTAGCCTCAAGTTGTAGTGCACGCAGACAATATCACGGAGCTTTTGTTCTCCCAGCATGTTCTGTCTCTTTAAATGAATCATGTTGAATGTACTCCAGTTCCTCTCACAACTACTAATAGATGTGGTTAGAGACAATACTTTCACTACCACCTTTCGCAGGTTGGTCGCCTCAATACCGTACAGTAACCACTATTCGGTTGCAGAAAATCCAAAGGAGATAAATCAATTATAGTAAATAGTAATAATACATCATAAGACTCACAACACTATCAACAGACTTATTCATCCTTAACAGGAAGAGTATTGCCTTGTCCATTGACCGCGGTAATTCTACCGAAGGACCTCAAAGCATCCCTAAAGTACTTGACACGCTCATTGCTTGATAGCATAAATTATCACATAATTCTTCTAATGAATATTTTGTTAGACTACTTGGATACGTAAGTCCTCTATAGATTCCAAATTACCTCATTCATGCACATCATTTGCGTTCTCTTGTCTTTCACAAGCTCCTCGACCAAAATTTGGACAGCTGCTAGAATGTCAGCATTTGTACCAAGACTGTGCTTGTACTGGTACTTGGGATTGAAGTAATAAGATGGACACAAGCATGCATAATTCTCATATTTTGATCTAACGAAAGTGCTATCAATAAATAAAGAATAGATTTACTACATACCAACCGTGCGAAGAGGATGCGAGAGCATCTTGGACCAACATTCGTGTATGATGTCCTACCATGCCTTGTGTCCTTTCCCAATTGGTTCTCTGGCCTTCTCTCTCATGCACCGCATTGGCTCCTAGATCATTCCCATTGTCGATTTTTTGTTGCCATCCACAATCCGTAATGCAGACAACCATATCCATAATCTTTGTGACTCATGTCACATTTTCCCAAAAGTGAAGATCATTGATTAATGTCTCCACTTTTCTCCCTCCTGTTCGAGCTTCAGGTATCTCGAATCGTTCCCTTTAGCAACACATGGTTTTCAATCCCGTCTTATGTCGTTTAAGGCTTTGCAACACTATAAAATTGGTTGCAAAACATGTAATGCCAGGCCTTACCAGTTCTTCATTGTACATCCGCCACATCAAAGCCAACACTTTTGAATGATTGTAAATGAAGGTGGTCATCATATGTACTTGCTCCACCACCTTTGGGACCATCTTCCTCTTGCTGAAGTCCTTCAGGATCAAATCAATACAATGTGCAACATATAATGTATATCACATGGTGCCCAAAAAATACTGTAGTTGCTAGAAACCATTATTGTTTCACCAGCTTTCTTGAAGTTGCTCCCATTGTATATTACAATCTGGACAGTATTCTCCTTCCAACATGCATGATGATGCCCTTTAGTAACCTCAACATGTATTTGTGGTCCTTCACATGAGCAGATGCATCGACGAACTTCAAAAAAATCGCCTTCCCATCATAGTAAACGAGGAAGTTGATGATATGCTTCCTTGTGTAGCTTGTCCACTCATCTCACATTAGTGTCACCATGTACTTTGGCCATCTCCTCCTCAGGTCATTGATGTACTCGTTCATCTCCTCCATCCCGAGATACTTGATCATTATCTCGTAGGATGTGGGAGCCTTCACTCCCGTTTCCACGGCAGCTATCTCATCGATGGCATGCTGCAACAATAGTCTACTGGCAACGTTCGCTGGAATGTTTTCCCCCAAAAAGTGCTTGCTAATGGCCTTGCCTACTCTCTCCCTGGCACTTGTGAACATGCCCTTCACTGTCTTTTGCCTCGGATCCTTGCTTGGCTTGTATTGTATGGATCTGCTCCTCATCAAGAAGGGCTTAACTCCCTTCCCCTTGTGTTTTCTGGCAGGTGGTGGTACTGGTGCACCTCCAGAACCACTCCCGCTGCTACATGCACTATAGAAGCTGCCTCGTGCACCACTAAGATATCGCCTCTCAAACTTGCTCCTCAGAGATTCATATGTTGCCCTTCTATATGCCCTCCTCTCAGCTGCAGTCTGAATATCAACGGGGTAGACAAAGCCATCGTCATCTGAATCAAAGAGGACATTGAACTCTTTCTCGAACATGAATTTCTTGAATTGTTCATCCCTTCTTGATCTCTCTATATCTTTGTCTTTGCCGTCCAAGTTAGCCTTCACTAGAACGCATGCACTTGGCCACATTCTTGTTGTTTCCAACAAGATGGTGTTTCAGCCTCGTAATCCCTCCTCTTAACCTCTTCCCATATAAGTTGCACTGTGGTTTCGATTTACTGCTATATGGAGCAATGATGTACCTCCAACCAATCTTTCCATTGTCCCTCTGATCATCAGAATCATTAGATCCCGAGCCGGAGTATGAACCTATGACATTGATTGCTAAAACCTGCAAAGAAATTACAGAATAAACATTCTCGAGACATACGATGAAAACAATCAATTATTTGCTACTAATTTTTGTTTTAATTTTCGAATTTATTATATTTATTATTTTTAACATGCTTAATATGCAGAGTCTTGAATATTTAATGTTCAACATACTATCTAGGTTTATACGTTTCAATTTCTAAGAAAAAGACACCTTAGATCTACAATTGAGGCGACTAATTTTATAAAAAAACTATTCATGAAACATACAACACGAAAATAAATTATAGATTTAATGTTTAATTCACGGAATTAATAAATTATTATTTTTTAAGTAACATAAATGTTCTCAAAATCTTATTTTCTTTGTCCAGAACATGAGATCCGAGTTTCTCCTTTCAAAACTTAATTTGATTCCACAACAAAACTCAAAAATCCCAAATTAATTCTCCCTATATCTCGCTAAATAATCCTTATTTCCAAAAAACTTAATAATATGCAATACCTAGCCAATAGGAACAAAACCCATAAAAAATTTCACTCAATCATTATAAAAATTGGAGAAGATCTAGTATTTTACCTCAAAGAAGCAAGGCAAAGCTTGAAGGAACTTGGAGGAGCTATCTACAGCAGTTTCGGGCGAAATGAGGGTGAATATCGCCCAAATTTCGGTGATATCGCCCACTTGGAGCAACTTTACTGTTGACAGGTTGCATGTGTCTGCTGCGATATATCGCCGACAACCGATATATCGGTCCATATCGACCGATATATGGGAAAATATTAGAAGGGGGAATATCGATACTCCCAACCCAACGATACCGATATATGGGCAGATATATCGCTGATATATCGTGATATTTTAAACCTTATCACATGTAGACATGCCTTTGGAGGAAACAGGAAGATCAAACAATCTGACACATGGCCTAATCGATAGCGCCATGTATGCATAAAGTCTTTGTAGACAAAAGGGCTGCTGGAGAGGCCTGGGAAGGTGCATCTGAAGCTGATGAAGAAGCAGAAGCTGGAATCCAGATTTGATAGTCCATTGATTGCACATCCTTTAAGTAGAGGTGTCTTTGTTCGCAGGTTCTTGGCCACGAGATGGTTGGGATAAATCTTGAAGTAGCAGTAATTGTTATTAGTAAATTTATGAATTGACATTAGAGATTAGTTTGAGTCAGGAACATATAATATAACGGAAAAAGCATAGGATTTGGAATTGGGAACAAACTTCTCACTAATATATGGTTTTGAGAACTGTCAATTATGGTTTTGAGTAATAGGAGCAAACTGTCAATTAGCAAAGTGGACCGCATCACTTCCAATATATGGTTTTGAGAGATCAAGATCTGTAAGGAGTTGGTGATGTGGTAGGAGGCTCCAAAATCCTCATGCCATATATCAGAAGAAGCAAGAGCATTATTTGCCTGGAGTTCATAATCATCCTTGTATTCATATCTGTAATAATAGTTGACTGTTGTATGATTGTTGCGACCACAAAATTTGACACGAGATAGAAGTGTTGCCTCTACAACGATGAGGTCCAGATGGCATGAATCGAGATGAACCATTGTAACCACTGCCTGCAGAGGCAAAATTGGAACCATTATAACCACGACCCTATCTGTTTGAATGACCTTGAGAGCCACGAGAATGAAAGCGCCCAGATCCATTGGATCCATGAGATGCTTTGTTAATAGTGATGATATTCTGATAGTGATGTAGCCTTTGTTCGTGACTTGGAAGCAGACCAGCTACATCGTTATAGGATAGAGTGGTTGATTGACATGAAACCACAGTGATTAGGGATTCATAATCTGGTCCCAATCCATTTAATATGGCTATAGTCAGATCATCATATGTAATGGGTTTTTCACAGAATCAAATTGGTTGATATAGCCTTAGCAATGTTAAGGTAATCGGTAATCCAAGAGATCACCCTTTTTCAAGGTTTGAAGCTGAGATCTATAGTGGAAAATATGAGATCTGGACTGAATGAGAAATTATCACTCAAGAAACTCCATGAATCGCAAGAGGTTGTGAAGTGAGCAATCTGGGTGCAGATGCTTTCAACGACGGAGATAAGCCAACTCAGAACCACTTGTTCCTTCGACATGAGGCAGTCATTAGAGATTCCAGTGGTATGTCCATCATCATGTTGTCCTTCCAGTGGTATGTCCTTAGAGATTCCAGTCATCAGAGATGGTCATTGGGAGGGGAACAATATCAGAGCCATCAACCATGCCGATGAGGTTGAAGGCCTTGAGAATCGGTACCAACTATGCTTTCCATAGGTGATAGTTGGAGGAATGACGTTTGTAGGGTTCCGAGTTATGAATCGTTCCGAGTTTGAACTCTACGTTGAATCACTGGAAAAATTAAGAATCTTTTTTTTATTTCAACGATTATTTACCTGTATTTCATTTGTTTGAATAATCCAGAACTACCTAGATTGCAGAACCTTCCATAAGATCAGGGTTTGATGCAGTAATTCAAAGAACTTGTACATTTTCTGTCATAGCTATTTGTTTGATTTTGATATTGTTGGGTTGTAAGAAGTGAATCATATATTTACCTTCTACTTGCAAGTTACAATTATATTGCAATTTGATCTCTAACTTCTAAATCCAGTCAATCTGCAACTACATAATTGCTGATTGATCATGAAATGAACATAAAAATGCAGATCCACATACCACTACACCATTCCATACACTGATCAAAGATCAGATAATACATCTTTTCGTTCAACTCTAACTGAAGGCTAATTGTACCTTCAAGAGCCAGTCTTGTTAAGCTCACAAGTCTTAATGAAACCGTGATTTACATCAGTTAAAACCTCGAAATTGTTGATTTAAGTGCTAAAAATTATCAAGGAAGTTTGAATCGGGACCTGCAACTAACAAATTGCGTCAGAAACTTGTTTGTTTCAACTAGGGATGATTATCGGGCCGGGCTGGGCCTGAGCCCGAACCCGAACCCGTTATCAATATCGGGCTTCGGGCCGGGCTTTGGCCCGTTAATTTTCGGTTGGGCCAGCCCGAACCCGAACCCGGCCCGATGTGAAACGGGCCGGGTTCGGGTCGGGCCGGCCCGATGTGAAGGGGGTCGGAGGGGGTGCGTCGCGCGGAGTGGGGTTGTGCGGCGGTGGGGCTGCGCCGTGGTCCTGGGAGGGGGAATCGGGGATGTGAGGGGTGCGGCGTGGGGTTGCAGTGACGGGGGGCCTCACCAGCAGGGAGGGATGGGGCCGCAAGGGGCTTCCGCAGGGGGTGTGGGGGGGTCTTTGTCGGGGAGAGCCGAGAGCACAGGCAAGGAGGCCCGAGGGTAGTCGGCGGGGGTGCAAGGGCTCGCGGAGTCGCTGGCGTGCGGGGTGCAGCGGCCCGGGAGTGGAGTAGGGAAGGGGAGGGGTAGCGTAGCGATAGGGTTTGCGCTTGCGGGGTTGGGTGCTTGGTAACGTCCCGCGTGGGCGCAGGGGACCGGGTCGGGCGGGATTGGGATCGGGCGGGGAAGGGGAGGTCGGGTCGGGTCGGGGCTCGAGCTGGGGAGGGGAGGCCGGGTCGGGTTGGGTATGGTGAGGGGTCGGGTCGGGCTACCGGGTCGGGCGCGGGTCGGGTTTTACACAGCCCGAGCCCGGCCCGTTAACAAAATGGGCTGATTTATTAAGCCCGAGCCCGACCCGACATGTAATGGGTTCGGGTTCGGGTCGGGTTTATCGGGTCGGGTTGCGGGTCGGGTCGGGCTGGCCCGACCCAATACTCATCCCTAGTTTCAACCCATCGACACGACAGAATTTCACTTGCTTTGTAAGGGAGATTTAGGGCATATCGAACTCAACATTGAATCCCAATTTTTCCCCATTATTTTACTATCTATAAGAATTAATTTGCTATCTGTAATAAATAGTGCAAAAAGCAGATCTGGTTCCAAGTTGTTCAGGACATGCCATAGACAATTTACGGAAAAGGGTTAGGTACTTTAGGTACTATAGTATATAGTTAGTTCTTTTTCCAATGCGATAAAGTTACATAGTGCCTATTTATCTTTGATAAAGAGGTACATAGGTATCGTGTTCATACGGTTGTTTTGAATGATCCCGATCGATTACTTTCTATCCATATGATGCATACAACTTTAGTTGCTGGTTGGGCCGGTTCAATTGCTCTACAGGGGATGGAAACTTGTCTCTCAATGAGGTTGTTTATGGAGCTTAAGATTGTCACAAACACCTAGTATCTGTATATTTTAACATTAAGCTGATTTGAATCCAATACATTTTGGTATTTTCTTATCTCCTCTTTGTGTCCATCCCTCCAACATATATGAATAAATTAAGAGAGCTTAAATTTTGAAAATTTACCATCTTAGAAAATTATCTCATGCTTGATTCGACTTAGTTGATTTATTAACTCCAATCATTCAATCGTTCTTGGTGGCACATGAGACTGGGTTATCTAGAAAATTCTAAGATGGATCAAATGATGAAGACAAATCTATTGCCTAAGATCACGGGTGCAAGGACATTGCCCTGAGAACACTGTCTGATCGGTAAAATGACGAGAGGACCCTTCTCAATTGGAATTCGGTCAACAGAGTTACTAGGTTTGATCCACTCAGACATATGTGGATCATTGAGCGTAAACACAAATAGAAATTGGGAATACTTTATAACATTCATTGATTACTCAAAGTTCTCCTATGTCTATCTCTTAGATAGAAAGTCGGAAGCACTTGATAAATTTAAGAGATATAAGACGAAAGTGGAGACAAGATTGGGAAAACCAATCAAGACCCTTATGACAGATAGAGATGGGGAATATACCTCAAAAGAGTTTGAGGATTACTGCATTTAGACAGGCATTCATAGGCAGACTACAATATCCTATATACCACAACAGAATGGTGTAGCAGAAAGAAAAAATCGAACCTTGATGAATACAGTAAGGTGTATTCTGTCACACTCATGACTCTCCAAGAAATTCTGGGGAGTGACAGTGTTGACTGCGAACTACATACAGAACATGATTCCCACTAAGTCCGTAGAATCAACACCATATGAAATATGGAATGGCAGAAACCCCGAGTTGGGCCATCTTCGGAAATGGGGATGTGTTGCACATATTCTGGTACCGAGTCAACTTAGGGACACGCTAGACTTCAAGACATATTAAAGTACAAATTTATTGGCTATAGTGAACATTCTAAAGGATATATATTCTTCCATGGAACTAAAGGTCTGATCGAAAGTCGTGTTGCAACTTTCCTTGAAATTCATCAAGAAAAGGAGCATGAAGTAGAGGAATCAGGTCCTCTGATTGTCCTATAGGACAATAAAGATGACTCGAGCATTAGACAAGAACTTGGGGATGATATCGATCATCCAAATATAAAGAACGAACCTATGGAACAAGATGATCGTTTAGAGGAAGTGGGTGGACCCACACAACCCACGAGTATAATCGGAAACAAGAGACCCAGAACACAGCCATATGGATGGAACATTACCATTTCTATAGATGCGAGGCGTCGTGTTACATTGTGGATGAGGATGTCGTGAGTTGTACATATCCCATATCCTTTGATGAAGCTATGGCTTCATCTGAGTCGGAATCATGGACAGTTGCCTTAAGGGATGAGTTGGACTCAATCGAGCGAAACAATGTATGGAGTTGTGTGATTTGCTAGAAGGTATGCAATGCATAGGATGTAAGTGGGTATTCAAGCAAAAGTACCGAGTTGACGGTGTTGATAGATACAAAGCAAGATTAGTTGCCAAGGGTTATACTCAGCAAGATGGAATAGATTTCCAGGAAACCTACTCTCCAGTGACTAAGTTTACATCTATTCGGATGATTTTAGCCATATTTTCCCATCTTTTCTCATTATTTTACTATCTGTAATAATTAATTTACTATCTATAATAAATAGTATGAAAAGAAGATATGGCTCCAAGTTGGTCAGGACTTGTCATAGACAATCTACGGAAAAGGGTTAGGTACTTTAGGTACTATAGTATATAGTTACTTTTTCCAATGCGATAAAGTTATAGTGTCTTTATCTTTGATAAAGAGGTATTTTCATGGG
The DNA here is from genome assembly GCA_037367405.1 of Ottelia alismoides. Classification (NCBI taxonomy): domain Eukaryota; kingdom Viridiplantae; phylum Streptophyta; class Magnoliopsida; order Alismatales; family Hydrocharitaceae; genus Ottelia; species Ottelia alismoides. Next base: position 2,334 of record JAZKJV010002011.1, on the reverse strand, counting down.
TTTGCCTTGCTATCGTGTTCATACAGTTGTTTTGAATGATCCTGATCGATTACTTTCTATCCATATGATGCATACAACTTTAGTTGCTGGTTGGGCCAGTTCAATGGCTCTAGAGGGGATGGAAACTTGTCTCTCAACGAGGTTGTTTACGGAGCTTAAGATTGTCACAAACACCTAATATATGTATATTTTAACAATAAGCTGATTTGAATCCAATACAATTTGGTATTTTCTTATCTCCTCTTTGTGTCCATCCCTCCAACATATATGAATAGATTAAGAGAGCTTAAATTTCGGAAATTCACCATCTTAGAAAATTATCTCATGCTTGATTCGACATAGTCGATTTAATTAACTCCAATCACTCAATCGTTCCTCAATGCATTGTGTATTTACTTTGAAGATACAAGTTCAATTATCCTTGATTAAGTATAGCTTGTGTTAAACATATGCTTAGAAGTTATGTTAATGGTCTGGTGTATCCTTGATATGATGATGACTCACTACGTTGTCAAATATGCTGGTGATTATATGGATCAACGAGTTTTATCCCTCATCTGAAAACAATATGCACCTCACTTTCTTTTTTCTTTTATGAAAACAAGTCTAACAAATTGCATCGATCTCAAAAGACAAGAAAACATTTTAAATAATGAACTAACATATTTATTGCTTACAATTAACCATGTATATGATAATTTAAGTGATAATACGACCATCATCGATTAACTTTTAATACGATATATATGGGTTAAATGGGGCTGCTCCCTTGGGAGCTAACTTTGCTCCCCTCGGACCATTTCACCCATTTTTTATTTTTTTTGAAAATTTCTTCCGTGGATTTTCATCAATATATCCCTATATCATGTCATTAAAATTTCGTGCGAAACAGAGACTCCTATGGCTTCCATCTAGATGGGGTCGATTTTAACAACTCTGTTACCGTTAAAAAATGACTGTCTGGATGGAGGCCGTAGGAGTCTCTGTTTCACACGAAATTTTAATGACATAATATAGGGATATATTGACGAAAATCCACGGAAGGAAATTTTCAAAAAATTAAAAATAAAAAAATAGGCGAAATGGCACGGGGGGAGCCAAGTTAGCTCCCCTCATGGGCAGCCCTATTTTACCCTATATATATTTACCCATATATACATATACATACATATATATATACATATATATATACATATATATATATATACATACATATATATATATATATACATATATATATATATACATATATACATATATATAGGAAGCTGGGAGCCTACACCCGGCCTTTTTTCTCATTATTTTTGAATTTTTTTGAAAGAAACCTTGGGAGGATTATCTTAATAAATTAAGGGGAATATGTGTTTCAAGTTTCATGCAAAACAAACATTCCTAACACACTCATCTAGAATGGGTCGATTTCAGCAATTCTGAGACTGTTAAAATTTGGCAGTCTTGATGGAGATGATAGAAGTCTTGAATTAAGTTGATTTTTGAATGACACCATGGTGATATATAGTGATCTAATTCCCCAAAAGATTAATTTCAAAAAAATTGAAAAAAATTGAAAAAAGAGTCGGGTGTAGGTAGTTACCTACACCCCTGGGTGTAGGCTATATATATATGAGAAAAGGGAGCCTACACCCAGGGGTGTAGGTAACTACCTACACCCGACTCATTTTTTCATAGATTTTTTATTTTTTTGAAATGAAATCTTGGGGGAATTAGATCACTATGTACCACCATGGTGTCATTCAAAATTCAACTTAATTCGAGACTCCTATCATCTTCATCAAGACTATCAAATTTTAACGGTCTCAGAATTGCTGAAATTGACCTCTTTTAGATGAATGTGTTAGGAATGTTTGTTTTGCATGAAACTTGAAACACGTATTCCTCTTAATATATTAAGAAAATCCCCCTAAGATTTCATTCAAAAAAACTCAAAAATCATGCAAAAAAGGGCCGGGGGTAGGTAGTTACCTACATCCTGGGTGTAGGCTCCCAGCTCCCTATATATATATAAGTTGCGTGAAAGAACATGTTACAAGATAGTCATGGGACCTCCATGAGTTGGAGAATCAACGAGAAAACTCAAAAGAAAAATGGAATTTCGCTTTCTTACTTGTAACGACTTAATAATGGGGGAGTAAATGCACGCACAAGCACTACAATAAAATGGATCTATAGTTTAAGTTTTGTTAAAACTCGTCACTTTAGTTCGTTGTTAAATACCTCCATCTGAAATAAGGACGTTGGGGATTGAGAATCGTGAGATGATAAGCTCTCTCAGAAACCTAAGGATGAGTCTACTATTTGCGATTCGGATTGGGA